>QEPC01011755.1:1279845-1307779 GCA_003113815.1 Sphenodon punctatus
TTTCAATGGGGACACAGCGCCCCATTGAAACCAATGAAATAAATCCGGTACCGGTATACCGGATTTAAACCGGGAATCCGGTTTTCGGGGAACCGGTAACCGGTAAATCCGGTAACCGGTAATGGGCCCGGGGTCCCACCACTAGTGCACAGTATTGCATATAATTATTACTATTCCAATTTTTACCCCATCTTCCTAAATGGCTCAGGGTGGTTTAAAAAACAAATAAAAAGTCATATAAAATAGAATAAAATCCCCAACACCACCACCAACCTTTCCCCTCAACTCTCCCAAACACCATCCCAGCCCCTCAAAACCTTCCATCCAATCTCCACCCACAACCTCCCAAGCAACTGCTATACCCACCCACCAAATACTTTTTCTTTTTTAATTTTAAATGTCTTGTACCACTTCCGGAAGATATTTCGGCTTGGGCTCAAACAAAAGTCCGGGGGAATGGGAGAGCCATAAAACTAGGGCAGTAACTGAAAATGCCCTCCTGTGTACCCCTGCCCTTTGGACAAGAGTAAAGGATGGAATATGCAAAAGGGAGCACCTAGATGACCTCAGGGGGACCCAATAGAACATGGTAAGACAGGTAGTATCTCAAATATGTAGGGCCCAGACCATTTAGGCCACTAAAGGTCAAAACCAGCACCTTGAATTGTGCTCAGAAAGCTAAAGACAGCCAGTGCAGACTTCGGAGCACTGATGTAATGTGCTCCCTGTGACTCTTCCACAAAAGGAACCAAACAGCTGTGTTCTACACCAGCTGCAGCTTCTGAACAGTCATCAAGGACAGCCCCACGTCGAGTGCATTGCAGTAATCTAGCCTTGAGGTGATGAAAGCGTGGATGAAAGTGGCCAGATCCGAATCAGAAAGAAAAGGCTGCAGCCACTTCACCAGATGGAGTTGGTGAAAAGTGCTCCTGGCCACCACCGCAACCTTATAATCTAGGTGCAGCGAGGGATCCAGAAACATTCCAAGGCTGTGAACCTGACTGAATAGATGGGACTGGACCCCATAAATAACATGAGTTCCATCCCCCCAAGTTACAAGACCGGCCAACCATCAACACCTCAGTCTTGTCAAGATTCAGCTTCAATCAGCAAACCCTCATCCAGTTCCTGACCACAGCCAGGTATTGGGTAAACATCGAGACTGCAGGGCCTGTGTCATGAAAAAGAGAGGTAGAGCTAGGTGTTATCCGCATATTGATGACACTTCATCCCAAAACTCCGAATGATCTCACCCAGCAGTCTCAGATACACATTGAACAAGGAAGACAGAATAGAATCCTGTGGGACCCCACAGGGGAGGTCATGAGGGCATGATGAGTAATCACCCATCACCACCCACTGAGATCTCCCCAACAGGAAAGAACAGAATCACTCAAGAGCAGTCTTGCACACCCCTGCCAGGTCCCGCAGTCATGTCAAAAATACCCCGTGATCAACTGTATTAAAGGCCATTGAAAGAGCTAGCAAAATCAACAGGATAGAATTTCTCTTACCCATCTCCAAACACAGATCATCGCGCAAGGCCACAAGCTCTGCCTCCGTGCCATAACCAGGACAAAAACCTGACTGAAACGGATCCAGTGATCCAACAGGGTTGAGATGATCCCAGAGCTTCCGCGCAACCAACCGTTCAATAACCTTCCCTAAAAGGGAAGGTTAGAGATCTTGGAGAGATCTTTCCCCAAGTGTTAGAGACTTGGAGTGTTTCTAGAGGCCAACAGCTGGCCAGGGAGTCAGTGTTCAAAGATGGTTTCTTAAGCAAGGGCCAGACAACTGCAATTTTAAGGGCACCAGTACTCTGTCCTCTCAAAGGGAGGCATTCACAACCCCAACCAGCAATGGTTCCAATAGCTCCCAGCTTGCTTTCACCAGCCAGGACAGGCAAAAATTTAATGCATAAAACTGGTTGCCCTCATCGCCCCAAGTTCTTCCCCTGCATCGGTGGGTGATACCATTTGAAACTGATCCAAACAAATAGAACAAGATTGAGCTTCCATAACCCCAAAATCTGATGCTGCAGTCAAAGTGGCAGCACACAAGTCGTGGTGAATATGAGTAATTTTGTCTGCAAATAAATGAATACAAACATCACAACTGTCATTAGATTACTCCATTTTCTGGTAGAGATGAACTGGATTAACCAGGCCTCTCACCCACAGGGAACACTCTTCTGGATGAGATTTTGTAGACACTATGATAGTAGAGACGTTCTGTAAACCAAACGATAGAGACATTCTGCAAACCAAACGATAGAGACATTCTGCAAACTGGGAACGCTGGGGATGGGAGCCCTCACAGGTGCCCCCCAGTCAGCTCTTGTCAATTTCAAAGACTGTCCACCCTCACCATCAAACAGTTGTTTGACAGTGAAGGAGGGAGATTCAGGAAACACACTGCTTTAATCCATCCCACAAGCTATCTAGGTTATGAAGGAAAAGCGAGTAAATACAATGCATCAGTTCATATCATTTAGGAAGCTAACAAATGAATAATTCAAAACTCAAAACAATTATCCTGCTAACTTCCTATAAAAAAAACAGGAGGACTTGACTATGCACTGTGGAACTATGAAACTGCTAAGCATTCTGAATGTTGCTTGTCCTCAACTTCTGCAATGCGCAAGTTAAATGCCTGGACTGTTTATAAGCATAATACAGGGATTTCACTAGTCACTTGGAAAGGTCTTTTGTAAATAGGGTTTAAAAAGTCAGTTGTGGAAATAAGTTTTTTACCTTCTGTATAGCAAGGCAGGGGTGCCCTCCTCAAAACCCACCTCTTCCTCGCCGCCTTTCCTGACGCTTGCTAGAACTTTCCTCTCAACATTTACTGTCTGTCCTCCCCGACTGCAACCAAGCCAAGCACGTGCACCTGAGACTTCGCATCCGCTTGAATGTTTTGTCCCTTGTCTCTCCCTATGTCCCCCCTCTTTCTCTCCCCCCTCCGAGTCTTTTAGATTGTAAGCCGTAGGCAGGGACCGCATCCATCTCATTGTTCTGTAAACTGACAGGTACACAGCTGGCGCTATACAAGTGCTAATAATAATAATACGTCCCACGCTATCAGAAGGTGCGGATGGATAGCAGGGCGTTCTCGGTGGCTGAGTCGTTGCTTTGGAACTCCCTCCCGGTGAAGGTTTTTCTCAGCCCGAACCTCCTTGCCTTCCGCTGTAAGTAAAACCTTACTCTTCCACCAGGCATTTGGTGGGGGAGGGTGGGTTGGGTTTAAGGTTAGCTTTTTGCACCGATGAGAGTCTTTTTAGTGTATTTATAGTTTCAGTACTGTTTTATACTGTTGTTTATATTGTTTATTTTTATATTGTATTTATATATTTTATTATTATTGTTTTGTGACATTGTGAGCCAGCCCGAGTCACTTCGGCAAGAGGAACGGGGTACAAAATAAATAAATAAATAAATAAATAAAAATAAAGGCAAGCAATTTGATACTCCAGTCATATTGATCAGGAAGTATTATGTTAATAGTTTAATCAAATCATGGCACTCAGCACCACAAAGCAATCACCTTTCAGAGGCAAATATTCAATACTACAGTAAAACAGATTCTGAGAAGTACTAGTACAGCCTGTACTAACATAAACATCCTACTGTATTCTAAAAACAGTTAGAGTTAACAGTTACAAAGAGAAAGCATTTACTACTAACACTCACAACTGGGACATTTTTCAAAACACTGTGGCAGAAGAAGCATCTTCCATAAACTTCTTTTTAGATTTATTTATCTACTTAAATTTCTACTCTACCCTTCCCACAAGGCTTAGGGCAGTTTACAGCATTAACACCGCAATTAAACATTAAAAATCCCTTAAGAAACCCCACCTTTGCCGCAAAACCCTCCAATCCCTATCCCTACCTAACAAACACTTTATCAAAAAGAAAGGTCTTACACTGCTTCCAGAATATGCTCAGGCTTGGGCTCTAACAAAATTCATGGGGAAGGGAGTTCCACAATACTGAGGCAGCAACCAAGAATGCTTCTCTGTGTGACCTTGTCATATGATCAAGACTGGTAGGTAGTACGCACAAGAGAGCACTACCAGCTGACCACAGGGGTTGTGGTACAGCATGGTAGGAAAGGCAGTCTTTCAGATTTGTGGAGCACAGGACATTTAGGACTTTAAAGGTCAACACCAGCACCATGAATTATGTCCGGGAAACTCTGGGAAACCAGTACAGGCTGTAAAGCACAGGTGTAGTGTGCTCACGGTGACCCACCCCAAAAAGGAGCCAGGCTGCTGTGTTCTGCACCAGCTTCTGAACAGTCATCAAGGGCAGCCCCATGTAAAGCGCATTACAGTAATCTAGCCTTGAGGTAAGGAAGGCATAGATGATGGTGGCCAGATGTGAATCAAAGAAAGGGTCGCAACATCCTCACCAGATAAAGCTGGTGAAAAATGCTCCTGGCTATCGCTGCAACCTGATGTTCCAGGTGCAGCAAAGGGTCCAGAATCACTTCAAGGCTGTAAACTTGGGTAACCAGAGGAGTCCGGACCCGGTCAATGATAAGTCCGGACCCGGTTCCAATCCCCTCCAAATCACAGGGTTGGCTAACCATCATCACTTCAGTCTTGTCTGGATTCAGTTTTAATTGTCTCACCCTCATCCAGTCCCCAACAGCTGCCAAGCACTGGGCAAGCACTGAGATTGCAGAACCTGGGTTCGATGAAAAAGAGAGGTCGAGATGGGTGTCATGAGCATACTGATGCCACTTCACTCCAAATGATTTTGCCTAGTGGCTTCAGATACATATTGAACTAGAGGGGGAGAACAGATGAAAGCTTGCAAAACACCACAGAGGAGGTCCCAAGAGGATGACAAACAATCTCCCATCACCACCCACTGGGTCTTCTCTGACAGAAAAAAAAGGAACTCAAGAGCAGTCCCACCCACCCCTTCTAGGTGTCAACAGCTGTATCAAAGACCATTGAAACATCTAACAAGATTAACAGGGCACAGTTCCCTTTGTCAATCTCCAGGCATAAATAATCGACCCATGCCACAAGGACAGTCTCTGTGCTATACCCTGAAAGAAAACCTGACTGAAATGGGTCCAGGAATCCGAAAGCATCAAGATGAGCCTGAAGCTGCTTAGCAACCAACTAATCAATAACCTTCCCTAAAAAGGGAAGGTTAGAGACAGGGCAATAGCTGGCCGGGGCGTCGGCATCCAAAGATGGTTTCTTGAGCAGGGGTCGGACTACTGCAGTTTTAAAAGGTGTCTGACAACCCCAGCCAGTAACAGCCGAGCGTCACCTGGCTGGCTTTCACCAGCCACGATGGGCAAGGATCTAATTTACAACAGAATTTAATCAAGCATTTTTAAAAATCAACAGATATATAAACCACTCTTATAAGACTGCAGAGTCCAAGAAGATGGCAGAAAATAAAAATTAAAGAAAATTGCATGAATGTATGAGATAGTGGGAGATTTCCCCACATCTAACTATTTATTTATTTATTTTATTTCCGTTTTCTTTTCTCCCGCAACCGTCCTGCTCACAGAGCAGCTTGGGGCAGCTCACACACAGAAAAATTCATAAATAAAAAATAATTCTCAATTTAAAATTAATTTAAAATACTAAAAAATATACTAAAAGGGCAGAACCAATCCCCCCCTCTCTTAACCCACCTCACCCTACCAGTCTCCCTCTCCAAAGGTCCGGCGGAACAGCCATGTTTTACACTGTCTTCAGAAAGAGGGGAGGGAAGTCTGGGGCCAGGAGGACCTCCATTGGGATAGAATGTCACAGCCTAGGAGCGGCCACCGAGAACGCCCTCTCCCCCCCCACTGTCGCCACCAGGGAAACCCAGAGGATATTGAGTCAGGCGTCCCCAGTCAACCACAGGGGCCGCAATACGACCCGGAGTCTGAGGCAGTTCTGCAGGTAAGCAGGGCCCAGGCTGTTTAGAACTTTATAGGTCATTACCTTGAATAGGGCTGGGAAGATAATGGGCAGCCAGTGCAGGGAATGGGAGCACAGGTGTAATGTACTCACGACGACCCATCCCTGTTAGAAGATGGGCTGCCGCATTCTGCACCAGCTGTCCCTCAGGTCCGTCCACAAGGGTAGCCCCACGTAGAGTCCGTTACAATAGTCTAATCTAGAGGTAATAAAGGCATGGATGATACGGCCGCAGACATTGCACTAGATGTAATTGGCAAAATGCTCCTTTAGTCACCACCTCCTCCTGGGAATCCAGGTGGAGCTGTGAAACGAGGAGCACTCCCAGGCTATGGACTTGAGTGGCTAAAGAGGGGCAAACCCCATCAATGACAGGAAGTACCACCCCCTCAGCCCTACCCACCAGCATCACCTTCAGCTTCAGGCAGCTCACCCTTATCCAGTCCCCCACAGCCACCAAGCACTGGGTGAGCACCGAGACTGCCGGGTGTGGGTCTGCAGAAAATAAGAAGTAGAATTGTATATCGGTGTACTGATGACAACGCACACCAAACTCTCTCACGACCTCGCCCAAAGGCTGCGTGTATACGTTGAACAGGAGCGGGGACAGAATAGAACCCTGCAGAACTCCACACATGAGGTCCCGGGAGATGAAGTACATTCCCCGAGAACCACTCATTGAGTTCTCCCAGCCAGGAACGAGCGAAAGCATTCAAGAACAATTCTACCCACTCCGGCCCAGTCCCACAGCCGGCCACCAACATCTCGTGGTCAATGATATCAAATGTTGTCGACAGATCTAAAAGAGATGATCTGCCCTGATATAATTCACGACATAGGTCTTCAACCAAAGCAGCCAGTGCAGTCTCCATGCTAAACCCAGGATGAAAGCCAGACCATGAAGGATCAAGAAAACGGACCCGATCCAGATGTCCCTGAAACTGCTGAGCCACCACCTCCCTAAAAAGGGAAGGTTAGAGACTGTCCAATAACTGACAGGGCAGTCAATGTCAAGAGACTGTTTCTTGAGCAGAGGCCGCATCACCGCCTCTTTGGGGCGGCTTGGCACTCTGCCCTCCTTAAGGGAGGCATTGACAACCCCCGCCAGCAATGACCCTAAGTGTCTCCCGGCAGGCCTTGACCAGCCAGGACGAGCATGGATCTAATTTGCAACAAGTTGCCGCATCAGCGGGTGACACCCACTCAAATTAATCCCATGAAATCAGACTAGGCAGGGCCTCTACTGTCTAAGGTTTACCCACTGTTATAAATTCAGCATCGAAATAGTGTTGAATTCAAGCGATTTTATCTATGAAATCATGAATGAGAAACATAAATCAGCCATCTAGTATGTACTCCTTTCAAGGGATATGTACATATAATTTTTTAATTAATTATTATTATTATTATTATTATTATTATTATCATCAAGCATTTATACAGCACAAGCAATGTACCTGGCACTTTACAAAGTAATGGAATAGACAAGGTCCCTGCCCTAGGGCTTACAATCTGAGAGACGGGGTGGGGTAGGAAGATGAAGGAAGGGAAACATAGGAAGAGGCAAGGGGTGTAACATTCACAAAGATGCCAAGTCCCAGGTGCACGTGCTTGGTTACATTGAGAATGATGCTGTCTGGTCCATGTGGTGAGGATATGAGTACGCAGACCTCAGGTAACAGATTATACTGGGTTGAGGGTATCAGCAGGAGCCAGGCGAATGGAGTGAGGAGCGGAAGAGTTGGGTCTTGAGGAGGGATTTGACGGTATGAAGGGAGGGGGCGAGGTGGATGTGGGCAGTGAGGGAGTTCCAGGCGTGGGGGACAGCTAGAAAGAAGGGATGGAGGTGGTTTGGGGAGCAGGGGAGGTGTGGGAGGGTGAGAGAGGGGACAGAGGAGGAGCAGAGTTCACAGACTGGAGTACAGAGGGAAATTAGCGCAGAGAGGTGGGGGGGGGAGCAAGGTTCCGAAGAGCTTTATAGGTGAAGACTAGGAGCTTGTGCAGGATTCGTTCAGGAAGGGGGAGCCAGTTAAGAGAGAGAGGAGGGGCTGCACGTAGTCGAAGCGACAGGCGAAGTGGATGATCCTGTCAGCAGAGTTCTGGATGGAGATAAGGGGAGAAAGTTGAGAGCGGGGTAGGCCAGTGAGAAGCAGTTTACAGTAATCAAGGCGCAAGATGAACAGGGCGTGAACAAGGGGATTCTGTAAAAACCCTGTCGGAGCCTCACTTGACCTCACAGGCTCTGGCAGGATGGGGAGAGCCCTGTCAGACCATGTTTCACCCTGCCAAACCTTCGCTTCTTAGCTTTTATACATACATAAATCTTAACTGATCAAAACATATCTATGTAACTGACTTTGTATTATTGTTGTCTATTGAAGTTTACGCCTCCATAAATATCTTGTTCTGTAGCAGGCCGTCATGGGAAAAAATACTATTAAATGAAAGTATGCAAACACCTTAACTATACAGCCAGAGCCACGACTCTATAATACAACACGGTATCTTTAGGGAACTCTTCCCACAGATGGAAAAGGAATTAAAAGGGTGGCAGTATGAGCCTCACCACACCACTCCCTAACACTCATGTGTGCTACAAACAGCACATGAGGTCCACAGAACTGATTCCCTGGTTCCTTACCCTGTAGCTGCACAGTTAAAAGTCAAAGATAATCATGTGATACTGTAGTGAAGTCACTGTAACCACTGCTTTTGCAGGATTATACCACAGATGAACATATACACACACCCTGCCTCAGATTCCCCATCTGTGCTTCAGGGGGTATAGGGAGAATAGTACTAGAAGAGCAGTGTCAAAATGCAGGCAGAGAAAAAGCAGGGGGCCCCTCACCTTCCCAGTACTTATGTTCAGCTCTGGGACAAGAAAGTGTGGTGTTCCCAATATTGGTTGAACTCCGAGGAGTGAAAGAGGAATACCTCTAAGTCCCTAAACTCTGAATGAGGGACAGTGACTTTTAAAGTGTGGGACAAAACAGGACTATAATTTGCATAAACTATGCAAATAATTTACAATATCCTCTCATCTAGCGTTGTCCCCCGGAAGACTCAAGAGGATCTTAACTAAAGAAACCACATCAGCCCCCCTTACAAAATTCAGGTCTGAAGCCTTGATCTGCTCATTTCCGTTCCCAAGAAAAATGATTAGAGACTATAACTTCATACTGAGGCTTCTGAAAGAGAGCTTTTTTGTTGGTTTGTTATTGGTTATTTTATTGGGTTTTTTTGTTTTTTTTTGGCGGGGGGGGGTTAGCTCCAAAGAGTGCAAGGAGAGGAGTAACTAAGAGTAATTCTATTAGACAATATAAAGTCCCTTATCTTGGGACTTTCCCTTTGCTGCTTTGAGCCTGCCTGGAGAAACCTGCTTGGCTTTTTCTGGCTTAAGAAACCAACTCATCGTACCCATAGATGGCTTGTAAGTTGCTCTTTCTCAACCCTCCAGTTCTAAAGTGGGACATTACAGCAGTTTCTCATGACTTCGGGACAGATAGAAGAGGTGTTGAATCAGGGACATCCCGGAAAACCTGGGACACTTGAGAAGTATGGAAGTGGGGTTAGGGCATAATGTTGGCAGTTATTCTAAAGCAACTTTGTTTATGTGTAGTTTCTGACATAGCAAGTACTGTCTTGTAGCAATTGATTATGAGGCAGACCTTTTTGAAATGTTTGCTATGGAGCACGTCTAGGTTAGCATCTTGTTTCCCAAAGTGGCATAAAAAGATGCAAAGACCTCTACCCGTTAGCCTAAGGTATGAAGTTTTATATCGCTAAAATATATTTGGCTGTACATGATCTCATGATACATTCTTAATTTCTAAATTCTTCAATTCAATAAAATCCTTTGGCAAGGGATAATCACTATCAAATATGTAGTTGCCTATATCTTCATACAATTTTCAGTCAATACCTATAGCCATGCAACCACATTTAGGGTAGAAGGAGACAACCACCAGTACACAGTGGGTAGCAATCAACGTGAGAAAGGGAACTGCAGTAGGATCTAGGTTAAACATTTCAAAGGCATCTAAAGGACTGAAAATTGGGTATCCAAGCCCTAAAGTCATCTTATGATAATCTTAGCATTAGTGTCCACTTCATGTCTCTAAAGTTTTATCAAAACCACTCCCCCGCAAAAAAAAAAGTTGCATGGAAATTAATATATTTACCACTGGGAAATGAGGAGTTAAATTTACCTTACCAAGATGTCAAAACTGTGCTTTCTGAAAAACTAGTTACTTTGGTATTTCAAACTGAAGATTTAGCTCATTTTTCCATTTCTGCACATCTAGCATATAGACATGTCTGATTTTCATACTTCTCAAAATAACTTAACGTACTCTATTGATGTGAAGCTATACATTCTCTCTCTCCCTCTGTTCAAGCTCACCTCATCAACTGGATCTGACATCTCTACCTGGTTGTCTCAACGTCAACTCAAACTCAACGTGGCTAAAACTGAACTCCTTATCTTCCCCCCGCATCCTTCCTCTCTGTCAATAATTATTGATGGAGTCACCATCCTGTCTGTCCCCCAAGCCCGTAGTCTAGGCTTCATCTTTGACTCACCCCTTTCTTTTAAACCCTACATTGACTCTGTTGCTAAATCCTGTCGCTTCTCCCTGCATAACATTGCTAAGATTCGCCCTTTTCTCTCTGTCTTGTCTGCCAAAACCCTTGTTCATGCTCTGGTCATCTCTCGCCTCGATTACTGTAACCTCCTCCTTTCTGGCCTTCCCCGGTCTCACCTTTCTCCCCTCATCTCCGTCCAAAACTCTGCTGCCAGGGTCATCCACCTCGCCCGTCGCTTCGACCATGTGCAGCCCCTCCTCTCTTCGCTTCACTGGCTTCCCCTTCCTGAACGAATCCTGCACAAGCTCCTAGTGTTCACCTATAAAGCTCTTCACAGCGTCGCTCCCCCCTACCTCTCTGCACTTATCGCCCTCCATACTCCAGCCCGCGCACTTCGCTCCTCCTCTGTCCCTTCTCTCACCCCTTCCACGCCTTCCCTGATCCCCTAAGCACCTTCGTCCCTTCTCACTTGCTGCCCCCCATGCCTGGAACTCCCTCCCTGTCCACATCCGCCTTGCCCCCTCCCTTCATACCTTCAAATCTCTCCTTAAAACTCACCTCTTTCGCTCTGCTCTGTCTGACTCTTTATCCTGCTGAGCCACTATTTCCTATACCTATGGTCTGTTTACCCTTATCCTTGCCACATGGACCAGCCTGCTGTCATTCTCATCGTAACCAAGCTAAGTACATGCAGTTGAGACCTCGCATCTTCATGAATGTTAGACCCCTTGTCTCTCTCTCTGTTCTCCTTCGTATGTCTCTCCCCCAGCTCCTGTCTCTCAGATTGTAAGCCCTAGGGGCAGGGACCGTGTCTATTTTATTACTTTGTAAAGTGCCAGGTACACTGCTGGCACTATATAAATGTTTGTTAATTAATAAAATAAATAATTATAATAATAATAATTTAGTTACAAAGGTACTTTTATTTTCCCTAATTTATAAATTCCCATCCTAAATATGACTTTTTGTAAGTGCCATTTGTCCAATAATCCTAATTAAAAATTAAGCCAGTCAAGAACATAGAATTCAGGGAGTTTCCATTAACTAAAAATCTTATGCTATAATCTTTTCAGGTAGGACAATAGAAAACTACCAGTTCTTATTTTTCAAATGAAATGTGAAAATTGTTTTCTGCTACTTTTAAATAGCATTACACAGTGTGACTGAACCTATGCATTTTCAAATATACTAAAAAGAGTTGAACTCTAAATAGTAGTGTTGAATTTTATTTCATTTTATTTGTCACAAAAAACAAAACAGTAAATGTGACTGCACAAACTTTGTTTTACTATGCATAGTCCATGTACAATACTAAATCCAATTTTGATTATTTGCCCCTATAAGGAAAAAAACCCTCATCTGCAAGACTACAAACCCATAACTTCTTTATTTTAACAACAAAGACCCATATTTTAAAGATAAGCTTAATCTGTTTTTCCTTTAGGGGGGAAAAAGCCTAATAAATCCTGTAGCTTTTACCTGAGTGGTAGAAATAATGTATGCAAAATTTGGTTTAAAATATGACAAAGCTTTAATATAGTTCACTTCATTTGCCCACTATAGTATAAAGGTTTTACTTTTGGTAATATTTTACCAAACTTGATATAAATCTTAAAAGATAACAGATTAAACATTAAACTCTGTTAGGCATTAAAGGCAATCTTGAGCAATTCACCTAATTTCCTCACTATGATTAAGTGCAAATTGCCTTGGAGTTTTATTATATGAGAAAAACTGCTGGTACTTCTAAGTTAAGTCTTTAATCAAAGAAGCGTTGAACACATAAATTATATAATCCACTAAAATTACTTACTCAGAATTTTCTTCTCCTTTACTTGTACAATATGCATTCTTAAGATCATCAGTATTTGCACTGATAACGTAATTATTTGTTCTTTAAAAATTAAACTGAAGTAAATATTGCCAACAGAAACTAGTAAGTGTTTTCCTAATCTAATTATTGGTACAGTTGCTCAGACACAGTGCTATTGCATGGCACACAAGGTAACTGCCTAGGACAACCTCTAGCAGGGTAAAGACAGGCCCAGGGTAAAGACAGGCCCAAGGGCCCTGCCAGTTGCTTAATTTGACATCTTCTTGGGCAGCTGGAGAAGGCCCAGCCCGCACTCTAAATGGTTGGAACCAGAATTATAGAGCAGAAACTAGTAGCTGTAGGAGCGGACACCTACTCACCACCACAGGGAGTCTGTGGCCACACTGTGCAGGAGCCAAGGAAATGCCAAGGAAAACAATGAGAACGAGAGCAGCAGGAGGACAACCCTGTACGTGGCTACAACTATACACCCTGCAGTGGGGGTCTCTTCCTAACTGGGGCACAAGGTGGTGGCCACTATGCCAATTGTCAGGAGAAGCTGACTGTCCTCCTGAAGGAGTGGCTTTAGAAATTGGGTGGTAGTACCAGTTCCATACCACAAAGCACTGTGGTTAAATGCAGCATGGCAAGCCACTCCCTAGGTGGCAAGACCATGATACTGTAGCCCATAACTATGTATGCTTTCCTATGAGCAGCCTTTAGCGGTGCAGGACATGCACTATTCAAATCTAGCGCAGCTTCCGTCTCGTGGGAAAGGAGGAAGTGTGGCTCTACCACTGGCAAGCTGGCGCATTGGATAGGGTAGTGAAATCCTACCCTGTTGGATGTGCGAGCTTGCTGGCGGGAGAGCTGCACTTTGTTTCCCACGAGGCGGGAGCTGCGCTAGATTTGAATAGCACATGCTCCCAAAGTGCCAAAGCAGCTGGTGGGAAAGCAGCCTATCCCTCAGGTCCCCACTATGCTAATCTGCCCCCAGCAGCTTAGATCTGGGAACACTCAGTTTCCACCCCAGTCATATTCTCATTCCTCCTCTTCCTCCTACCCCCACCCCCATCTCTTCCCCTCAACTAGGAAGCAAGTGAGCATACCACCAGGCCTGAAGTTACTCCTAAACTGGATGAAAATGCTATTTTGCTGGACATCCAATAGCAATTTCCAATGAAAACTAGGTTTACAGAATTACTTTAATAGCTATTAAAAAACTGTGTATTTACATTTCTTACAATGCCTATTTTTAACCTTCTAAATAGCATACAAGGAAGTTATTTTCTAGTAATTGAAATTATCTTAAGGTATTTTTCTCAAAGGAATTATACTGAGAAAACGTGCCCTAATAAGCATGACATTGGGAGCTAGATGATCATTTTCAGAGTTGCAATATCCTCTGCAAAAAAACATCAAAGCACAGTAAGTGTGTCATAGGGGAGGGTAAAGAGGAGATAGTGTAATATATATTTTTTAAACCTCATCAAAGCCTCTGAAAGCTCCTTCTGGACCTAAATATTGTGTTCTACAAAGAGCAATACCTACTTTCAATGGAATGAGGACAAGAAATTGCATATCGGCAGTATATACCATTTTGAGGAAAACTTAAATTGAAATTTAATTTCCCTTTTCAAAAATAAGCAAACTTCATGTTTGCCTAGCCTTCAGGACTGAACCACTGGAGAGTTCCCATGTTCAAACAGGCAACACAAAATGCATATTGTACAGTTCCTTTACTAAAGGGAAACCTCACTCCATTGAAAGAGTTAAACCTGTGGCTCCCAAAGTTCTTGCATGCATAACCCCATTATGAAATACAAACATAGTGCCTGGGACCATGGGATTAAAGATGTGAAAAGTATATCAATTATTACTCAGGATCAAGATCCCATCAACAGCCGGAACAATTCCACTTGGGGACACAGCCCCAAATCAGGAAACCTCTGTGGTAGACTATGCAACTCAACAGTACAACATTTGTGTTGATGCTTCCACACAGAATATCGAATCTGGTGTTTCTCAGGCCTCAGTTATATGGAGTCACGTGAGGAAACTGTGTTGTAACTTAAGAGTCAATCCAAGAGATACGACAAAGCCAGAGGCTTAGCTGGGTAGCACAGTCTACAGAAACACCATGGTTGAATTGCCACTAGTCTGTTCAAGAAGGGCGCTGAACCAAAAGAGTAGCTGAGAGTTGTGGTTTAAAGTGTAGCATGGTCACAGAAACAAGAGACAGCTTGGAGTAGGGGTGTCAAGGTGCGAAATGAGGTGAAATCAGGCAGCAGGACAGGGTGTGGAGACAGGTCAGAGCGAGGCGGCAGGTCATGACATGGAGGTAGGCAAGACAAGGTAGCAGGGCTGTGCATGGAGATGTGGCAGGGGAAAGCTAGTAAGCCATAGTGTAGCAAGAACAATAACAAGCCAATAGCCACCTGGCTCCTCAGACCAGAGAACAGTCACCAACCTGCAGAGGTGTAGAAAGGTTTCCACGAGTCCAGGTGTAAAAGATTAAATGGGGCTCTCCCTCAGCCACTCCGCCAGCCCAACCAGAGATTCTCAGTGTGAGACCCCCTCTCATATGCCCTCTCCCCCCCAACATACTTCCACTTTCCATCATAGACACACATTCACATACTTGCACTCTCCTTCAGATACCCACTCCTGAAACCAACAGTAGATCCTCTAAATACACCTGGAGAATTAAAAAAAGTCATACACATGCACTCTCCTTTCACAGACTCTCACGTGTTGTTCCATCCCTGTCCTCCCCTGCCCTGCACATCCACCTGCTCCCCCCCACGCATACAGGCACTCTGTCACACACACACACATATACATGCACAATCCCGTCCCGCACCCCTCCTCTCGCCCCCAATGCGTACACGCACCCTCCTCCTCTCGCCCCCAATGTGTACACGCACCCTCCCCTCCTCTTCCCCCCAATGCATACATGCACTCTCTCTCTCTCCCTCACACCCACATGCATTCTCATCCACACACACTCTTGGCACTCACACTCCATGGAAGCAGAGTGGCTTCCCCTGCCCATCACCGTGGCTAGGGCCATGGCAGTATGACTTCCCCTAACATCTCCCCCTGCCAGACAGAGACCATGGCTTCCCCAGACACACACACCCCGCCCAGGTGAGACACTGATTCTATCCAGTGCCGAGACTCTGGAAGCTCCAACAGTGACAGCAGGGCTCCTTTGAATTCTGCATGCTCCTCCAGCCCAGGCATAACCAGCAAAGCGCTGAGCGAACTGCTTCTGGCTGAACAGTTTCATAGTCTCACCCCCAACCTGCCTTTTCTCACTCTGCTGGTTGTGCCTGAACTGGAGAATTGTGGGAGTCTGATGAAGCAGAAGCAAGAAGGATGGATCTTCATGGAAGGAAGGCACAGACTACTGGGATCCCAGCACAAACAGCTGGCCGCAGAGTGGGAGGTTGACACAGAACTCCTGACTCCTGCTGAGGGTTTGTGGGCCCAAATCTCAGGGCCCAGGGACAGCTGCACCAGCTGTCTCTATGATAGCTGTGTGTGTCCCTGCTGACCTGGGAAGCTATATAGAAGGGAGTAGCAAATCAGGAGGGAGGTCATGTCCAGCAAATCAAAAATAGCCTTCACACAGTCATGAGCCCAATGTCAGGCTGTAATTCCTCTGGCCAGCGTGAGGCTCTGAACTCTGCTTAGCAACTCTGCAGACATAGGTCCAAGATCTCCTAGGACCATAGGTCATGAGTGTGTTAAAACCAAACGCCTGATCTGCATTGAATCCTTCATATGGACATTCTGGCTGCAGGTCAGTGGCTTAGAGGTTCTCCTCTTAAGCACTGAATAATAAGTACTCATCCTTAGTTATCAGCCTTTAATGCTGCCTGCTGATGTGCCTATGAGAGCTGGTGGGGTGACCAGTGATTCCCTAGGCTAGTTTTCATCACATAGATCTCAACAGAAGATGACGACAGCTCTCACCTTTGGAAAACATAAAACTCGATCCAACTCCCCATTTTATTCAACACATTTGTTATGCTCTTGGGGAGGTTTTGATATACCAGTTGTTTCAATCTAAAATTTATGCAGATATACAACAGGATATCTCCTTGACCTCAAAAGCAGACACCCACATTGCCCAGTGTTCAGCTGAAAACAAGCAAATAAAAAAGGAACAGCTGGCTGAAACTAAACACAGGCATGAGAATCCATATTGGTATGGAGAGAGAAACATTTGGACGAACTAGACAAAACCAAATATCACTGTGCCATTAATCGGGGATACAGAGGCTACCTGGGGTCCTGGGTTAATAAGGGGTTGTAAGAGACCCTCAAGATAAGACAGGAGATGTGATACATAACAGGCAATTTCCCCTGGAGTTAATGTGGGTGCCTGGGGCATGGTGGTTGCCTTTGGAAAGGGAGAGTGTGGATTAGCAGGTCCCCATGGGGGTCGATGGGAACTGTGGGAGTGACGGGGGAGCTTTCCGAGGGTTAATGAAGAGTGACAGGCGATTATGGAGATTCCCTGGATTAATTGTGGGCTGTAAGCCAGCCTCACTTCCAGCAGAAGAGTGTTGGGAAAATAGGGTCTCCCTTGGAGTTAATGTGGGAATGATGAGGGCTTAACCTGGAGGTAAGAGAGAGCACCCATTGGGTGAATGGATAGATTTATGGGGTAAATCCTTGGTAGGGGACTGCTAGAGCTATGGGGCTCTCAACCGTTAATTAAGGATTTTAGGGGTGACCCATGTCAGAGTTACTGTGGAAATGAAGTCTCACTCATCCTGGCACAAATCCCAGCAGTATGTAAACTGCCCTCGGTGAGGCAGGTTACCATGCCTATGGTAACCTATAGTATGGGTCAATGACTCCTACACTTACCACTGACCCATACCATAGGTTACCATAAGTACCCACTCAGCCTCCACTTGCGGATCTGTATGGCCCAGCTCAGTCTAGCCCACTCCTTCACTCACAGGGCAGAAGCTGACTGAGGTAGTGGCAAGAGAGCCTGGAACAGCCCCCAATCCCTGTCAGGTCCAAATTAAAATTAAATCAAGTACATGCATAAGGCACATGCAAAACACACTCCTACAGACGTTTTCTTTCATGGAATTTTGTGGATGTATAGCTGCCATAGAGATGGGCACATAAATACACAAGAAAGTTCCTCTATGAAGTGGTTTCCGTTCTAACTAGCTGCTTATAATTTTTTCCAAGTGCCTAGGGATCAAGACTGGTCAGTTTTGGCCCCAAAGAAGAATCTTACACTCCTGATTGCGGTGTCCAGTGGAGTACTTTGACGTAATTGTTTTGTGAACTGAGGACCTTACCAGTGAATTAGTTGGTCTTAGTTTTATGGACTTTGGGAGTTTGTAAGAAAGCCTGTTTTGTAGATTTATAAGGAAGTACTGTAATTTTGTATGAGATTTTTATTTATTTGTGTTCAAGTAGGATTATTGTGATTTAGGAGTTTTATCATGTTTGAAAGGAAGAGATCTCGACGTCCCAATTCTCCAGTTAATGTTATGGAGCAACCCAGTTTAAAGCAGGCAAAGATGTATGCATTTATTAAGGACACACCTAATTCAGGTGTGCATTCAGATTCTATACCCTTATCCAATAGATTTTCTATCCTGGAGGAAGTGGATGACTGTGAAGACCCTTTGCAGATTCCAAAGAGATGTAATAATAATAATAATAATAATAATAATAATATCGGGATTAACGCTAAAGAGGATAACAGTTTTAGTATCCCTACTCTTGGGATGGCTAGTGATGAGACTTTTGCATTCCAATCAGGTGAGCAGGATCTTGGGCTGGGGGATGTGCTAAGAGCACAATGTTTTTTAATTAGCGAGACGTCTCCTCGCTTTTTACAAGTATTTGTGAAATGAGTGATTCATTGACTCAGGTCAGATCTCAAATTTCTGATGTGATGTCTAAAACTTAATTCCTTGGATTTTGGTAAAAATAATGAGGCGGCTATATCTGCTTCTATTCCCCTAGTGGAGACTCTAGATCTTGCGAAAAATGATAATTTAGGCTGTAAGAGGATAAGCAGAAAAGAATTATTGACAAATAGAAAAAGGAATATCTCCAAACACATGGTTTTTCATAATAAGGCCATCTGATTAAAGCTCATCCTCTTCCAAATGAAGTAATTCCTTGCTGGAGTAACAAACTGATTAAAGCTCATCCTCTTCCAAATGAAGTAATTCCTTGCTGGAGTAACAAACTGATTACAGCTAGGAATTTATCCTTTTTGTTAGGCCTTAATGTTGAAGTTGGAGATATTTCTAGGATTGTTTTTTATCCCAGAGGTTTTCTGCAATTTGTCTTAAAGTTTATTTTAAATCTGAGGAGTAATTTCATAAATTGCTTCAGTCACAGAAGCATCTGAGATGGTGGGGAATTTCCATCGACAGTGTCTTTTCTTATGAATCAGATCCCCAGGTAGATGGTAGAGCTACTCCTGGGGTTTCTCAGGAAGTTTATGGTCTTAGAAACCATGGTGTTGCTGCAGTTTCTAATAAATCACCTCCTGAGGGTGAACATATGGATGTCCTTCCATCTGGTTTACCTCCTAGTGCTGGGGGTATGACTAATTCCCCCAGGAGTGATATACATCAAAAGTTGGTAGCATTCGGTCTAGCTAAAAGTAACACTGATCAGGATGAAGGTGATATTATCAAGGCCTTTAGTGCCTTAGCCCCATTGATCAGGATTTAATCAAAGGAAATTTTAGTTATATTCAGGGGAAGCTTAAATGCAAAACTCTTAATTATGAGACTTCTGCCCCCAAGTATCAATCCTGTCATGACTTAAATAAATTAACTGCTACGAGGTTTCTTGGTAAGGAAGAATTAGGGTCTCAGACACAGGTTCTTTGTGACAATTTGGGGGTCAGGTCTTTTGATATAATAGAGGGTTCGACTCATGTGCAGGTTAATGAGGGAATTATTACAGCATTTACCAGCAGAGGGTGATATTAAAGTTCCATCTGCTTCTACCGTCCTTTCTCCCCTGATTCAGAGGAACTCATTTTCCACTGAAACAGGACTTGGGGGGTAGTTCAGTTCCTCCCTCAAATTTGCTGGATGATGGGGGACTAATTGAGGATATTTTTATTAGTGAGGAAAATCTTCCATTAGTAGATGTACACTCTAATAATAGTTGACATCATCCCTCAGCGGGAAAGGGGGCGGATGATTTTAAATTGTTCTTGTTCTCCTAGAATATACGTGGGTGGAGAACACTTCTATCTGCTGAAGTGATTAATTTGTTTGAGTGTTATGATATCTTATGTTTGTAAGAGACCTGGCTATTAAATCTCAATTGCCTTTTGCTTCCAGCTTTTCAAATTTGGGCTGAGTCAGCTACTAAATCAGGAAAGTATGGTCGCCCTTCAAGCGGCCTACTAATATTATCTAAAATGACTCTGGATCTGGTAGGTAATAAGATCGAGAATACCCCCAGGAATACACTCCATCCTCCCTGTCCCCCAAGCCTGTAGCTTGGGCTTCATCTTTGACTCGCACCTTCCCTTCAAACCCTACACTGACTCCGTGGCCAAATCCTGCCGCTTCTCCCTCCACAACATTGCTAACATCCGCCCTTTTCTGTCTGTCTCCTCTGCCAAGACTCTCATCCACATGCTAATCATCTCACGCCTCGACTATTGTAACCGCCTCGCTGGCCTTCACCGCTCTCACCTTTCTTCCCTCATCTCTGTTCAAAACTCTACTGCCAGCATCATCCACCTAGCCCGTCGCTTTGACCATGTGCAGCCTCTCCTCTCTCCACTGGCTCCCTCTTCCTGAGCGTATTCTGCACAAGCTCATCTTCACCTACAAAGCCCTTCACAACCTCGCTCCCCCCTACCTCTCTGCCCTGATCTTCCTCCGAACCTGTTCGAGCACTCCACTCCTCTTCCATCCCTTCACTCACCCTCCCATGCCTCCTCTGCTCCCCCAACTGCCTTTGTCCCTTCTCCCTTGCTGCCCCGCATGCCTGGAACTCCCTCCCTGCCCTCGTCTGCCTTGCCCCCACCCTCCACGCCTTCAAGTCCCTCCTCAAAACCCACCTCTTCCGCTCCGCCCTTCCTAACTTCTGCTAATCATCCCCACCCAGCATTATCACGCACCTGTTATCTGTAAACTCCCAATTTACTGTAACCAAGCCAAGTTCTTGCATCTTCATGAATGTCACATCTCTTGTCTCTCCCTCTGTTCCCCTTTCCCTGTCTCCCCTCCCCGTCTTTAGATTGTAAGCTCTCATGCAGGGACCGTGTTTATCTTATTTTCTGTAAAGCACCAGGTACATCGCCGTCCCTCCTGTAAAAATAGCTTGGGGTGGCTAACAATTTTTAAAAAGTAAAAAATACAATAATATAAATATAAAACAATCATAATAATATAAACAATTTAAAGCAGGGTTAGGATAACTAAAAAAAATTAAATTAATAAGGGTAGGGTAGAGCTAAAAACCCTAAGCCCCCCTCCCCAAAGTCTGGGTGAACAGCCAGGTTTTAAAAGTCCGTCGGAATGTTAAAAGGCTTGGGGCCAGGCAAGCTTCCTCTGGGAGGGAGTTCCAAAGACGCGGCCCGGCCACCGAGAATGCCCTCTTCATTGTGGCCCCCCGCTTAACATGGGGGACCTCCAAGAAGGCACCTCCGGCAGACCGAAGGAGCCGCTCTGGGGCGCGGAGGGCGAGGCAGTTCCTGAGGTACGGGCCCAGACCAGGAGGGACCTTATAGATCATTACCAATACCTTGAGCCTGGCTCGGCACGCTATTGACAACCAGTGCAGAGTCCCAAGCACAGGTGTTATGTGCTCCCAATGACCCGTCCCCGAAAGGAGCCGGGCTGCTGCATTTTGCACTAGCTGCAGCCTCCGAACCAGCAACAAGGGCAGCCCCACGTAGAACGCATTGCAGTACTCCAGCCTCGAGATGACAAAGGCATGGATGAGGGAGGCCAGGTCCGGCCTGGAGACGTATGGACACAACCTCCGCACCAAATATAACTGGCGGAAGGCGGCCTTCGCCACCACCTCCCAATACAGGCGCAGATCTGCGTCCAATATCACCCCCAGACTACAAACCTGCTGAGCTATCGGAGGGCGAACCCCCACAATCGGGGGGCTGACACCTCCCTCGCTCTCCCCACCACCATCACCTCAATCTTATCGGGGTTGAACTTCTGTCTGTTCTGCCACATCCACTCCGCCACGGCCTCCAGACACTGGAATAGCAACGAGACAGCAAAGGTCTGGGTCAGCTGAAAAAGAGAGGTACAGCTGAGTATCATCAGCATATTGGTGACATCGCACCCCGAACCCTCTCACGACCTCCCCCAAGGGCTGCACGTATACATTAAATAATAATGGAGACAGAATGGAACCCTGCGGAATGCCGCAGGACAAGGCGCGGGGGCAAGATGTTTCAGCTCCCACCACCACCCACTGGCTTCTCCCCAAGAGGAATGAGCGGAACCATTCAAGAACAGTCCCGTCCAGGCCCCCCAGGTCACGCAGTTAAGCAAGGCTGCCATTAGAACTGATGATCTCTCTAATAGGGACCCTCCGACAGGACAAGATACAAATCAAGCATCCCGTGTAAGAACCCGACTCTTAGCTGGTGAGAAACCCTCAGTGGCCAGGACAATGATAATTGAGGAAGTTGCTATTCAGCTTATTGCCAGGCCTTTGCGGAATGGGGTCACACCAAGTTGGGCTACCAAAGCGATGGTCGCTCGTAATCTCTCCTTTTTAGCAGGGTTAAGTTGGATGTAAAAGAGATTGATAAGATTGTGCTCATTAAAGACACGGGTGACATTAGAAGCTTTAAGGTTTATTTTAGAGACCGGGGGTGGGTTCTCAGACTTTCCCACTTACGGCGTGCCCTGAAGCAATGGGGCATTTCGATTGATCGAGTCTTCTCCTATGTGACAGGAGGATCTTATACCCTCTGAGCCGGAAGAACAGGGGTATGGCCCACCTTTAGGCGACAGTGGTGACAGTACAATAGGTATGAGACCTCCTCTGACTTGATAGCTCCTGCAGCGGAGCAGGCAGTAGTACTGCAATCCGTTTCTGCAAGACCTATTGACACGAGAGTCGCCCTTGAGGTTGAACCTATGGAATATCTCGAGCCACATGGTAACAATGTGGGTAGGGCTGTGTCTACTCAAGGGAACCATGTAATACAGCCCCCTAATATTGATTTTGGCCTGAAGCTTGATGAAGTTTGTTTTGGCTCCCTTAACTCCAAGTCTGATGATGCTAAAGTTGAGGCTATTTTGGATAAACTGAAGCCTAAGGATGAGAATTTGTTCATTGATAGATTATTTTATTTGAAAGATAAGTTATTATGTAGGAATAACATGCAGGAAGGGGGAGAAGATACAAAAATTGGTCACCTACCTCGGTGAATTTGTTTCTCTTCTTTTCCATCTGTCAGCACTCCGCATGGGTAGCTCTGCAGATGGCCGATAGGAGGCAGAAGAAGAAATTCTTCTTGCGCATCTGCGGAGCTGCCCTCTCCTCAGTCCATAATCGAGCCAAGGAATGTCTCCACTCGCTGTAAAATCTCATGAATACATTAGTGTTCGCACCCTCCCGAGCCCGGGAATCGTTGGGTGCTGTCTGTCTACCAGGCTAATTTATGAACTAATAAAAACGTTAATTAACTGAGGAATCTAACACTGAACTTGAACTAGCGTAAAGGGTCTCCCGAATACACCCCCCATCTGCCAGGCTGTTTGACAGGGAGGGTCGGAGCACTGACAGGTGGAAAAGAAGAGAAACAAATTCACCGAGGTAGGTGACCAATTTTTGTTTCTCCTTCTGTCCCCTGTCAGTGCTCCACATGGGATGTACCCAAGCCCCAAAACTACGTGTGGGAGCAAACAGCCCTGGGAGACTCCAGAACTGCCTGCAAGGCCCTCCTGCTAAACGCCGCCTCAGCGGACCTAAACAAATCTAACTTGTAATGTTTAACAAAAGTGTGCAGGGAGGACCAAATTGTCGCCCTGCAAATCTCCTCATAGAATGCTCTCGCCTTAAAGGCATAGGAAGTCGCCGCGCCTCTAACCAAGTGCGCCCAAATCTGTAAGGGGGGAATCTTATTCTTGGCCTTATAGGCCTCCACAATACACTGTTTGAGATAAGAGCCTTAGAGGCTTTCCTACCCGCGTAGGAAGGTCTGATGTTAATGAATAGGGCGGAGGAAGCCCTGAGCCCCTGGGTCCGTTTCAAATAAATTTTTAGAGCCCTCCTGACATCCAAGGTGTGCCATATCTTTTACTTGGGATGTACTGGCTTGGGGCAGAAGGACGGCAGGATGAGCTCCTGGGCCCTATGAAAACGTGAATTCACCTTAGGGATGAACGCCTCATCTATCCTAAGGATTACTGATTGAGGCTTAAAGATGCAAAAATTAGAGTCCATGGACAATGCTCCCAGCTCCGATATCCTGCGCGCAGAAGTTACTGCCACCAGGAACACTAACTTAATAGTCAACATGTACAGAGAGACATGCTGAAGAGGTTCGAACGGAGCTCTAGTCAGGGCGTCTAGGACTAAGGAAAAGCTCCAGGAAGGGCACCTGTGGATGACTGGCGGAGAGATATTACGGGTGGCCCTGAGAAACTGCCTAATGTGTCTATGCGGGAACACCCTTCTGCAGGAGATAGAATACAGAACAGATGAGATGGCCGCTGCTTGTCGAGCCAGGGTATTAGGCCTCAGTCCCTTTTCCAATCCGTCTTGCAAGAATTGTAGAATCGTTTGGACTGTAGCTTGAGCGGGGTCCAGATCCTTACGATCAGACCAAACTGTGAACGTCTTCCAGGTGGCTGAGTACGACTTCCTGGTTGCTGGTCTTTTGGCCTGCTGTAGAGTCGACAGCACTGCCTCTGAGTATCCCTGGGCCCTTAACGATGCCCGTTCAAGAGCCAAGCTGTCAGATTGAATGATGGGGCGTCGCTGCACCAAAGGGGACCTTGTATCAGCAAGTCCGGTCTTAATGGCAGCTGCATTGGCTGTTCCCAGCTCAGGTCCACCAGGTCAGAGAACCACGGTCTCCTTGGCCAGTACGGAGTCACTAAAATCACTAGTGCTTGCCCTTTGATGATCTTGGCTATGGTCCTGGATATCAGGGAAAATGGTGGGAATGCATACAGAAGACCACTCGTGGTTGAGGGCGTCCCCTGCTTCTGCTGTTGCGTCCGACCCTCTTGTCATGAATCTTTGTACCTGTCTGTTGGTTCTGTTCGCAAACAGGTCCATCACCGGGCGCCCGAAATGTTCCACCAACAACTTGAATACCTCCGGGTGTAGTTGCCATTCATGGGGGTCCAGTATCCAGCGACTCAACCAGTCGGCCTGTATGTTTTCCGTTCCCCTTATGTGTAAGGCCTTCAAGGACTTCAGGTTGCGTTGAGCCCACGTAAACAACCTCACTGCTTCGCGCTGGAGTGCTGGCACCCTGGACCCGCCCTGGTGATTGATATAAGCCTTTGCGGATATGTTGTCCGTATAAATTAATACGTGTGTCTCGCCTACCAAGTGCTCGAGCTGCTGTAGTGCCAGACGTACTGCTCTCAGTTCAAGAACGTTGATGTTCTGTGTTTGATCCGCTGGTGACCAAAGTCCCTGCACTGACGTGGTGCCCATCTGTGCTCCCCATCCCGTCAGGCTGGCGTCTGTTGTCACCACTGAGTGGGATGGCTCTACAAGTGGCGTGCCAGCTTTGAAGGTGCTTGCGTCTAACCACCAGGACATGGATCTTACGAAACCGCTTGCTATTTTTACCCAGGGGTTGAGACCTCTCGTGAGCTCTGCTTGCATAGGCCTGAGCAAGTGTTGCAAGGGTCGCAGATGAAAACATGCCCACTGGACCTGTCTGGTGCAAGAGACCAACAGGCCGAGAAGCTGTGCCAGAACCTTCAGTCTGGCTCTGGGGCGGTGGTGTAGCTGTTGTATGAATGACCTGACGGGCTGTTGTCTGTGCAGGGGAATGTACGCGGCTCCTGAGATTGTATCGATTAGGACTCCCAGGTGTTCCATCTTGCATGATGGGAGTAAGCTGACTCTTTTTCTCGTTGATGAGAAAACTGTGTTCCGCCAGATATAGCATCGTCCTGTTGAGGTCTGCTACAATCTTTTCCTTTGACTGCGCCCGTATCAGTAGATCGTCCAGGTAGGGGTAGATGTGAATCCCCTCCCTCCTGAGATTGGCTATCAGGGAGACCAGGATCTTGGTAAAGGTCCTCGGCGCCAAGGGAAGGCCGAACGGTAAGGCTCTGAATTGGTAGTGGGCTCCCTGGAATGAGAATCGAAGCCACTGACGGTGCGACTGCCACATCGGAACATGCAGGTATGCGTCCCTGAGATCCATGGAGGCAAGCCAGTCCCCGTTCCTGATGGCTTGACAGATGGTGGAAACTGTCTCCATCTTGAAGCGTTGATAATGCACAAACTTGTTCAATGACTTTAAGTCCAGTACCGCTCTCCACCCGTCTTTCTTCTTGGGGACGAGGAAGAGGATGAAGTAGAGGCCTAGTCCCTTCTGTTCTGGGGGTACCGGTTCTATGGCTCTGATGCAGGTGAGCCTCTGGATCTCGTCCAGCATTGCCAAGTGCTTCTGGTGGTCTTTTGAAGCGGGTGAGGGTATGAAACCGTGTCTCGGAGTGCCCTTTAGTTCTATGGCATACCCTTGAGTGACACAGTCCAAGACCCAGGCGTCCGAGACGGACTGAGCCCAGACGGTTGAGAAATACTGTAGCCTTCCCCCCCACCCCTTAGCTTGTCGCATAGTCATGCGTCATTCTTTCTCTGCGCTTGGGGAAAACCTCTGGAGCACTGCTTGTCTTGCCTGGGGTCCTGACCTCTATTTCCTCTGTGGGAGTAAAATCGATTTGCCTGGTCATATCTATTTGGCCCCTGTCGCCTGAACATACCAAACCCTGATCCATAGCCATATCCCCCTCTGGGTCTGTACCCGGGGGCACGAAAAATGTTTTTCCTGGCCCCAACCTGCTGAAGGTTTTTCTGTTTCTTTTTGTCATTGGCATCTGCAAGGACAGTATCAAGGCAGACGCCAAACAGCTTGAACCCCTTGTATGGGGCGGTTGACAGTAGATTTTTCGCTGTGGCATCTCCCTGCCACGATCTGAGCCACACTTTGCGTCCGGCCGAGACTGAGGAGGCCACAGCCCTCGCGGACCAAATCATGGAGTCCATGGTCGCGTCTGCCAGAAACGCCGTGGCCAGGTTGATCCGGGTTGCCAGGACCTGTGCCCGTGTATCAGAAATAGTGGGGATCTGAGCCTCCTCGGTCCAAGCCAGAAGGGCTCTCGCTACGTATGAGGAAACTAAACTGACCCTCATGGAGGAGGCCGAGTACTCTAAGCCTCTCCTGATGGATGCTTCGATGGTGGCATCCTTGGGGAAGCAGTCTCCCTCAGTGGAGAAAACTGTTTGTTTGGCGAGAGAGATGGCTGCTGCATCCACTTTGGGGTTCTTTAAAAGTGGATCCTTCTTACGAGAAAGAGAATAAAGCGATGATTGGGTTTTATTCATTAGCTTATTCTTCTCAGGGTGCTTCCACTCCTCCAAAATTAATTTTTCGAAGGCCTTGCCCAAGGGCATACCCATCTCTCCCCCATGCACGGAGGGAAGGTAGTCTCTCTCCTCATCCTCCTGCGAGTCAGAGGAGGCTTCTTTTGTGTGTTTTTCCTCAAGTTGGAGCTTTTTAATGACCTGCGTCATAAAATCAGATTTGAATGGCAAGTGAAAGCGTCTCTCCTTGTCCCTAGGGTTCATAACCTCCAGGTGGCCAGGCTGGTCAATGTCCTCCCAATCTGGATTGGAGTCGAGATCGGAGTCAGACCCCAGAAATGATGAGGCGTGTTCCCTGGCACGCTTGGGGTGTGATTCTCCCCCACTCTCCTCAGGAGACTGACAAGGGGAAACTCAGGCCCTTGCTGTAGGCGCCCCCTAGTGGCCGCTTACTCTTTTTGGTAGCCTTGCGTGGGGCTTTTCCCGCCCCCTGATTACTGAGGGGACCCGAGGAGGAGGAACCCTGGCCCTGTAATGCCCACAGTTTGCCCAAAGACTTCTGAATCCTATCCATAGATAGGGCAAGTGAGGCTATATCTGCTGGGGGAGCCCCCTGGTCTGAGGCAGGGGAAGCCTCCTCAATGTTCAAACCCTCCATTGTTCCCTCGGGCTGCAGAGGGGAATGGGGGAGGGGCAGGGTAACGGCTGCAACAAAAGGGCGGGCTCAGGCCGAAAAAACGGCGGGCTAGCTAGCTGCCGCCGGGCTCTAACCAACCTGTGGATTCTAATTCCTTTTGGCGGATTGCCTACTCACGGTTCTCGCTACTGGCTCCTGGGCAGCAGCACCGTCGGCAGTGACCTAATCCTCGGGGCTTGCTCCAAAAAGCGCCTGAGACGCTGCGTCGTTAATGGCCCCCTGTGGCGTTTCCAGGCTCCCGGGCGCTTTGCGCAGCAGCCGGAGCCTGTAGACAACCCCCTTCCTTTATTCTTATTTTCTTTCTCTCTCTTTTTTTTTTTTTTTTAAA
>QEPC01011755.1:1320892-1500814 GCA_003113815.1 Sphenodon punctatus
AGGGGGGGGGGGGGGGGGGGGGGAAGAGAGGGAGAAGAGGGCTTGTAGAAGGGTGGGAAGCAGCCCAGAATGACAGACAGACACATTCACTGGCCAATTACTGCATGCTTCCACCAGTAAAGGAGAAAGAATCGGTGGTGGCTTCAAGAAAGCCATAGAAGGTAGATAAAAGTTGCTGTTCTTTGGGCCTGCTCTTGCCTGTGGTTAGTTCTGGCTTTGGCCAGAGCATTTTCTCATACTTTTTTGACAGGCTTTGTGTGTGTGCATGCGCACTAGAGCTCACTTCAAGTGTTCAGCTATCTACATAAATCTAATCCCCATGCACCTGGGGTGCTGCCCAACATCCTCCTGCCCCCTCCTGGGGCGTTCTCTGCAAGTTGACAGACACCCCCATGCACCCGGGGTGTCCACCCAGACTGTAGCCTGTGTCAAACAGCAGAAATAAGAGATATATCCTCTAGCTAATTGGCTTGACATTTCAAAGACACCCTGGCTGGGACAGAGATGTGATTGCCTCTCTTACTGCATGCTTTCAGCTTTCAAGGACCAATCCTGGGTGGCTCTGAGGCAAGCACAGAAGGGACATAACTGGGACTTCAGGCAGAGGGAAGCATCCCAGCAATCAGAAGACATGGTTCACACATTCAGGCTGGCCAACTGTTATCATAATCACATCCTACAGCACTGTGACAGAGGACATAAGAGAATTCCTTGTCTCTTTCCTAAACAGATGCTTCCAACTTCCCAGTAACAAATGAGGGAGAGGGGTTGGGGTGGTCACAGCACAGAATGATATATGGGTGACATTTCTACTGGCCAATTGGCATCACAAGTATATCTTGTACCACAGTGATGAACATAAGAAAATCCCATGGCATAGGCTCATACTCTCCAGATCATGTGCCGGCTTATAACTATGGGTCCCTTTCCCAGATCTTTCTTATATTTGGCAGAGAGGATCCTGAATATCCATAATACATTCCTGACACATTTCATGTAAACAGACTGGAATATAGCCAGAAATGCATTTGCAAGTAAATGCTTATAACACTGGGACCATTTATTTATTTATTTATTTATTTAAAATGTCTACCCCACCCATCCTGCCACAGGCAGCTCTGGGCAGCTCACATACAACAACAAACAATAAAAACAACTTAAAACAATCAGAAACGGGAGGAAATAAAATACCCCGGACCACTCACCTCCCTAACCCATACCCCACCCTCCCCATCAAAAGCCAGGCAGAACAGCCACTTTTTACAAGAACGTCGAAAAGAGGGGAGATCTGGGGCCAAACAGGCCTCCACCAGTAGAGAGTTCCATTGCCGTGGAGCAGCCACCGAGAAGGCCCTCCCCATCGTACACCACCACCCCCGCAGATTTGGGGGACCTCGAGGAGCGCACCCCCCGATGACCACAGGGGCTGATCCAGGACTTATGCAATACTTAAGAAATTTGGCAGAGGTAGTACCCTTGGGTAGGGGTATAATCTTGCCACGTTTCAACTAAATCAGATGGGAGACAAAGTTGTTACACCCAGGAATGTGTACACAGAATTTTGTAAAATAAGTTTCAACTGCTAATAAAATCAGATTTCTTTATCTAATCTTTCTGAACTTTGGCACAGATAATGCCTTCCATTGGGGGTAGAACCCTACCAATTATCATACAAATAGGAGAGGAGGTAAAAACATTATAGCCAATAATGTGTTTTCCATTGAAAACTAAAGTAAAAACAACCGAAACAAATAATAATGAAATGTAATGAAAACTATTGACATTTTAATAATGAAAACAAAAGAGAGTTACTGTGCACATCCCTAAAATGAGCAAGCTGAATGGCCCATTTATTTTCACATCTGGCCAGGAATGGAATGGAATGGGAGGAAAGGCACACTCCAGCTGATCAAGAAGGCATTTTGTCTGCCTGCGATTGGAAGTTAGGATTTGGGCTGAGAAACCTTACTGATTTTCTCAAACAAGAATTAGAGATAGCTTTAAAACAAAACAAAACAAAACCACTCTGGAGGCCAAAGGGGGTCTTATCAACAGATCCTTCCTTCTGTTTAAATAAAATGACTCAAGAGTTTGGTCATATCAGAAGTCCTGAAGTTCTAAATGTGGAAAAGATCTGCTTTACTTTCAGTTTCTCAAGTTTAGGGAGCTTTGCTACCATCTTCCATTTCTTGTAACGCTGTATATTGATGTTAAGCAAACATATCCGTTGAATGGAAGAGGTCCTAGTTCCTTTACAAATTCCTTGTGGTTTGGACAATAGGTTCTCAGGTTGGACAAACATATTTTTCTGGAAAAAGTTGGAGGTGTCACAAATTGGATCATGGTCAGTTAAAGAGTGATCTGAGTCTTTACTGGGATAGTAGTAGGAGAACTTGAGGGCTCTGGCATTTCAAAGAAGCAGGCAGATTTCCATTCTACTGAGCTGTAGCCATACAACCACTTTTATCTATGACTGGAGTCAGGGTTTCCTCAGAGGTCAGTCCTGCCCTCTCCTTATTGATTCTGACAGCTTCAGACCCTCCCAAGAACAAGCAGTGGTTAATTAGGATCTGATGTCAGGCAATGGTGGAGAAATAACACCACCTGTTCTTGCAGACTGACCAACCCAAAGCACACTATGGCTACACCTTCAGGGCCCTGTGGATATAGCATTCTACTCAGGGACCTACTCCTTACACTGATGTCTGATCAAATGGAATGCAGAACTGCTGTATCCCATATGAGAGCATTACAGATGCTGCAAGGCCAGGAAGAAAGGATGGAAGAAAAGATTCAAGGTTCAAAAGAAGGAAGGAATGCTGCTAACCTTCCTTCAAACCATTTAAGGCTAATCATCTGAAACAGAGCTGAATAGCAGGCATGTATGAGATGTGGCAGGGTGCCTGACATATGTAGGAGAACAAGATGAGGCAGTAAAAAATCTTTGGCATGACTGTTTCTGTGTCTGCAATAGGTATGGTCAACTAAACAGTTCAGCACATCAGACAATTTTCCTCTGTGAAAAAATAGCATCCCATAATTACAATCCCTGGAATATTACAGTAGCTAAATCGGAGGCACTGACTTTTATGCTGATTTGCACATTTCTGGGTCATGATTCTGAATAATTAAAATATTAATGTTTGGTAGTTCCCATTAACACTAATAGGAACTCAAAGGATGCATCCGCATGCATTTTTCTGAAGATTCTCTCTTCAGACTGCAGTCCCTTCTTAAAATAGCCTTTTTATTTTGTGCTACCATAGGCAGCTTTAGTAAACCTAATTTTTAGTGTACAACATTTTTGTCTGTTTTCCACTCCAAGCCAAACTTAGTCAGGAAAAAAAGAACGATTTTATCACCACAGATGTGTATCGCCAACAGGAACTAATGCAAGAATTTCAAGCTTATGACAAAACACTAATAGAACAGTAAGACTAACGTAGTACTAAGGATATGAAAGTATGAAAACTAGTTAATATAGAAGGACTCAGCAGGTCAACATGAACAGAAAACACTTCATTAAAAAAATTCAGCTTGTTAGAATGAGCTTGTAAAGTTGACCTAACATTTTAATCTAGAAAATTATGATTAATGAATTAAAGTTGGACAACTGCATGCGTGCATCTTTCTAGCATTTATTCCAGGAAGATACTAAACTGGATCAATACCATCCTACTACAAAGAGAGAAAAGGTTATTGGTGGTAAGGGACTCATCAGATACACTATTCTGACTCTAAATTGCAATCGAATAAAAAGATAATTGTAGTAAACTCCATTCTCCTTTAATTCCTATAGCAGCGATTAATTTATTTTTCATTATGCAAATACCATGCTACTAAAGTTAAGCTACTGAAACAATGGATTTTCCTAATATGTATAATACATCCCAGAAAATGCCTAGAATGAGAATTTTGCAAAACTCCAAAGATTTAAACTGGGGATGTTTATTATGGCTTAATTCCTACTTTTAATAAGGAAATCTACTTAAGACAGGCACACAAACACTTGATAACTAACAGTAGCATCTGCCTGGCCAGATGTTTTAATATGAATGTTTGTAAATTGCAGATCACAATCACTGAACTGAGATATCTTTTCATTAACTATTTATTTAAGTTAACGAGTTCCTTGATTTTAGTTTTCCCAAGCACTGAAAGATTAAGAACTATTGGGAAGCACTTAGAAAAACTAACATTATGCAGTGAAGAAACTAAGAAAATGGCAGAGACATCTTCCCAGAAATAACTCTTCACTGTAATTATCTTTACAGCTATTTTGTCCCCAGGCTAGCAAGTTTTCACTCTGCCAGCCTAATTTGACATTAATAAATACTGTAGAGCAAAGCTTGTGTAAGAATTATTGTACTGGTAAAATAATAAAGTAACTTACCTCTGTTTCCACATCTGCAATGCACACCAATCTTAGTGTAACTAGTTTTGTGATAGCACTAAAAATATTATGTGCTCATTATTATTGCACAGTGATACTACTATGAAGTTTCACCAGCTTTACAGTTTGAAGTGGTCTTTTCCAAACGTGGATATTTTTGTCCATCACCTCTTAGGATGAAACATTTACATTCTTAGTCAGGTAAATTACAGTTTAACATTTGAGCCAAAAAAACAGATTAATCGCATTTGCAAACCACTTACATTGAATATGTTTAAAGAGGGGTAAAGGCCATGTCCCTGACCGTCAGATGCTACTACCCTGACCCATGGAAGCCATGCACACAGGTTCAATGCAAAAATGACCCCACAACCAAACAATGAAAAATGCTATTAGAATACAAAAATGCCTACCAGGAGTCAGTCAGTGCAAAAGTGAACCCTATAGTAATGGTAACAAAAATGTTCCTATTTTACATAAATGTGTGTGCTGATTTGTGTAAATCTATGAAGCTATGAAATTTTGTAAGTTTGAGAATGGACTGAAAAAGGGGGTTAAAAAGATAATACACCACATGTAACACCCTGACATAAATCACACATGAACTCCTGACCTTTTTTCACAGCTATTTCACATTAGCTACAGGGCTATCTGAAGTTCCCCTTTTTAAATTCAGTCCCTAGAGAAGTACTTTGCCCACTGCCCAATTGTTAAATAGCAGTTTATTAAGATGCTGCAGTGGCACTAACAAAGTGGCTTGGCAGACCAACTTTAAACCTTCTAGTTTTTCTTAAACTGTTTTGCCTCATGCCTCCTCCCAAGTAAACTCTACCTCTCAAGAGAAATAGAGGTTACTTACCAGTAACTCTGTTCTTCGAGAGAGCTCCGCGTATTCTCACTCTTGGGATTCACTTCCTGCTTTGCAGGCACCGGAAAACCTCTCGTCAGCAGTATCCAGGCAGATTACGCCTGGAAAAGACTAGAACATGGTGAGGGCTCCGCCCCCTCCATCCCCCTCCCCATCCCGAGAAAAGCGCGGGCCCGCATCACGAGGGATGGTAGAATAAATAGGGGGAGGAGCCCTCACCGCCTCAGTTCCTTCCAACCCGGTCCGGAAGATACAACAATATTCATCCGAGACTGAGGGGAAGGAGGGCGGGATGTGAGAATACGCGGAGCTCTCTCGAAGAACAGAGTTACTGGTAAGTAACCTCTATTTCTTCTTCGAGGATCTCCGCGATTCTCACTCTTGGGAGAGTGATAAGCAGTTTCAAACACCTACCTCAAGGAGGAGGGAATCGAGGATGATCATTGATGAATGAGTCTAGCACTGCCCTTCCCACCTGGGAATCTGTTCTGGCTGCAAGATCCAGAGAGTAGTGCTTCGTAAATGTATGGACGGAAGCCCATGTGGCAGCTTTACAGATGTCGGATAGATTTATCCCTTGAAAATTTGCCAACGATGTGGCCGTAGCTCGAGTCGAGTGTGCTCTCAGTTCTGCAGGTGGGACCTTGCCCGCCAGTCCATAGCACTTTTGTATGCATAGCACAATCCACTTAGACATTCTCTGTGAAGAGATCTTGACTCCAATCTTTTGACCTCCGTAGGAAATGAACAGAGAGTCACATGCTCTAACAGTTTTAGTTCTGTCAATGTAGAATGCTAGTGCTCTCTTGACATCTAGGGTGTGTAACGTTTGCTCCGCAACTGAAGCATGAGGTTTAGGGAAAAACACTGGTAGCGAAATTGTTTGGTTCAGGTGAAAACTGGATGCTACCTTGGGAATAAAAGAGGGGTCCACCCTTAAGTCAACTTTGTCTCTATGGAACAACGTATAAGGAGGAGAAGCTCTAAGAGCTGTGAGTTCACTCACCCTCCTTGCTGAAGTAATAGCTACTAAAAATGCAGTTTTAATCGACAAGTCCTCCATGTTGCACGAAGCTAAAGGTTCAAAGGGAGGGCCCATCAATTTTGATAATACAAGGTTTAAATCCCACTGAGGGGCCAGGCGTGACCTCTGAGGAAAAGTGTTCATCAGGCCCTTCCAAAAAGACTTCATTAGGCCATGGGAAAATAACGTTTCATTACCCTCTGGTTGTAAACGTGATGATAAAGCCGCCAAGTGGACTTTTATGGATACTAGAGATAGATGTGACTTCTGTAGCTTCAGAAGATAAAGGAAAACATGGTTCATATTTAAAGCGTGTAAAGAGATAAGTTGTCCTTCACACCACTTACAGAAACGTCTCCACTTTAACTCGTAACATTTGCGAGTCGAAGGTCTCCGAGAATTTAGTAATATTTCCAAAACCTCCGGGGGTGCGTTCCTCATTGGGGTAGGATCAACCAAGCGGAGAGGTGGAGCATCTGTAAATCGTGATGCAGTATTTTCCCTTGATCTCGAGAGAGGAGGTCGCATGTCACTGGAAGATTTCTGACTTGCGATGCCATTCCCTGTAAGGTTTGGAACCAGACTTGGCGGGGCCAGAAGGGAGCGATCACAATGATGTGAGCCCTGTCTGTCTTGATCTTGCACAGTACTCTGTGAATAAGGGGAAACGGTGGAAATGCATAGAGGAATGTCCCGTGCCAAGAGATGGCAAAGGCGTCCGATATCGATCCTGGTACTACTCCTGCTCGACTGCAGAATTCGGGAAGCTTGGCGTTCTCTTGTGAGGCAAACAGGTCTATCGTCGGAGTCCCCCACTCCTGAAAAATATTTGCCAAAACATCCTCCTTTAGAGACCATTCGTGCTGGTCCGTTGCCTTGCGACTGAGGCAGTCCGCTTCTGAGTTGTATTGGCCTGCCAAGTGAATGGCGTGTGCATGTATGCCGTGTTGTATGCACCAGTGCCAAATGGCCTCTGCTTCCTTGGAAAGACGAGTGGATCGCGCTCCTCCCTGTTTGTTTATATACCACATGGCTGTGGTATTGTCCGTCACGATCTGTATGTTCTTTCCCCTGATGTGGGGTAGTAGGGCTTTTAGAGCCCATCGTATGGCCCGCAATTCCAGCATGTTGATGTGTAGATATGTCTCCTCCTGAGACCAGAGCCCGTGAACTTGGGTATTCTCCATGTGTGCACCCCATCCTGTTAGGGATGCATCTGTTGTGATAGTTGTCTGAATGCTGGGGGGATCGAAAGGTACCCCTTTTAGAACCTGTTCTGCATTTGTCCACCATTGTAAATTTCGTAGAAGTCCCTTCGTTATGGACAGCTTCATGTTGAGGGGGTGGATGGTAGGGGTGTAATTGAGGGCGAGCCATTGTTGCAGTGGTCTCATGTGTAGGCGTGCATGTGGTGTTACCATTGTGGTAGACGCCATTAACCCCTGAAGGTGAAAAAAAAAATCGAACCGACTTGGTAGGATGGGTTCGCAGGGTGTTCAGTGCCTGCCGTATGGCGAGAAGTCTCTCTGTGGGGAGGTACGCTCTTGCCTGTCTGGTGTCCAGAATCGCCCCTATGAAGGGTAGGTATTGAGACGGTTGTAGATGTGACTTTGTCAGGTTGATGACAAAGCCTAGGTCCTTGAGTAGTGACATTGTCAACTCTAAATGTTGCAGGAGTTCTTGTTGCGATGCTGCTGCGATCAGCCAATCGTCTAGGTATGGAAAGATTCTGACCTTTTGTCGTCTGAGATATGCCGCTACCACCGCTACACATTTGGTGAAAACGCGCGGTGCCGTGGAAAGTCCAAATGGAAGGACCCGGTACTGGAATAGAAGGTCTCCTGCAATGAATCGTAAGAATTTTCGGTGAGAAGGTCGTATCGAGATGTGGAAATAGGCATCCTTTAGATCAAGGGAGGCTAGCCAGTCGCCTTGCTGTAGTCCCATAAAAATGATGGGTAGGGAGGTCATACGAAACTTAAACTTTCTAACAAATTTATTGAGGTGTCTCAGGTCCAGAATAGGGCGGGAGCCTTTATCCTTTTTTGGGACTACAAAGAATCTAGAGTAGAACCCAATGTTAAATTCGTTTCTGGAGACCTGCTCAATAGCTCCCTTTTGTAAGAGTTTTTGAATTTCAACTAGTATTTGAGTGGAGGGGGGGGCCCTGGGGGGGCAGGATGAGAGGGGAGGAGGGGTGTGGAATTGTATGGCATACCCCAGTTCTACTATCTCTCTGACCCAGCGATCAGTAGAGATGGTTTCCCATACAGGTAAGTAAGGCAACAGGCGGTCCTGGAATGAGGGGTCATCCTCGTGATCTCCCTTGATCCACGTTTTGTTAAAAACGAGATTTCGATTGCTGTCCAGACGAAGAATTAGAGGATGGTTTGCCTTTGCCCCTTTGCCTATTAAACGTTTTACGTTGTTGTGTGCCCTGTGTTTGGTGATATGGCAAGGGAGTCTGCTGCTGGAATCTCTTTCCAGCTTGGTAATTGTACTGCTGGTATACCTCTCTGTGGGGAGGTATGCTCTTGCCTGTCTGGTGTCCAGAATCGCCCCTTCTAGAAGAAAAGGGATAGCCCTGTGTAGCGAAGTCCTTCTAGAAGAAAAGGGATAGCCCTGTGTAGTGAAGGGCTTTTTTCGTATGGCCCTAATGACCCCTGTGGATCTTGCCGTTTGATTCATTTCTTTTATCTTTTTTAGGGTGTTGTCGGTAGTGGCAGAAAACAGACCCTCACAATCGAACGGCAGATCCTCTATTCTAGTTTTGTTTTCTTGGGTCAGAGCTGTGGATCGAAGCCAAGCAGGTCTACGGAGGACTATGGCAGATGCCATCCCTCTGGCGTTGGCATCCGCCACATGCATGTAAGCCGTTAATTGGAATTGGGCCATCTGCATGCCTTCCTTTTGCAATGCTGCCAACTGGTTCGGGTCCGATGTAGTGTCCACCTTAGACCATAGCCAATGCTGATAACCACACATGGCTGATGCGTAGTTTGCAATTCTGAAGGACAAAGAGTCCGAGGAGAACACTTTTCTTCCAAGGACATCCAGCCTTCTTCCCTCCCTGTCTGCTGGGGATGTTTGTACTCCTCCTGCCCTTGATCTTACAGAGGCAGCAGCAATCACTAATGAGTTGGGAGGGGGGTGATTAAGGAATATTTGTGCCCCTTCCTTGGGTACCGCATATAGGGAATCTACCAACTTGTTAGTAGGAAACACCGAGGCCGGTTTTTCACATCAGGCAGTGGCTGGTTCCAGTAGTTGGTCTAACAGTGGTAGCGTTACATGCCCAGACTCCCCCGTCCCTAGAATACCAAATATGGGCCCTGTCTGAGATTTCCTAACGACCCCCGTGGGGAGTTTAGGGAGGGCAGATGCCATCCTCCTCAGCATCGCTTGAAAAGCCTTAGAGTCCTCTGTAGCTAATGAAATATTAGTGTCCGATATGGTGTCTGGGGGTGGTGGGGAGATGGTCTCGTCTTCTTCGAGGGATGGGGATGATGATGAAGACGACTGCGATGCTGATCTCCCTGGGGAAGCCGTTCCGACTGCAGCCGGTACCGACGGTACCGGTTCCTCTCTATGGGTCCCTAATAGAGAGGTCAAGAGCTGCGAAGCCCCCGATGGAGCTAACCTTTGTGTCTGGTGTGGCCATTACTTCAGATCCGGAACCGCGTGTCTCGGTGCTGAGGTCCAGGTGCGCATGCAACGAGCCCGTCTCCGACGGTGGGGTGTGTGAAACTGTTGCCATCGGTGCCGCCCTCGGCGGAGCCGGTGGAACATAGGTGTGCTCCCGTGTGGGTTGTATTGCATAATCGAATCCCTGTCTGTACGGAGATGGACTGTGTGATCGGTACCGATATTCGTGGCCGTAGCCACAGTCCCGGTGCCCTTCCCTTGGTGAGCAACATGAGCATGGTGAGCGAGATCTGTGCTCTAAATGGTACAGGAGAAGTGTATGTTCGTTCCGATACCTCGGTGATCGGGACCGTGAGTGGTAGTGGGGCAATCGAGAAGGGGACTCTCTCCACTCCACTGGTAAGGTGAACAGTAGGGGTGGTACCGACCGTGACAGTGGAGTCGGCGGTGCGGTCACCCTCGTCAGTTCCGACGCTGGTTGGAGCGCTTGCAGGGGTTGTGTAACAGCCGTTGGTCCCAACGGTGATCCCTGTCTCTGGAGGGTTGAACCCGTTCCGGGGCATTCCGTTGTCTCCCGTGAAGAGCTCTTCTTTTTCTTTTTCTCTCCACTCTTGGTCCCATGCTCCAATGAACGTGTGGATCCGTGTGTGTGGGGTGTGTTGGTACCGCTGTCCGCTGGGCGCCTAGGGCTGGGCGCGTGCGTAGCGGTGCTCCCTTCCGTGGAGTGGTTGGTACCGGTAGCCTGAATGCACGTGGAACTGTGCAAACCCTCGGTACCGAGTTCGACGGTGCGGATGGTACCGGTGGTGTGGGGACTAGTCCTCGGTTTAGGTGGTACCGCTGGAGCCGGAACCGTCGGAGCCGAAATTTCCATCGGCCTAGAGTGCCGGGCAGGGAGCCTCAGAGGCCCCTCTTCTCCGCCCTCTAATGCCCTTTTAGTAAGAATGTCTTGCAGCCGGAGCGCTCTGGCTTGTTTAGCTCTGTTTGAGAGTACCGAGCAGGCTCCACAGGTCCGGGTATTGTGGCCCTCTCCCAGGCAGGCTAGGCAACGGTCGTGATGGTCGCTCACTGAGAGGGTGGCCGGACAGGAGCTACACCATTTAAAGCCCGGCTGCTTGGGCATTCCGTTTGCCCCGAAGGGCGTAAAGGCCCGGGGAGCGTCCCCGCGGACTAGGGCAGCACTCCTTCTCACAAAGTCTTCTTTACTTTCTTTCTCCTTTCTTGCTGACAAACGCTGAAAAGCACTGAGAAGTCTTCCAACGCCACGCGGTTGGAAGGAACTGAGGCGGTGAGGGCTCCTCCCCCTATTTATTCTACCATCCCTCGTGATGTGGGCCCGCATTTTTCTCGGGATGGGGAGGGGGATGGAAGGAGCGGAGCCTTTACCATGTTCTAGTCTTTTCCAGGTGTAATCTGCCTGGATACTGCTGATGAGAGGTTTTCCGGTGCCTGCAAAGCAGGAAGTGAATCCCAAGAGTGAGAATCGTGGAGATCCTCGAAGAAGAACTTAGCCATTCAAGCCCTTTGCTCCTCAACTTCAGCTGAGGGAGTGATTGGAAGCTGTGGCACTATTTAGTTTCTTTGAAGTGTAATAAAACTGAACCTCGTGCTTAAGCGTTTTCACATCAGGACACTTGTAAGGGTTCTCTCCTGTGTAGATTCTCTGATGTATACCAAATGTCAAGCTTCTACCAAAGCTTTCTTCACACTCCTGGCATGTATAGGGTTTCTACCCACCATTAAATCTGACAGCACATTGCTTGATAGTCCAATTTTCTATTAATTCTGTCAGCCTGCTCTCAGAAAGTCCAAAGCTATACATTACTCGTTGCCTAACATTGGGGATAGACTGGAAAAAATAGTCTTAAAAAGCCAACATTTTTGTTGTTGAAAATCACGCATATGTATATCCCTTTATTTAAAAGGAACTTGAACCCTTCAGCTTTTAATTTACTTTCCAAAGTTCTACAACCTCACCTACAGGTACAATTGATTATTAAGCTTTTCTACTCAGCCACAAGAGCTTTGTATACTGTTCACTAGCTAAATAGTGCCTTGCTAGAATGCTGCAGTAAGTAGTGGATAGTTAAGGCTTGGGGCAGGCAGGTATATTAAGAGTCTTGAGTTCTGTTCCCAATTGCACTCTTTTATCTCCTGTCCATGAGGGAGCAGTTTTTCCCATGAGGAAGAAGGAAGTTGTGTCGAACATGTCATGGCCTCCAACTGGAAAGAACACACCGAACATCTCCTAGGATCAAGTAGTTTAAAAGTTTCTATGAATGGGCACCTAGAAACAAAATTCATATGGGAGACTTTGTTGTGGAGATTTCATTAAGGGGGCATCTTCATGTACAGCTGCGACTCAGTTTTCCCACTTGTAATCTTCAGACTACTTCTCTTACATCCATATTCTTCTGACCCACCCCTGAAAGAATGTTTGGGGGCAAACAGTGAAAGCTAGATTCACAAGTGAAAATTCGTAGCTATCTGCATATGGGGTGTTCCCTGACCATAGAAATAATTATCTGGGAGACTTTCCCCTAAGTCTAAGGGTGTTTTCAAGTGAGCTGATAGCCACATTAGCCTTCACCAGGCGCGCTCCCACCTGCCCGTCTATTAGGTGTCCTCCATGTGGATGGGTGGTAGCAGCAGCAATCTCCCTCCCCTGTGGCTGCCTCTCAACTGAGAAGCATGCTAGAGATCTCCTTCCCCTGCAATCTCCCTCTGCTGCAGCCACCTCTCAGCTGAGAAGCACACTAGAGATCTTCCTCCCCCATGGCTGCCTCTCACCTAAGGTGTGCTACAATTCTCCCTCCCCGCTGCCTCTTAGCGGAGAGAGAGAGAGGAAGTGAAGGAAATATCTAACTTGTCTCTCAGGTGAGAGATGCACTAGAGTTCTCCCTCCCCCCGCAGTCTCCCTTCCCGCCTCTCGGTCAAGAGGCGCATTAGAGAACTCCCTCCCTGCAGTCTCCCTCACCTGCAGCTGCCTCTCAACTCAGAGGCAGGGATGGAGACAGCAGGGGGAGGAAGATCTCTAGCGTGATTCTCGGCTGAGAGGCAGACTGCAGGGAGGAAGATCTCTAGTGCACCTCTCAGCCAAGGGACATCCATGGGGGAGGAGATCTCTAGCAGGCTTCCGGGGAAGGGAGATGGAAGGAGATTTCTAGTGCTCCTCTCAGCTGAGGGGTGGCCACGGATAGGGAAATCAATAACACCACTGGTGGAAGCTGCCACAAGCACATGAAATACAGTCAGAAGGCTGCCTGTTTATTAGGCTGGACATGCTAAACGGGGTTGGTTGGACAATAAACACTAAATTAGGCGTTAACACGCTAAACGCTAAATACTAATAAACACTAAATTAGGCATTAACATGCTAAATTAGGTTGGACAATAAATGGGGCTGCCTGTTTATTAGGTTGGACATGCAATGCAGCCACCTTAACTAGAGAACTCCTCCCTGTGGCACGCTCTCTCTATAGCTAGCTAGCTAGAGAGAGATAAGTGTTATGCTAAAGTCTTCATCATCTACAGTGATCAGTGTAGATGACTGACAGTGTTAAGCATATGTGTATGTATCTAATGCCAGGTCAGAATAATATGGTCTGTCTGCTTGAATTTATGCAATAAGTATTCTATTTAGAAAACATCAATAAACCGCAATAAAGTTTTTCAGAAGTGTGAAGAATATGTAATTTACAGTGCTGTAAATAAAATATTAACTACATGATATGAAAGATGCACATAAGACGACATTATTTCTCAAACAGTGAGAAACATGAGATTCACAACTCAATTAATAGTCTAAGATTTTTTGTTCCAAGTAAGAAAAGCAGCATGTGTCTATGTTTTATAACCCCAGGCTCCATCTCCTTATAGCTCAGCTAATAAGAGAAGACTGGAAAATCAAAAGTGACTTCCACCCACATATCAGCAGATCTAAAATGTGCAAAGATGTAACCATTTAATTAAAATGTTAAGATGTCTGTACAACAGTATGAAGAAGTTTTGACTGAATAGAAATATCTGGTTACTGTAGGTGCACAATTACAAAAATAATATACAGGTCAGAGCTGGTTAGCTACATTTAATCTACTTGCTAAGATTGGAAAGCTGTACAAAGAGGGACATTTTAAAAGAAAAAACTAAGGGCAAACATTTTCATTCTATTAAAATACATTGGACTAGGAGTTTTTGAAAGGATAAAAAAAAGTTGAACATTTGGGTTGCCAAGTAGGTATTGTTCCTCCCAAATTAGATATATTGCACCTACACATAATCTCCTTCTGTTTATCATCAAATCCCTGTGGATGAGCTAACTAGGCTTGCTATAAGGCTTCATCTAGCAATAAGACACACGCTTTATTTTTTAAATAAAGATTTTTCATGCTTGCATTAAAGTGAAGTGCCTATCTGTGGCTAAACAGCACTGAGACCTACACAGCACTTGTCAATTTGTTTTCTGAATTCTATCATTCACACAAAACCACCACAGGTTAACCACGCTGGACCAGCTATACCTTTAACAATGCACCATATGCAGCTTAGGCCATTTTAAACAACAAATCACCCAACAATTTCATCATAAAACATGTAAGTTAGAAGCAGTTAGCTTTAGGTGAAAGCCAGTTTAAATCAGCAGGTTGATCACTGCAGGAAGGGACGATATTGGTGGTTTCAAATTACTCACTAGAATTACATATTTTGTGGAGTGCTGTCTATCCTATGCTTTTATACTGTGCTCATCACCATGAGATTTGAGCATCTGATGTTTTTTCTTGGTTTTTTTTTAAAAACGAAAAATATCAAGCGTCCCTCTCACTACCAATATTTATTCACCACAGAGAAAATAAGTAAAAACACAGTGAAATCAAAAATGAGCTGTGCAATGAGGGGGCAATCACTAAGTTTTGTCCCCCAGTACACGCCATTCTTGAGGATGCTGAGTAATCAAAAATGTGCTGTTCAATTAGGAGACAATCATTAATTTCTGTCTGCTTTGCATATTCCATCCTAGAAGATGCCAAGTCCATAAATGTAACTGATATGAGAACCCAAGGCCATGAAGGAGGAGGAGATTTTTTGGAGGATCCAAACCAAACCCATGGAGCTTCCCAAAGAACAAAAGCAAAACCATTAAACATTTCTAGTCGAAGCAGTCTAGATGTGACAACATTATATAGTTCTATTTCGTGCATTTATTTTTGCTAACATTTCTGTGAAGTTGGAATCATCAGCCAATCAGATCACATAATGGATATTAATGCATCCGTAACAAAGAACACAAAGTATGCTTAGGCTTTTTACCAGTACAAGTCAAAACTTAGCAAGACAATAGGTGAAGCTTGTGTAAATGCTGCTGAATATATTAGGAGTAAATAGATTTCTGTTTCACATTACAATATTCACCAGTCAGTCTGATAATAAAATAATAATAATTTAAAAAGCTAAATACCAGCCTTAACCTATCATCCACTCCAGTTATTGCTCCAACTGCTTTCATCACCAAACTCAATAAAGCCTTCTTGTCATCAGGCAGTTGCCCATGGCAATATGCCATGGAAGCCAAATTGCTTTGTGACTACTAGTAGCCAGGACAATTAAACCCTGAGAGCAGTTAGTGCAAAAAAAAGCAGGTTGCAGTTAACTGCCATGGAGATGAAGTAGTATTGCCAAAGCTGCTGTTCCAGGATAACCGCCTGCTGTGGCAATTCATTGGTTGATGCTGGGACAACTGCCAATTTGCAATTGTACTCTGCAGAGTACTAGGAATTACCAGGTCCAGTTTAGTCCTCGGCAAGGTAGAACGGGGCCTAGATTGGCAAATTTAAAAGGGCAGCAAACTGAACAAGCAGTTCCTTTTGTCACCCTCTTATATGTGTTGCCTTAAGAGCCATGCTGCAGGAGCAATTCTGGTTTCACATTGATCATCCATTTAAATTTAAGCCAGAAGCCCTATCTTACCTACCATGCAGTGCAAGCAGCTAGCTTGGGGCTTGAACTGTGAGCTGGGAGGAAATGCTGCTACTTTCCCACTGATGAGCGATGGAGCAGGGTATCCCAACATGTATTCTCCTTACAAGTAGAGAAGCATGGGGTTCACTGAGCTACTGCACATCAGAGGGAAGGTGCAGCAGAGCCGAGCTTGCCCAGGAAGGGTATGTCTTGGCAGGATCAGGGCCCCAACACAGTCACTCACTCTTGGGAATTAGCTCTAAGGTCCTTTTGAAATGGGTGCAGGTATGTAGGGGGATGGGTGGGCAGTGCGTGGGGGTGTGTTCCTACAGATGCCCACCACCTCTATGCATGGAGCATCCGCCATTGATGCCTGTTGCTCTACGTTTGGGTAATGGGTGGAGAAAGGAGAATTGGTAACCTATCTTCGGTAAATTCCTTTCTCTCTTACACTCCTTATCCTCCTCCTGTTGGGTAGCTCTCCACCTGACCAGTAGGAGGCAGATGAATATTTTCTCATGCGCATGTGCCTCCCGAGCTACTCGGCTGTCTTCTCCAGTCTGTATCACAGCCGAGTGCCCTTGTAATCCTGGCCCTTGTTAACCAATCCAACTACTATAACTCCCTAAATTGAATGCGGGAAAGAACTAAGGGAACAACATGAACTGCAACAGGTTAACCAATTGTAAACTTGATCTCCTAAGTACCCAGGCTGAGAAAAAACAAAAATTGTGACTCTCCCCTGTAAGTGAATCTTTCCCTCTAGCTGTCTGGCAGGGAGGGGCGGAAGAGGATAAGGAGTGTAACAGAGAAAGGAATTCACCGAAGGTAGGTTACCAATTCTTCTTTCTCCTCCTGTTGGGATATACCCAAGCCATCTCCATAACTATTCTGGGTGGGAGCTGACAGCACTGGGAGAGTCCAGTACTGTCTGCATCACCCGTCTGCCAAAAGCTAGCTCAGCTGATTGAAACATTGATTTTATAGTGTTTCACAAAAGTGTGTAATGATGCCACATTGCTGCTTTACAAATTTCCTTGTAAGAGGCTCTTGCCTTAAAGGCGTAAGATGTGGCTGCACTGCACACAGATTGGGCCCAAATTTGGAGGGGAGGAATTCTCCCTTTCGCCTTATAAGCCTCTATAATCAATTGCTTCACGCATTTGGAAAGCAGAGACTTGGAAGCCTTGACTCCCTGATATCCCGGCCTGATGTTAACAAAAAGGGCTGTGGATTTTCTGGAACCCCTGGTTCTAGCAAGATAAATCTTCAGGGCGCAGTGCATGTCTAACGTGTGCCAGGTTTTTTACTTGGGGTGGACCGGGTTGGGGCAAAACGACAGAAGAACCAACTCTTGGGCTCTATGAAACACCAAGTTGACCTTTGGAAGGAAGGCCTGGTCCAATCTCAGGGTTACCGAATCCTTCTGGAACATACAAAAATTCTCTTCCATGGATAATGCTCCCAGCTCTGATACCCATCTAGCTGATGTCACTGCCAGTAGAAAAACAACCTTGAGCGTTAGAAAATATAAAGAGACATGCCTCATAGGTTCAAATGGAGGCTTCGTCAAAGCCTCCAGAACCAAGTTAAGGTTCCATGAAGGCACCCTGTGAATGGGGCGGGGGGTGGGGGTGGGACGATAGGATCCTGACTGCTCTAATGAATCTCCTGACATGTTTGTGAGAAGAAACCACCCTATCATTTGATGCTCTAAGCACCGCATCTATTGCAGCAGCCTGTCTTGCTAAGGTGTTGGCCCTAAGACCCTTATCCAAACCCCGATGCAGGAAGTTCAAGACCTGTGGCACCCCCGCCTTGCACGGGTCCTGTCCCTGCTGCAGGGACCAAGTAGCGAACGTCTTCCAGGTGGCCTGGTATGCTCTCCTGGTGGCTGGTCTTCTGGAACTCTGGATAGTGGTAAGCACTGCGTCAGTGTAGCCCCTCTTTTTTAAAGCTGCACGTTGAATCGCCATACTGTTAATCTTAGAGTCTGAATCTCTGGGCACAAGACCGGATCCTGCGATAGGAGACTAGTGGAAGCTGTCTGTATTGGTTCTGACTGAGCTCTACTAGTTCTTGAGAGCTTGGCTATCATTCGAGCGATTAGGGGAAATGGTGGAAAAGCGTAAAGCAGGCCTGTGGGCCATGGTTGATTCAGCGCATCCGTTGCCTCCGCTTCCCTGCATGGTACTCGTGTCAAAGCGTGGTACTCGTGCACTGTCCTTTTTGGCAAACAGATCTACCTGTGGGAGACCGTACTCTCTCGTTATCTCTTGGAACAGTGAGCTGTTCAGAACTCACTCGTGGGGTTCCAGAGCTTGACGACTCAGCCAGTCTGCCGTTACATTGTCCTGACCTTTGATATGCAGAGCCTTCAGAGAAGCTGTGTGAGTCTGCGCCCATGAAAACAGCTTGATCGCTTCCCGGTGTAATGACGGCACTCTGGATCCTCCCTGGTGGTTGATGTAAGCCTTCGCTGTCACACTGTCGGTGTATACCAGCAGGTGTGTCCCAGTGAAGGTGGGGAACAGCTGTTGCAGGGCAAGTCGAATGGCCTTCAGCTCCAGGAAGTTTATCTGTTGCTGTGTATCCCTCTGTGACCAGGTACCCTGTATTGATCGTGTCGCTGTGTGTGCTCCCCAGCCCCTGAGGCTGGCTTCTGTTGTCAGTACCTCTCTTGTTGACTCCGTGAGTGGCACGCCCTCTTGGAAAGTTGTGGGTCTTAACCACCAGGACATGGATCTTTGCAGGTAGCTTGGCACTGGAACCCAGGGATTGTGTCCGGAGGTGAGCTCGTGCTGGAAAGGCTTTAGCAACCTCTGCAAGGGACGTAGGTGGAACCTTCCCCACGTCACCTGGGCTGTACAGGATATGAGCAGCCCTAACAGCGATGCCAAACTCTTGAGCCTTATTCGTCTGCTCCCTCTGAGTATCTTCACCAGTTTTAGAATTTTCTGTATCCGAGTTTGGGGGACCAATGCAAGATCGGAGCTAGTATCGATGATGGTTCCCAGATGCTCCAACCTCCGTGTGGGACTGAGGTGGCTCTTTTCCCTGTTCACCAGGAATCCATGGTGCTCTAGGTACGAAACTGTCCTGTCGAGATCCGCACTTGTCTTGTCTCGAGAATGGGACCGGATCAGTAGGTCGTCCAAGTACGGGTGGACATGAATTCCCTCTGTTCTTAGATTTGCCACGAGGGGGATCAATACCTTCGTAAAGGTCCTGGGAGCCGATGACAGGCCGAAGGGAAGGGCCCTGAACTGCCAATGCTCGTTGTTGTACGCAAACCTGAGCCACCTCCTGTGCGGTTCCCAGATCGGTATGTGCAAGTAAGCCTCTCTGAGGTTCAGCAATACCAAACAATCGTTTTTCTGGATGCTGGGACAGATGGACGTCACTGTCTCCATTTTGAACCTTCTTTTTCTTACATGGCGGTTGAGTGCCTTCAGGTCGAGTACCGCCCTCCATTTTCCTAGTTTTTTTGCCACCAGAAAAAGACTAGAGTCCCGAATAATGGTGATGTGGTGGCACCCTTTCTATGGCCTTGATGTCCGCTAGTCTTCTGATCTCGGTGGTTTATGCGAGATGCTTTGTGACGTTCTTTGACCTTGGCGACGGCAGAAATCTGTGTCTGGGGGTGCTTTCCAGTTCGATGGAATGGCCGCTTTCCACGCAGGAGAGGACCCAGGAATCTGTAACTGATTTGGTCCAGGCCCCGTGGAACTACTGGAGTCTGCCCCCCACCTGTGCGTCGCAACAGTCATGCCTCCTGTCTTGCATGACTGGGCCCCGCACTTCTCAATCTTCTTCTGTCATATCGCCCTGCTCTGAACCCCCTTCCCCTGAAAGTGAAGTTGGGGGAGTACCCTCTCTGAGATTGTGTCTGGAACCTCCTAGAGGTACCTCCGAAGCCTCTAAAACGAAAGGAATGCCCCCTAAAGGAGCCTCTCTTTGCACTCACTTGCTGGAGGATTCTTGTTTTATCCTTACTGGAAGCCTTCTCCAGTACCATCTCTAAACATACTCCAAACAGTTTTGAGCCCTTGGGCAGGCAGTAAGCAGGTTCTTAGTGTTACATCCCCATCCCAGGAGCGTAACCACATTCTGCGTCTGGCCTCTATATTATTCGTGACCACTCTGGCAGACCATGTTAAAGAACCTATTGTTGCATCTGCCAGAAAAGCCGCTGCCATGCAGATCCTAGAGTTCATCCTTTGTGATCTCCCCTCAGAGATCTCGGGGTCTTGCGCCTCCTGCATCCAGGCTAACATTGCCCTGGATACATAGGAGGCTGCTATACTGACTCTTAGGGATGCTGATGTGGACTCTAGAGCCCTCCTAAGGGTTGTGTCCACAGCTCTGTCGCTGCATCTCAGGGATGGCAGTCCCCCTCAGAAAGGAACACTGTGCGCCTAGCCAGGGATGCTGCCCCTGCATCGACCTTGGGGTTCCTGAACAACGGCTCCTTCTTTCTTGTGAAAGCATATAGGGAATCCTGTGTTTTATTCATTTTATACCCCTTGTCTGGGTGCTTCCACTCCTCGAGGACTAAACGCTCGAAAGCGCTATCAAGAGGGAGCCCCTGATCCCTTCCATGCACTAGCGGTATGTACTGCCTGGTCTCTTCCTCCTGAGAGTCTGAGGAATCCCCCTTGGGGGACTTCTCCTTCAGTTGCAGGGTCCTTATGACTTGAGCTACCAGCTCATTCCTGCACTGCGGGGGAAATTGCCTTTCATTGTCCTTTGGGTCGGAGGCAGACTCGACCCATTCCCCCTCCTCTAATTCAGAGTTTTCTTGCTCTGACACTGTGGCTGTGTCAAACTCTGGCTGTTGCTGGACAGAACTGGACTGTGCAGCTCCTGCTGGCTGTTTTCCCTGCTCACTCTCCTCCTCAGAGGAAGAGGAGTTCAGCAGACTGTGGCTCCCTCTGGTCCATTTTGCCCTCTTTTTTGGAGTCCCTAATCTTCCCGCCTTTTTCTTGCTGGGCCTATCTGCGGGGGGTCTCTTTCTGCCCTTTGGCTTTGACAGTTTGCCCAGGGTGACCATAATTTCTTGGACTGACCTTGTTAGCTCTGCCCATTTCTCCTGGGTATCCTGGCTCCCTTGAGAGGACCCTGCTGCTTCAGAACCCCCTGTGGGGCCTGAGGTGGCTGGAGACCCTGAACACTGCTCATTCTGCTGTGGAGGGCCTGCCTGTTCATGCGGCTCTCCGCTACTCTTATAGTGCCCCTCTGAGAGGAAAACAGGGCCCAGGCGTGCTGCCCCTGTTCCTCTCACTGATTTTTTGGTTTGGGAAAGGATTTGCTCTAGGGCCCAGCCATGCTGTCCCTGAGCTCCTGGTCGAGGCCCGATTTTTCCCTCTTTATTATCATCATTCTTTTTTTTTTTTAAAGCCCCGCGGCGTTGTTTCTGCTCCCGCCACTGACCTAGGGCCAGCTGAGGAGAAGGGTGGAGGGGAGGGGACATGTGGATTCCGCCTCAGCGCGGCGAACGCTGGGCTCCATCCAGAGGACTGGTGCCTCCCTTGCCAAAAACCTGATCTTCCTTGGCCTTCACTCCCAATTAACTCTCCGCTTTCCTCCTCTTTTTTGTTTTTTTTAAGCTTTCGATCGGAGCTACTGCAACAAGCGTCCTACCAGCCTAAGGAGAATGGACTGGAGAAGACAGCCGGGTAGCTCGGGAGGCGCATGCACATGAGAAAATATTCATCTACCTCCTACCGGTCAAGTGGAGAGCTACCCAACAGGAGGAGGAGAAGGAGGTAAGAGGAGAAAGGTGGAGTGAGGGAACACCCACGCACCACCAACTACGGCGTTCAAACGGACGCCCCCCCATCCCCCCATAGCAATCGCATGGATGCTCCCCCCCCCCCGCACTCATGGACGGGAGGGGGGGCATCAGTGCAAAAAGGCCCTTAGTCTCTTTACATATACATAAATATATCCTCCACAAATATATAGTTTCTCACAGTAATCACATAAAAAGTGCCATACTGGGTCAGACCGATGATCCATCAAGCCCAGCATCCTGTCTCTGACAGTGGCCAATCTCTTTCTCTTGGCAGAAGTACCCACTGTTGCACACTGAGCTGAGGATTTCAATGTATTATGCACAATGACTCCAAAGTTCTTTTTCTGATTGGTAACTCCTCATTTAGAACCCAACACTGTATACATAGTGTTTGGATTATTTTTCCCTATGTGCATCACTTTGCACTTGTTCATATTAAATTTCATCTGCCATTTAGATGCCCAGTCACCCAAGATCTTCCTACAATTCTTCACAGTCTGCTTGGGTTTTAGCTACCTTGAATAACTCTGTCTCATCCGTAAATTTGATCACCTCACTCTTTACTCCCTTCTCCAGATCATTAATTAATATATTAAATAACGCTGGTCACAATACAGATCCCTGTGGTACTCCACTAGTTACTTCTCTCCACTGTGAAAACTGACCATTTAGTACTACTCTTTGCTTCCTATCTTTTAACTAGTTGCCGATCCATAATCGAACATTACCTCTTATCCCATGACTTCTTTAATTTCCTCAAGAGTCTCATGAGGGACCTTATCAAATGCCTTCTGAAAATCCAGATATACTATATCAACCGGCTCACCATTATCCACATGCTCATTTATACCCTCAAAAAATTCCAATAAGTTAGCAAAGCATGACTTCCCTTTCCTAAATCCATATTGACTCTTCCCCATGAAGTCATGTTCATCAATATGCTCAAATTCTGTTCTTAACAACCGTTTCCACCAGTTTGTCTGGCACCAACGCCAGGTTCGCCCATAATTTGTTTTCAGGATCACCTCTTGAGCCAATTTTAAATACTGGTGTTACATTTGCTACATCCTCTGGTACAGTGGCAGATTTTAGCAATATGTTACAAATTACCATTTGCTACATCCTCTGGTAGTGGCAGATTTTAGGAATAGGTTACAAATTACTAATAGCAGGTCTGCAACTTCATATTTGAGTTCCTTTAGAACTCTGGGATTAATATCTTCTGATCTTGATGGTTTGTTACTATTTATTTTGTCAATTTGCTCTAGAACCTCCTCCAAAGTCACACTTATTTGTGACAGTTCTTCAGATACTTTACCTAGAAGACTCGGTCCAGTGTGGATATCCTCCTACCAAATGCAGCTATGAAGACCAAAGCAAAGAATTCATTCAGCTTCTCGTCCTTAGCCTCCGAGTGCCTCTTTCACCACCATGTCATCTTATGGCCCAACCGACTCTCTAGAAGACTTCTTGCTTTTGATGTACTTGAAAATTGTTTTATTATGATTTTTTTGCGTCTTTAGTCAATTGCTTCTCACATTCCCTCTTGGCCTGTCTTATTAGCGTTTTTCATCTAATTTGGCAACGCTTATGCTCGTTCCTATTCTCTTCATTAGGACTAGCTTTCTATTTTTAAAGGATGCCTTTTTGGCTGTAATAGCCTCCTTCACCTCCCCATTTAGTCATACTGGCAGACGTTTGGTCCTCTTGCTACCTTTTTTTATTTGTGGAATACATTTAATATACATTTTGAAGATGGTGTTTTTAAATAACCTCCATGCCTCTTTCACACATTTAACCCTTGCAACTACTACTTTTAGTTTCCATCTAACTAGTTTCCTCATTTTTGTATAGTTCCCCCTTTTAAAGTTAAAAATTACTACGGTAGGGGTTTTATTATTATTTTGTTGTCAATCTCCCTCCTATAACTATGTCAAATTTGATTATATTATGATCACTATTTCCACTCTACTACCAGGTCCTGCACTCCACTTAGGAACAGATCCAAAGTAGCTCCTCCTCTCATAGGTCCCAGGACCAGCTGATCCAAGAAACAGTAATTTATAGCATCTACAAATTTTACCTCTGCATCACACCCTGAGGAGACATTCACCCAGTCAATATTTGGGTAATTTAAAATCACTAAAGGGGAAGCTTTCCCTCCATCTATGTGACGTTAAGGGGGCAGCTTTCCCTTCATTTTATGAGGTGCTTGCTGAAGGAACAGCTTTCCCTCCATTTGAAAAGACTTCACAATACCTGTCATTTAAGAATAGGACTATTGGACTAATAAGATGACAAATCCAGGATTTAATTATAGAAGTAATCTTTAATTAGTTGTCATAACACGGTTATATTTATACCAAAGACCAATTGTGAATCCTTAGCACACTAGTCATAATATATAGTTAGTATAGATTGTTTAAATATGCTGTTTTTTTAATTAATTTTGTATTTGTTGTTGTTTTAGTATCTGTAATAAGGATTATCCTTGAATAGTGAAATATCAATTTATTGCTTTCCTTAAAGGGAAGGCAAAGAAAATAGTTAATAGAGTCAGAAGATTTATCCTCCCGATGTTAGCTTCTTTTCCTGGTAGGTCGGAGGTATTCTATGTTACGTTTCTTCTGGATGATCGCTCCAGTATAGTTTTTGGGAAGGTGGCCCAATTCTTAGGGCAAGTTTATACTATCAAACTCCTTCGGGAGCAAAGGCAGGATGCGGTATAGGTACCGAACTATAGGTGCATGTGATTTCTGTTTATGCCTTGACTTAGTTGGACTGGTTGATTGGAATTTCCTAATGGGCTAGATTATTTGTAATGTATCCCAGGATAGTTGTATTGTCTTGGATTGTTTAAGATGCGGGTAATTTTAACATGAATTGTATGTGACGTATGATGTGTTTGTAAGGAAGCTGGCTTTTGCCTTTTGTTTATTCATTTATTTTGTCTGCAATATCCACTGGCCACGCAATAAACTATTATATACATATAGTTAATAGACTATAATAGTAAGGTTACAAATTGTATCAATTGGTGTTTTATGTGTATATTAATAGTTAAATGTTACAAAGGTCATCAAAACAAAAAGTTTAACCAATGCTCGAGTGTTCAAGAGCTTGATTTTTGCTTTTTTACCAGTATATGTATCAACACAGGTACTTGGGGAAACATACCACTTTCTTTACTGGTTTTGTTAGTAGATTTAAATCATCATCATCTTTATTTTTATATAGAGCCCCCCTACCATGGCACTCTGAGGGCTTTACATGTAACTAACAATCACAGAGTAGGGAATTTAGTTGTATCAGTATTCTATATTTAAAAAAACTTTGATTTAAGAAAGGAGTTAAGGTCCTTGCATATTCAGTTCTGCTCCAAAAAGCATGAATATTGCAAACTGAAGCCACAGTCTCAATTTGCGTGCCATGAAAGCAGCTAAGATGATGTACACAAGGATATATTGTTCTCCCTTACAACTTAGACTCCATACATTCACACTTACACAAAGTGTGGGTGCATGGAGCCACAGTTGTAAGCAAGCACAATATACGAGTCTGTACAATGTCTCTACTGCTTACATGGCACAGACGTTAAGGCTATCCTGTTCTCCTAAACCCATATAAAAACCCCTCCTTAATCCTCTCGTTTTCCAGCTTCAGTGTTGCTACCAACCTGCACAAGGAAAAAAGATTGGGACTAAAAGAGCACAGCTAAGCGTGGATGTATGGAACCTAAGTTGTAAGGGAGACCAATATGTACATATGTACATCATCTTTGCTGGTATGGGGAGGTTACATCCCCAAAAACCTACCTGGCTAAAAGCCATCAATGGATCTATCCTTTAAGAACTTATCCAATCCATTTTTAAAGCTAGCTACACCAGCCTTGATCACTTCCCTCTGGCAGTAAATTCCACAAGTTAACTGTGTACTGAGTGGAAAAAAAAAATACACTCATTTGTTTTAAATCTGCTACTAGTTAATTTCATGGAGTGTCCCCTTGTTCTAGTACTGTGAGCAAGGGTAAATACCAGTTCCCTATTTACATGTTCCACACCTCTCATGATTTTATAAACTTCTATCATATCTCCTCTTACCTTTTCTAGTTTTTGAAATGGAGCGTCCAGAATTGCAAACAATACTCCAGGTGTGGTCGTATCATAGATCTATAAAGAGGCATTAGGATATTTTTCAGTTTTATTCTCTCTTTCTGAATGATTCCTAGCATTGTTTGCTTTTTTGACCACACCATTTTGCACTTGTCCACATTAAATTTCATCCGCCATTTGGATACCCAGTCTTGCAAGATCTTCCTGCAGTTCTTCACAGTCCGCTCAGGTTTTAACTACCTTGAATAACTTTGTGTCATCTGCAAATTTGATCACCTCACTTTACTCCCTTCTCCATATCATTAATCAATAAATTAAACAACAGTGGTCCCAGTACACATCCCTCGGGCACTCTACTAGTCCTATTCCACTAGTCCACTCCATTTAGTCCTATTTTTTGAACACACGCATACACGTCCCAGAGGTGCATCATGCTGTCCTTGCACGCCCTGGACGAAAGGACTGCACATAAAGTCCTTACAATATTTCATGTCATGACCCTCTCTTAGACAGGCATACTGCTGATAACATGGAGCTGTCCAAATGCTGTAAGTGAGAATATGCAGAGCTCCTTGAAGAACCACCATGGATATGAGTTGCTTTCAATGTTATCTGCAGTGACTTAAAACCTTAACTGTATTCCCATTCCTGTAGGAGTTTTGAAATGGAGTTTGTAGATCCAGGAGGAAATTTCATATTTTACATGATTTTTATGTGAGTGAATTAATAAGCAGGAGTAGTTCAGGATCCATAAGATGAATAAGATCTAAATATGTCTGTCTTTCTTTTCGTAGCATCACAGAACCGAGGAGTTGGAAAGAACCTCTCAGTTCATCTGGTTGAAACCTCTGCCCTCAAGCAAAATACCCTATATCTAAAGCATCCCTGGACAGATACCTGTTCAGTCTTTTCTTGAAAACCTCCAGAGAAGGAGATCCCACAACCTCTTAAGCCACTTTGTTTCACTGCTGAATGGTCCTAACAGTTAGGAATTTTTCCTAATATTTAATTTAAATTTTCCTATAATTTAAAAACATTGCTTCTTGTCCTATTTTCAGTGACAATGGAGAACAACTGTTCTCCCTTTTATTGTATCCTTTAAATATTTGAAAGCTGTCAATATGTCCTTCCCACCCCCACCTTTAATCTTCTCCCGTCTTTCCTCAAATGACTTGGGTTTCAGACCTTTGACCCTCTTTGTTGCTTTCCTCCTAATCCCTTCAGGTTTGTCAACATCCTTCTTGAAACGAGGAGCCAAAAACTGTGGCTCTTCGAGATATAAACATTTTAGCATGTGGCTCTTGAGTTTGGGAATTTTGCCCACCCCTCCACTATAACCTCAAATCTTTGTCAACTCCCATTTTATATTTGTGCATTAGGTTTTCCTACATGCAATACTTTCCCCTTGTCTCTGTTAAAATTAATTCCATTGTTTTCCTTAGAATATTAATCAAGTATATCCTGCAAACATATCTAAGGATCTAATTAATGATCTCTAGGGCAAGCACTTGTTAGCAGCTGAAACATCAGTATTCATACCAATGAGTATGCCAAAATTGAAGTGGCTAATTTATTTGAACTGAATTTTTGAAGAGATTTGGTGGGAAGAGGCTCAGAACTAGATTAATTACTGCATATTACACAACTGTCAATGTGCCTTGCATTGTTCTAACTACATAAGAAAAAGGGAAAACTTTATATATTAGAATCTTAAGGCTGCCAAGGGAAATTCCATCAATTCAGGGTAGGTCAAAAGATAAGACATTCTGCCTAGAGTCCACAAAGCCATATTAATGCAGCTGGCAAAAAACAAATTGTGTTGTAATGCTTCACTAACTGCCTTTTTTGTGATAATCTTCTGTAATTTTTCCATTTACTCAGGGGTGAACAGTATTACCACTATATACTAATTCCTATAATTCTAATCAAAATTGGAAATGCACTGGATACAGTCTTAAGCTGCATCCAGTTTGGAACAATTGATGAATCCCATCTCGTCTCAATGTCCTTCTATATCAGTCATGTCATTGAACTATCCTTCACTATAGTCACTTCATTCACAGGAGGCAGGATACATAATAGGAGGTATGTACATTGTGTCATACACGTACAAAAAATCTTTAGGCTTGTGTAAATTGGATACCGATACAGAAGAGAGGAACTACATTTCCAGGGCAAAACCTTGGTGAGTTGTCCAGTATAATCTGTTCATCCCTGGCTGTTCTGTATAGGAAGGAAGTTGGGAAGGCCCAATTTCCTGCCCTTAGAACATACCAAGTCTGTATTTTTCTTAAATACTAGCTGTCCAAAAAATCCAGTGTTCTAATGCCTCAAGATACTTGGTTGACAAAAGAAGGATTTTCTCTCCGCCCTGTCTTCCCAATGCAGAGAATGAGGAAGTAAAAGTTGTTCCCATTCTTCTCTGATTTGGACATTACTAGACTTTGAAACAAGACGAAAGAACACTTCTTTCCATCCCACCCTTTGTAAGTGGAAATGGAGGGGGGAAGTGTACAGGAGGGAGGAGATACTTTCCCTCCCTCATGTATGAGTGTTCCTATTTGTAGATTTCCCAAACATCAGGAGAATAAAATTGCTGTTAGTCTTTTTTAACAGCAGGAATAAAAATTATGAGATTCATATTAGTTTCACCCTGCTGATACTTAGAACACTACAAACTATGGACTCAGCTTGATATTGTTGCTGCTAGGGGCTAACTAGGAATAAAGCAAGCATGAACAAGACAAGGACGACTCTCTCTAAAGTTCTACTTCTCTGCAGGTCACAGAGCAGTAGAAAGGATAATTTGGCCATTTACCAGTGCATTTTCCTTTTTCACAGATATGAGGTAGGCAGTCTATGATGGGCTGTTCCCCCTCTTTCAGGGCACTAAATAAGATTCCTACAGGACGATAGCCTCTGCCCAGAAGAGGAGCCAGCCCCCTGGAGGAACGTTCCAGACAAGGAATTCTACAGCACAAAGGCTGTAGAAGTCCACATTCAAGAACAATACAAAACCAACTCACGCTAACTTAAATGGTAATCTCTCAAACCATACTAAAACAAAAGGTATATGAAGAGAAAAGCACAGAAATGAAAGGAAACCTAAAAAAACACAACCTTCTGTGACGTCAGCAATAGGAATGTAATCCAGTCAGGGTGGGTCAGACTGCCTGCCTCATCAGTGAAGAAAGAAAATTTATTGGTAAGTGACTAAAATTTCCCTTTCTTTCATTACACTGAGGCAGGTAGTCTGTAATGGGACATACCCAAACAGTACCCTCAGAAATCGGGGAGGACAGGTGTAGAACCCTCTGCATCCTATGGCCAAAGGCTGCTTCTACAGATGCTATTGTATGAATCTTGCAAGATCGAGTGAAGGCATGAATGGAGGACCACACTGCAGTCCTATATAAAATTTCCTCCATCGAGGCCCCATATAAGAGTGCTTCAATTCGTTGCAGCACTTCTGAGAGAATGAGCAGAAACGCCTAAAGAAATCTGAAGGCCAGAAGTCTTATAAGTCTTTGTGATACAACTGATACCATCGTACACCTTTTCCGCTGTCTAAAGGCTATCAGCAGGGAAGAATCTACTAAAACCCCAGTTGCCATCAAATACACTTTCAAAGTCCTTTGGACATTCTGCTTGTGCCCCGCCATCTCCCGAGAGTGTTTTGGGTTAGGACAGAAGGAGGAGAGTACAATTTCCTGGTGTCTATGAAAATCAGAATTAAATCTTTGTTAAGAAAGCCAGGTGTAGCCTCACTGTAACTTTATCCTGTAAATAAGCATGTGAATAGTAAATGTGGATAAGGGTGAGCCAGACAATATAGTGTATCTGGACTTTCAGAAGGTGTTGGATAAGGTCCCTCATGAGAGACTCCTGAGGAAATTAAAGAGTCATGGGATAAGAGGCAGTGCCCTATCGTGGATCAGCAACTGGTTAAAGATAGGAAGCAAAGAGTAGTACTAAGTGGTCTGTTTTCACAGTGGAGAGAAGTAACTAGTGGAGTGCCCCAGGGACTGGCAGTGTTAAATATATGCCTTAATGATCTGGAGAAGGAAGTAAAGAGTGAGGCGATCAAATTTGCAGATGACACAAAGTTATTCAAGGTAGTTAATACCCGAGTGGACTGTGAAGAATTGTAGGAGGATCTTGTGAGATTGGGTGACTGGGTATCCAAATAGCAGATGACATTTATGCTTGGTTCTAAATTAGGAGCTACCATTCAGGAAAACGATCTTGGACTCACTGTGGACAATACATTGAAATCCTCAGCTCAGTGTGCGGCAGCGGTCAACATTAGGAATCATTCGGTAAGGGACAGAGAATAAGACTAAAATTATCGTACTCGCTCTACATAAATCTATGATATGACCACATCTGGAGTACTGTCTGCAATTCTGGATTGCCCCATCTAAAAAAAAAGAAACATAGTAGAACTAGAAAAGGTACAGAGAAGGGCAACAAAGATTATTCAGGGTACGGAACAGCGCCCATATGAAGATAGGCTTGATAGGTTGAGAACCTTCATCTTGGAGAAGAGAAAGAGATGACACAGGGAATATGATAGAAGTTTATAAAATAATGAGTGGTGTGGAACACACAAACAGGGAGCAGTCATTTGCCCTCTCTAACAGTACTACTAGAACAAGGGGACACTCCATGAAATTAACTGGCAGCATATTCTTAAAGTATTTTTTTCACTTAGCACACAATTAACTTGTGGAATTTACTGCCAGAGGAAGTGGTCACGGCCAGTAGTGTAACTAGTTTTTAAAAGATAAGTTCTTAAAGTATAGGTCCAATTAAAGGCTATTAGCCAAGTAGGTTTTGGGGATGTAACCTCTTGCTGCTGGGGGCTGGAACAACCAGGGAATGGATTGTCCATTGTGATCTGTTAGATACTTCTTCCAAGAGACAGAGATTGGCCACTGTCGGAGACAGGATGCTGGGCTTGATGGACCATTGGTCTGACTCAGTATGATACTACTTATATTCTTATCCTGATCAAATCTGCACAGTTCCAGATAGGGCCACTAGTTCAGAAACCCTTTTTGCTTTAGTAATGGTAACCAAAAAGGTCACCTGTAAGGACAGCAACTAGTGGATGTCAGATGCCAGGTGTGTTTCACTGGGAGGGCTAATAAGTAAAGCCACCATAAAGTAAAGAAACTTGTCTCCAACAGCAGATTACAATTGCAATGACTAAGCCCACCACTTGAGAGTATTAGGTTTGAGCCCTGAAGCCAAGCCCTTCTGAAAGAAGCCCAAAATATCCAGGATTGATGCTTTGTTTGGATTGACACCCTCTAGTTTACATCAACAAACAAAACTGTTTCACATGCTGTTATAGATTCGATCTGCGAGGAGCCAGAAGCGTATCAAAGATTTGCTCTGGATAACCCAAGGCTCTTAGCATCCTCCATTCAGTTTCCAGGCTGTTAAATAAAGAGTGCCTGGATCCAGATGCTTGATTCAGTCCTTTTGGGCTGGCAAGCTGTAGCAGGGACGGACTTGCCTGTGGTGAGTCCTGGCAGGATCGGGGCCCAAACAGTCACACTCTTGTAGGGAATTAGTGTTTAATGTCTCTCTTCTCTGTACACACAATCTTAAGTCTCAATATACTTCATTTTTCTACCTATTACGTAGTCTCCGGTTAGCCAGACAGCAATCTTCTGGTTTTCTAAGGTCTCTTTTACCAAGGTCTCTTTTACCAAGACACCAGCCCTCTGCCTTTCCACAGCCTCTAAGCCAGGGACTCCCTCTGGCCCTCTCAGTCTCTCTGGGCTAGCTCTGCCACGCCCTTACTCAACAGCATTCCCCTCAGAGCTTAGTCCATAAGCCAGAGCTCAGCTTCTGCTGCTTCTACTTCGTTGACAGCCCTCCCTAGCTCTGAGTTCTGATTCAGCTTTATACCTGGTCTGGCTCCTGCCAAGCCCATTCACACAGCTGCTACCTGTCAGGCTCCGTTTTCTGTCTCTGGCTGCACCTGCAGCCCTGCTAGCTCAGATCTCTTAAAGGGTCCGCAGGGACTCTGCCCTGCCACACAGGCATATCAGGCTGTCGTACGCCACATGGAGGAAATCCAAGTACCACGGTCATTGTGGCAAACTCACAGCCACAAGCATGATTGTGACCTGCTCTTTCCAAAACTTTAACTACTGCTGATAGAATCGGAAAGAGCAGGAAAGCATAGAGAAGGCTCCTTGGCCATGGGTGTGCCAGAGCATCTATCTGTACTGCCTGGGACATATAGTCCTCCACTATATGACCTCTGAAGCAAAACTCTGCAGAGCCTGATGAACCGCCCAGAGTTCTAGCCAGTTGATATGCTGATTCTGTTGTTCCAGGGTCCAAAGCCCTTGGGCCACTCCCTGGAAATAGTGTGAACCTCTACACAGGAGACTTGCACCTGTGGTGATTAAGCCTACTCCAAACCCTGCTGGTGAAGTTCAGGAGACAAAGTCCATGCAGGAGTGACATCCGAGCCCCATTTGGCAGGAGCACTATATATGTAAAATTATTATCACCATCATGAACTGATGGCCAGGATGGCCAATGTCAGGTAGCAGTGACAAGATGTTGATTTCTTATCATGTTTTCAGCTGCTCCAGGTGTCTACTAAGGAGTTCCCCAGATTTGTTCCATGAAGCAAACTCCTGAAAATCTATGTTTCCCCAGTGGCTAGTTCCAGGCTTTGAATTAATATAAACAACACTTGCTCCCACGTTAGGCAGCTGGAATGGTGGCAAGCATTATGCAGACACACCCACTGTCTCCTTATGTAACTCCACAGTGGCCGGAGTAGCCTCCTGCATGGATCTAACTGCACTTCCAGTAATTAAGTTTCTACTACCGACTGTGGAGTTGGTTCTGGTGTTTTCAGTCATCTTAAACGTTGTGTTTTCATTAAACATATTAAGATTATAGGTGTTTCTTTGTGGAACCAATTCATTGCCTACCTGCCCTTTTGGTTGCTGGTCATCAATTTATAAACTACAAGCACCAAGAGAAATAAGATGATAGCTCCCTTTCAAGAAGTAACATTTGAGACCTAATATATCTATACAGGAAATTACCTCAACAACATGCCTGGAGCAATATCCTGAAGCAGGACTGAAATGTGTCATCTTCATAGTTCTCTAATGCTCTGTTGAAAAAAAATTCCTATCAAAAGTATAGTCTAAGAACATTACAGTGAATTCAATTTTCCTGATTTTTCACTCCCGATAGAATCTGTAAATATCCAGCATCGCAAGTAATCACAGAACATAAGAATTTTACAACTCCACCATAGGAACAGAAAAACAATATCACATATTGCCACATAGTCTGGGTAGAAAGATTGGGCAGCGTTAACCAACCAGCCCCTGGAGAAACGTTCCGGACAAGAAATTCCATAGCACAAATGCCATCCACATGTAAGAATACTATAAAACCAACTTCAGTAACTTGGCTCAAAATTATGCTCTGCTCATCTCATCTGTCTTGCATTGCTTACTCCTCCTTCCCTTGCCTTCATCTTCCACAAACTACAGTGGGATTTCAGTGCATTTATGTACAAATCTTATATGCTGAAGACATGAAATCTTAAATCTCCATTATGACAGAGCTATTTTTCCTCTTTTGATTTCACAGGACTACTAATCTTATATATTTTAAAATATTTATTTGAATTCCATACATATCTCATGGAAAATAGCAACATATAGGGTGGCCTTAGCTGTAAGACCATTTTGAAATTATCAAATCTGAACCATCTTGCTGTTCATGGAAGGTTACATTTTCTCCTAAAACTCCAATTGAGACAAATAGACTAGACAAGCAGATGATTGTCAGAATCATTTAGAAACAAGGTGTAACAGACAGAAAGATACAGTTCTGCAAAATGTAAAAGGATTCAGACCAGATGATCTAAATGGCTTTTGCTTGCCATACTGTTATAAAATTATGAGTCATCACAATTAATTTCTTTAGGATTGTAAGTTGTTTGATTCATAATTCTGTAAACAGCATAAAATTTCCCTTAAAACTACAGATTATCTTGTTTTTATGTATAGTGTATTGAATATTTCTGAAAATATTTCCAACTACAGTAGCATTGTGCTTCAATACCTACCACTTCCTATTGAAATAAATTAGATTTCTGCTGAGATTTTTCTATGTACTGTTTGTGGTGGATAGTTAGAGAACCAACAATAATATCCATAACAAAGATCAACTGCACTTGAGATGCCACAGGAATTCTTTGAGGGTGTAAATAAGCATGTGGACAAGGGAGACCCGGTAGATATAGTGTACCTGGATTTCCAGAAAGCATTTGATAAGGTTCCACATAAAAAACTCTTGAGAAAATTAAAAAGTCATGGGATAGCAGGTAGTGTCTTACTATGGATCAGTAACTGGTTAAAGGATAGGAAGCAAAGAGTAGGACTGAATGGTCCACAACGGAGAGATGTAAAAAGTGGTGTGCCTCAGGGATCTGTATTGGGACCGGTGCTGTTTAATGTATTCATTAATGATCTGGAAAAGGGTGTTAAGAGTGAGGTGATCAAATTTATTTATTATTATTTATTTATTTTAAACATTTCTTAGTCGCCCCACATGCCTACGGCATCTCGGGGCGATGTACAATTTGATAAAAACAATTAGATTAAAAAAAAATTTTTAAAACAGCACAAAATTTAAAAACAGGGTTAGGACAAATAAATAAAAATAAAAATAAGGGTAGGGAGGAGCTAAAAACCCTAACCACCCTGCCTCCCTCCCCAAAGGCCTGGGCAAACAGCCAGGTTTTACAAGCCCGCCAGAACGTGAAAAAGGCTTGGGACCAGGCGAGCTTCCTCCAGGAGGGAATTCCAAAGACGTGGCCCAGTCACCGAGAATGCCCTCTCCATTGTGGGCCCCCGCTTAACACGGGGGACCTCCAAGAAGGCACCCCCGGCAGACCGAAGGAGCCGCTTTGGGGCACGGAAGGCGAGACGGTCCCTGAGGTAAGAGGGGGCAAGATCATGAAGGGCCTTATAAATCAATACCAATACCTTGAACCTGGCTCAGCACACTACTGTCAGGGGGGAAGGGGAAAGGGATCTACACTAGCAGGAGAAAGGGACTGAGGGAACCTATACCTGGGGAGGGTTACTGTAGGAAGGGCCCAGGGAACCCAGATAAGAAAGATATCTAGAAGGAAAAACCTCTCAGCCAGTCTCTTGGGTGTTTCGAGACAGTTCTCGTTCTCCCAGCCGGGGAACCCGGCCTCAGAGTGCACAGCTCATCATTGAGGCTACAGAAAGGAAAGGGAAAAGGGTCCCAAGTCAACAAAGAGGATACAGGCCAGGGAGAAGCAAGTTAAGAACAGCACGAGGGAGAAGAGCAAGGAAAGGAGAGAACACCCACTATAGAGAGGTGAGACAAGGCAAGACAGTGAAGAGAGGGCAAGACCTGACAACCCTAAGCAGACACCGGTGATGGGGAAGCACAGAGCACCGGGGGAGACACAGAGCGGTGGCGGATGCACACAGCACCGGGGGAGACACAGAGCGGTGGCGGATGCACACAGCTCCGGGGAAGAGACAGAGCACTGGGGGCACAGAGCTCCGGGGGAGAGACAGAGCACTGGGGAAACAGAGCACTGGGGGAACACAGCTCCGGGGGGAGAGACAGAGCACTGGGGGAACACAGCTCCAGGGGAGAGACAGAGCACTGGGGGAACACAGCTCCAGGGAAGGCACAAAGCACTGGAGAAACACAGGGCAATGGGGGAACAGAGCTCCAAAGAAGCACAAAGCAATGAGGAAAGCACAGGGCAATGAGGGAACAGAGCTCCAACGACACACAGAGCAATGGGGAAATGGAGCTCCAGGGAGGGAGACACAGAATCACAGGGAACAGAGCAATGGGGGGGAACACTGAGCACAACAAGGAAGGCCAGACTCACCAGACACTCAAACAACCAACACCATAGGAGAGGGAGACTCACAGACAGGATGAGGACAAGGTGATGGACAAGCTCTCACACAGGCCCTTGCATACACAGGGTAAGAGCAGTTGCTCCCACAGCTTCCTGTGGCTGAGCCTATGGTTTAAATACACCTTGTGGCCAATCAGGAAGCTGGGAGGCAGGGCTAGGGGGAAAAGGGCACAGCTGGGGAAGGGCGTGGCAACACAGGGGGTGGAAACACGAAGGAAGACACAGGAAGGAATAGTGGGCTGTTAAACCAGCCTGAAATAGCACTAGCCGTTAAGGCAGTGCTCCTCAGTCCTGCAGGGCTGGGGGTTCAAGACCCAGCCCTGACAACTACCGACAACTAGTGCAGAGTCCGGAGCACAGGTGTTATATGCTCCCGATGACCCGTCCCCATCAGGAGCCGGGTCGCCGCATTCTGCACTAGCTGCAGCCTCCGAACCAGGAACAAGGGAAGCCCCACGCAGAGCGCATTGCAGTAGTCCAGCCTCGAGGTGATGAAGGCATGGATGAGGGAGGCCAGGTCCAGCCCGGAGACATACGAATGCAGCCTCCGCACCAGATATAATTGGCGGAAGGCGGCCTTCGCCACCACATCCAACTGTCGATCCAGCTGGAGATCTGAGTCCAATATCACCCCCAGACTCCGAACCTGCTGAGCTATAAGAGAACTAACCCCCCCAATGAGGGGGGCCAACACCTCCCTCGCTCTTCCCACCACCATCACCTCCGTCTTATCGGGGTTGAGCTTCAGTCTGCTCTGCCACATCCACTCCACCACGGCCTCCAAACACTGGGATAGCAACACAACAGCAGGGTCTGGGTCAGCTGAAAAAGAGAGGTACAGCTGAGTATCATCAGCATATTGGTGACATCGCACCCCGAACCCTCTCACGACCTCCCCAAAGAGCTGCATGTATACACCAAATTTGGTGTCAAACTTGCAGATGACACCAAGTTATTCAAGGTGGTTAAAACATGAGCAGATTGTGAAGAACGGCAACAGGATCTTACGAGACTGGGTGCCTGGACATCTAAAATGGCAGATGAGATAGATTTAATGTGGACAAGTGCAAAGTGATGCACATAGGGAAAAATAACCCAAACTATTAGGACACAAAGCTGGGTACTAAGCTAGGAGTTACCACTCAGGAAAAGGATCTGGGAGTGATTGTGGACAATACACTGAAATCCTCAGCCCCAAGCCGTCTGTTGACAGGAGGGGTCGGGATATAAACGTAAAAATAAATAAATGTGTGTGCAGCAGCAGTCAAAAAAGCAATAACGCTTTTAGATTCAAGAAATGTAATACTTAGTTTATATTGTGTATTTTATTTAACACAAATAAAAGGAAGCACTTTCTCACTCAACGCATAATTAACTTATGGAATTTGCTGCCAGAGGATGTTGGCAAGGTCAGTAGGATAGCTGGGTTTAAAAAAGGACTGGATAAGTTCTTAGAGAATAAGTCCATTAATGGCTATTAACCAAGTGGCTTACGAGATGAACTTCTTACTGTCAGGAGCTGGGAGTGAACAACGGGGAATGGATTGCCCATTGTGACTGCTGGTTCTTCTCCCATGTGATCGAGATTGGCCACTGTCAGAGGACAGGATACTGGGCTTGATGAACCATTGGTCTGACTCGCAGCATTTCTTATGTTCTGCAACATTTATTCTTACATCGTTCAAAAGTGATGCAAAGTCCATTGGATCTTTAAGAAAAGCAGTCAGTGCATTTGCTAGCACACATTTAATTCCGGCAACAAAAATACAAAATAACCGATAGATGACTTGCTGTCATCTTAAATGAAGGCCCCATAATTTAAAGCGTAGAAATATTACCATCTAGCTACCTGCTTGAAATATAATTGTAGTGTATCAGTGCATACTATACATTTAAATGAAATCAATGACATTCATTTAAAATTTGATTTCTGGAAAAGAAAATAGTAGAACATGCTATAATTTCTATAATAGCAGATGGACCATTACTACCTCTAGATACCACACTTAAGGAGTGCATCTTTTTTTTAAAAAATCTGACATCTAAATTATAGCACCTCACGGTGTTCATCTTTTTTTTTTATGCATGTTGTTTCAAAACTGTAAACAGGAAACACTTTTATATGTTTGAATAACTCAGTAGCTTTGCTTACATTTAGGAACTATTACAGAAGCAGTTTACCTTAGGCCCTAGCGCTAAAGGTCATGAAAAAAATTTAAAAATATATTGCAGTTTTAGAATACCCTGTGTAATCTTTATACTCATTCAAACCAATGCTAAATGGGGCAGTATCTGTGTGTGCTTCTCTGTTAAGTAAGTGGCCAGCACAAAAAGGCTTTGAACCCATTCAGGGCCTACATAGAAAACAAACCAGCCACCTCCAGTCTCAATAAGTTGTATAATATATGCTCAGAACCTCTGGCTTTTGGTAGGACATCATATCTACAATATGAAAGTAACATAGCATAATATGGACAGTACAATATAGCATTACATCTATAGTATATATCTTCTCCCATGCTGCTCCTTATGCCTGAATGTCCCTCCCTGAACACATTCACTTTGCTCCCTCTCCCCCTCACTTCACATCTCTGCTAAAAATCTAATTCTTTCAATCATCAGGGTTTTCCTAGCTCCTCACTCTCAGAGACTGCTCACTGATGATCCCTTTACTATTCTGTCATTCGGAGTCTCTTTCTCCCCTGTACCTTCTCAGCTTTATGAATGTATTTCCTGTCTCTCCCTATGTTTGCATCTCCCTCGTTTCCCTCCCTTGTCTATCCTAGTTTATAAACCCTTCAAATTAGGGACCTGTTTCTAATTAATGACTGTTCACTGCCAGGTATATTGCTGGTGCTATATAAATACTTAATAATGACAACACTATAAACAGTACAGAGCAATGTATTCCTCTAGGATAGTAACAGGACTTCCCTGAATTTAAGTGAGCTACCTTTATACTCTATCTCCCTCCACCAGTCCTTCTCTAAAATGAACTACATCCACTTTACAATGGGAAATGCTTAAAATCTGTAATTCAAATGTAGAGTGAAATATAAAGAACCCATGATATATCAGTGCACCAATTTCACCCTACGGCAACAATTCCTTCAAGAAAACAAACTGGTGATCAGCTAAGCTCAATGGCATCATAGGAAAGCCGGCATACTAATTTCACGTTCAACTCCTCCTCTCCTCCCGCATTTGGCACAAACTCCTTGTCCCCACCTTCAAGACTCTTCATGACCCTCCTCCTCTCTATATTCCTGACCTCATTTCCCAATATCTTCTCACCCAGGACTCTACTCTTCTTCTGCCACCACCTTCCCTTGCCCCAGAATTTCCTGATCCTTAAACCATCTTTGCCACTTGACCTATGCTATCCCCCTATTGCCTGGAACTCCCCGAATACATAAAATGCGCTCCGTTCCTTCCAGCCTTCAAATCCCTCCTAAAATCTACCTCTTCCATCAGGCTTTCCCTAGCTCCTCACCCCAGTAGAATGTTTGACTATGCTTACCTTTATACTGCCTTATTCTTTAGGTTCTTCTTCCATCCCATGCAACCTAGCATACGCACCTGCAATCTCTCAGCTTTATTAACATTACCTGTCTCCCCCACCCCCACATCTCCTCTCTCTTTGTCCATTTTATATTGTAAGCCCTTCAGCGTAGGGACCTGTCTCTAATGGTGACTCCTCAGTGCTAGGCACATAAATTATATACAACAATAACTTACATGTGAGGAAAGTGGAACAAAAACGTGGAAGAAACAGTTACTCCACCCAGAGAGCAAGTTATCATTTCTTTCCTAACCACCAGTATCTTTTACCAATCAATACCCAACATGCAGAAGAAAAGAAAAAAGAGGAGGGAGCAGGGGAAAACTGGGGTACTCATCTGTAACTATGTTTTTTCAAGATGGGCTCTGTCACTCATACCTGAGAGTTCTGCGTCTGCACAGATTGCCTTGGAAGCTTCTCCAAGCAGTTATCTGTATGCTGTAGGGGCCCCTCCACTGGGGTGGGGTGGGGAGGGGGTGCTTCTGGTGGCTCTATAAAAGGAGGGGCAGGTATGCATTACCTCTGTTGCTTCCAACCCCTATCTCAGGAGATCACTCTAAGTAGGATCTGATGCAGAGGGGAAGGTGGGTGGGTGGGTGGGTGAGTGGTGTACGTGATGAAGCTCATCTCGAAGAACCAAGGTTGCAGGCAAGTAACCTTGATTTCTTCTTTTGAGTGGGACTTCATCGACTCACACCTATGGGAGAATGAAAAAGTAGTCATCCCAATAGGGAGGAGGAAAGGTCTACTTAAAAAAGGATTGAAAGACTGGTCTACCAAACACAGTATCTGGGAGTTTCCATGGACATGCTGCCATATCCATGAAATAATGCTTTGCGAAATTATGAGTGGAACTCCATGCAGCCGCTCCACAAATAAGTGCGACTCTTGAGGAGGTTATAGAGCAAACTGACAAACTAAATAGTAACAAATCACCAGGAACAGATGGTAAGACTGTCTGTAAGCTGCAGCTGTTGCAGAATGCGGCGGCTCGGTTCCTTTGGGAGACAAGATGCCGGAAGCACATTACACCTCTTCTCTGAAGTTTGCAATAGCTGCCTGTAGCACAATTCAAGGTGCTGGTTTTGACTTTAACGCTCTAAATGGTCTGGTACCATATATCTGAAAGACTGTCTATCCTACCATGTCCCTTTGTAGCCCCTACGGTCGGCCGGAGGCACCCTCCTACACGTCTTGTCTGTTGCCCTTGTCCATGGGGTGGGGGCGTGTGGGAGAGCATTCTCTGTTGCTGCCCTCATGTTGTGGAACTCCCTTCCCTGGGAAGTTTGCTTGAGCCTGGGTCTGGCTGTCTTCCGAAGGTAGTACAAAACCTTTTTATTTAGGAAAGCATTTGGCAGGCAGGGATAGGTGGGATTTGTTTGGGGTTTTGGGTGGGGCTACTGGGGAGGATGGGAGTTTGAAGGGTGTTTTTATTTTATTAATTTTAATGTGTTTTGATTGTTCTTGTTTTGTTGATTTTGAGCCACGTGAGACAGCATAGCAATTCAATAAATAAACAAACATTCATCCCAGAGTTCTGAAGTTGCAGACCTACTATTGGTAATTTGTAAGCAAGCGCTAAAATCTGCCACTGTACCAGAGGACTGGAGGGTAGCAAACGTAATTCCAATATTTAAAAAGGGCTCCAAAGGTGATCCTGGAAACTGAGGCTGATGTTGGTGCCAGGTGAACTGGTGGAAACAGTTGTTAAGAATAGAATTACTGAGCATATTGGTAATTATGGCTTAACGGGGAAGAGTCAACATGTATTTAGGAAAGGAAAGTCATGCTTCAACAATCTATTGGAATTTTCTGAGGGTGTAAATAAGTATGTGGATACAGGTGAGCTGGTCAACATAGTGTATCTGGACATTCAGAAGGCATTTGATAAGGTCCCTCAATTGAGGAAATGAAAGAGTCATTGGATAAGAGGCATTGTCCTATCGGTGGCAACTGGTTAAAAGATGGGAAGCATTAATGATGTGGAGAAGGGAGTAAGAAGTGAGGTGATCAAATCTGCAGATGACATAAAATTATTCAAGGTAGTTAAAACACAAGTGGATTGTGAAGAACTGCAGGAGGATCTTGCGAGACTCGGTGACTGGGCATCCAAATGACAGATGAAATTTAATGTAGAAAAGTGCAAAGTGCTGCACATAGGGAAAAATAACTCAAACTATATGTATATAATGCTGGGTTCTAAATTAGGAGTTACCACTCAGGAAAAGGATCTTGGAGTCATTGTGGACAATACACTGAAAACCTCAGCTCACTGTGCGGTGGCAGTCAAAAAAGCAAACACTGTTAGGAATCATTTGGAAAGGAATAGAGAATAAAACTGAAAATATCATAATGCCTCTATATAGATCTATGGTACGACTCCACCTGGAGTATTGTGTGAAGTTCTGGTCACCAGATCTCAAGAAAGATATTGTAGAAGTAGAAAATGGATTGCAGGGCTGGATTCTGAGCTAAATGGGCTAAAACCCCATGCACACGAGAGGAGCTTCCCGTGATTCCCCCTATGCGATATCAACTTCCGCTAGTCCATCCACCCTCCCAACTCATGTGCAAGTGGCCTTACTAAGGAGAGTGAGGATTTCCTGTTGTAACACTATCTTTTAATTGAGATCCCTAAAAAGGGATTCAGAGATGGGGTTGGATTTGGGGATAGTGTAAAATTGGATAGTGTAGCCTTGTTGTGTTGAGCACACAATGGTCATTAGTTATTAGGGACCATGTGTTGAAGCATGTGATAAGACTCATTGGGAAAAATGACAAGATGGGGTATGGTTCTAGGCCCTAGTTGTTCAAGTTAAAAACGGGGAAAGCAGTGGAAGGCAAAGAGGTAGGGAAGTAGTTACGGGACTGTTGGGTATAGCCTGATGAATACTTAGCAGACTTATGAGAGGCAGTTGAACTGTACCTCTTTTTTGGCTTATATGTGACACCCAGGGCGCAGCGCAGGCTGTCCTCTTTGTATCCTTAAATTTAATGAGGACGTCATCGGTGTTTGCCACAAAAAGACCATTTTCATCAAAGAGAAGTTTTTCGAACTTTGACATGGTCTGGAAGAGTAGGGCGGTAGAACAGAGCCAGGCATGCCATCTAGTAACTATGCTATTAAGCTGTCACTCAGGCAGCTGAATCTGCTATATGTGTAGCGGTAGTCAGCTGAGATTGGACTAAAGGCCCTTAGCACAGAGGGCATCCACTCGTTTCTTTTGTTCCAGTAGGAGATGAGAAAAAGAGTTGTCCCAAAGTATCATACAGGAGATGCTGGAACACAGACATAGCTGAGGCATAACCGGTGGCTCTTAGAAACATGGTAGCTGAGGAAAACATTTTTTCTGCCCAGTAGATCTATCTTTCTCCCTTCCCTGTTGGAAGGCAAGGTCTCTTCAGATTTGAATTGGCAGTCGGACAAAGCCTGTGTAACCATACAGTTTGGTGCAGTGTTTTATAAACACAGAGTGAGCATCTGGCGGCACCGAATTAAAAGCAATGTATTGTGTATCAAGTGGTTTGTGAGGGAGTCCTCCAATGGAACCCGAAATGTTTCATCATCTTCCATGATAATGGTAGTCACTTTGGTGGAAGTACATTTGCTTAGTATTTTATAGATGAGGTACGCTTCATCCTCCTCCAAATGTATAGTTTTAAGATCAAGTAGTTTTAAGATCTTTAGTAGTGAGTGCTTTGAACCTCTTCTGATCTTCTGAGTATGTCACCTGTGAAGGGTCAGAAATACTATCTGATGAGGAGGATATCGAGCCCTCCGTGTCGTTAGATAGAAGGAGAAGAGTCCTTGTTAGAAGTATCTGGAGTACTGTCCTTGCATTGAGCAACCGGTGCCAAGGGGACATTGTGCTCTGAATCATGAGATGGTGTCACATTTGGTTGAGGAGAAATAGAGGGAGGAAGCACTGCAGAGGTGATGTAGCTAGTGCAGAAGATTTCCTGTAGACAGAGAGTGGGTGGCGCCGAATGCACAGACCGACGCATCAGCGCCGAGGATGGTGCTGGTGCCGTGGTGGAGGCTGTGAAAAAGGTGGCTTCGGTACTAGGAGAGCAGTGTTGCAGGGTGTAGCTAATGAAATAGTCGTAGGTGGTTTGGGGGGGGGGGGGGGGGAGGTACTGCTTTGTTGCAGAATAGCCTTTAAGGTTTGGGCAATTTGTGCTAAGGGAGTTTGTGAATCGCTCAGTGCCAAGGGATATCCTGGTGGCCATCCTGGGTGGAGGCAATGGAGTNGCCTTTAAGGTTTGGGCAATTTGTGCTAAGGGAGTTTGTGAATCGCTCAGTGCCAAGGGATATCCTGGTGGCCATCCTGGGTGGAGGCAATGGAGTTAAGGTTTGTGGCCTGCCCAGCGAAGCAGAAGGCATAGCTTCGGTAGGTCTTGCACCCCTTGTGTCATAGGCGAAATAGTCAGATCCAGGCTGGAACAAGGGATCTCAGGGAAAGGGATAGTAGTGCAGTGAAGGCCAATAAAGTGCATGTGGCCATTCATGTTAAGAAGAATAGGCTGGCAAGTTGTGGGTAAACTGATATTGGTACGGAGAGTGACCTCGGGTATTGACAGGCACGGAGCTTACTGTGGTTGTTGTTAGGTGGTGCTGAAGGGCAGACAAAATGAGGTGATGAAGGGCAACCAGGCTCATCAATGTCCAGGAAGGATGATTGTGGGGGAAAAACAAGAAGGGTTTTCCAAGGAAACCTTAGAAGTAACGGAAGGGGTGGCTGGAATTGAGATGGGGTGTGTGTGGAATACATGACCTGAGTCAGTGGTGGTGATGATGGTGGAGACACAGGGCGATCAGCCTTCTTTTTAGAAAAGGAGTCATGTTCTTCAGATTTGTCCTGCTTCTTCTTCGTAGAGGTGTCCAACCTTTTAAAGAGATGTTTAGATTTTTGGTCTTTCTTCTATGCTAGAGAAGAAAAGATCAACTTATTTTTCTTGGCTTTCACAGGTGATGTCATAGATGGAGTTGGATTCAGCATGGTGCTCTGATCCAGTGGTGCCAAGGAAGGCGGTGTGGAGGGGTGGTGGCACTGGAGTTGACAACAGCACCAAAGTAGGCGGTGCTGAAGGAGACAAAGTTATTATTGATGGTTTTGCCGAGCCTGGCTTCTGCAGGGGCAGTGCGTTACTGGAGTGGGAGGAAGGAAGAGAGTCTCCATGTGCCTGCAGTGCTCTCAGTTAAGAGAAATTATACGTGCATTTTTCATTCTTTGAGGGCTCACTCAGAAAGACTAGCATAGTCTTGGCAGTCAGTGGTTTCATGCACTTTGTCCAAACATATCAGCCACTCCTCATGCAGGTCAATTAGGGGAATTGACACTGGGCTATTCACGCACTTCTTAAAGCCTCCCTTCTTTGGGGTTTGGAGCATGTTGCGACCCAGGGAAAAGGGGCCCCGCAGGTCGCAAGAACGTTGATGATGTTGCTGTTGTCAAACAGAGGTTTTCTGTGTCTGGAGATTGAAATAATTAATAATAAACAAATAATTTATTTTTCTCATAACCATAGGTTGTGAAAATAAAAGATTACATAAAATTAAAACACAGTTAAACCATAAACATAATTAGAAAGCCAAACCAACATACATACAGTGCAGTTCAAGTAGATGGAATGGTTATAAATTTAAATTGCAAGCTTTGTTGAACTTTTGAACACAAATACACCTTCGAATTGCAAGGGCATGTGCTATATTGGCTGTCTTCAGCATAAAATCTTTACAGGGGTTTGCCAACAAGAAGAATAGATAGGTCTGTATATCCCATGTGCTCTACCTTCTAGTAAGGGTGTTATCAGATTTTGGTGTATTCCAGCTGAGAATGGACAACTAAAAAGATCCTCAATGAAATAACTGAAAACTGCTAAATGTGAGGAGAAATTTCCTTCAACTGCTGAAGCTATGGAGTTGGAAGGAACTGAGGTAACATGCGCCTGCCCCCCCTCCCCCTTTTACAAAACTGCTGGACGCCCACCAAAATACAACCAATCACGGAGGGACCCCTAAGGCACTCAGAGAACTGCTTGGAGAAGCTTCTGAGTTGATTTGCGAAGGCGCAGAACCCACAAGTGTGAGATGAGGGAGTCCCACACTAAGACGAAATAGCAGTACCTACTTGCTTCAGGAGAAATGAGGGGCACGTGGAACATTGTCTCAGCTAGACCTAAATAAGACCTCTCTCCACACGTGTCAGAATCCACCATTTTAAACATGTTTCCGGGCCCAACATTTTAAACATTATATACCACAATACGTACCAGTTCCTTTGCTTACATATGGAGGCTTGAAGAATTTCACTGCACCATACAAGTTGACAACAGTACCATCTTTAAGATGATTCAGAGGAGTGTATGTGTATTTTGGTACAACAGGCTGCAACGATACAGTAAGAAGAGGGTACATGACAAAATACAATTCTTTTGTTTACTTTTTGAAAGCTATTCTTGTTTTGCCAGTTTTTAGATCCCTGATCAACTGGGAAAGCCAAAAAGGCAAGTCTATAGACAAGAACAAAAAAAAAAAAGGAAGTATGAATTGGGATATTTGATTCTTACTCCATTTTGAAATTGTTTCCCTCATGAATAAACACAAATTAACGAATTCCAATTACTTTGGCCAAATCTTTCTCAAAGGAATGCAAACAGTCTAATAAATAGTTTAGTTTAGTTTATTAGGCACTGGTTTCCACCATGGCCACAGGAAAAGACAGTACAAGCGACAGTGCAAAAGGATATCCATAAAGTCTAATAAGTAATGACTGTAAACATATAGAAATATCTATTTGTCAAAGGATTTTTAAAATACCCAGCACCCTAGCATCTGGGTAATCTTTATTGTTGCAACAATAAATTACTTTGACAATATACTTTGAAATTATGCAGGTCTGTACGCAGATTGTCAACAATGAGGAGAGAGGCTGTCTGAAAAGATTTTGTCTGTATAAAGGACAGAATATTTTATTTAAATATGCATACATTTTAACCTCAATATTCTTCTCAGAGAGATAGTGATGTTACTCCTTTTCAGGAACTAAAATGTATGCTCCGGATGAGCACTAGAAACCAGAATAACATCCCAAGAAGTCTTTGTATTGGAGTGGTTATAAACAGGGACCTGTGTTCACTGTATTTTCCCTACTGCTGACAATAGTGAAAATGCAGTGAGCATGGTTCCTGGTTATAAAACTACCTTTAGGACACTTCTAACATTGAAAAGAGGGAATATTCCATTCTTGCTTTCTATAACAAAAATGGCTGATGAAGCAGCATCTTTACATCTAAGGTACAGAATAGCAGCTGTAACCAGACATTTCAAAATATGGGATATTGTGATCAATGTTAGAAAACATATGCTCTCTCTGCCCTTACTTTGAGTGTCAACCTTGCTCTCACGTACAAGAAAGGATGCTTTTCTTCAGTCAAGAAGTGCGATGATCTCCTAAGAGCATATTAGTTTTTTGCAGTCACCATGGTTTGGTTGGCAAGAAGCTAAATTTAGTCTGATTCCTTGTGTAATAATTGGGCCTTGGAAACAAAACATTATCCTGCATGACTAGTACAGAGCTTTTTTCATCACTGAGACAACTTTTTCAGGGAAAGAAAACTATCTTTGTACAGTGAGGCTTCCTCCCCCCCAAAAAAATAAATCTATCACCACCGATAGGTATTTGGGTGCTTTAAGTCACAAAACATTTTACACGTTGTATCTCTTCGCAACAGCCCCTGTAAAATAGGCAAGTATTACTAATACCACTTTACAGATGGAGACTGAGGCCGAGAGTTTAACTGATTTGCACAAGGCTATACAACTAATCAGTTCTACAGCGAGGTTTACAATTTAAGATCCTTGGCACTTTCTCTGGTGGTCAGTCGACTGGACCATGCTACCTCTCAATCTTTGGATTTTGCATAGGGTGACCAAACTTCTGCCAGTGTGGCTGAATGGTGAGTTGAGGGAAGCTATTAAAGAGCCAAAAAGGCATCCTTTAAAAAAATGTTAAGTTGTCCTAATGAGGAGAATAGGAAAGAGAATAAGAACCGGCAAATTAGGGTGCTTTCCGATGTTACATGGTATGGGCAGAAACTTGCGTTATGATGACCACAGCTCTGTAATTGCAGGGATTAACTCCTGTCAGAATGCACTAATCCCCTTTATCACCTGAGAACACTCGCGCATGACCGGGTCTTCGAATGTAGCCTTTACAAGGACAGCTGTTCTCGGGTGATAAAAGGGGATTAAGTGCATTCTGACAGATGCTAATCCCCACAATTTCAGAGCCACAAGGTCCTGCCCCTTCCATGTAACGTCAGAAAACAGTTTTAGATGTAAAACGTTAAAAGTTATAAAAACTTTTAAAAGTATATCAGAAGCAAGAATACTGCTAGTGTCAATTGGGACACTAAATGACTGGGGGCAAAAGGAGCAATCAGGGAGGATAAGGCCATTGCAGAGAAGCTGAATGAATTATTTGCTTCGGTCTTCACTGAAGAGGATGTTGGGGAGATACCTATGCCAGAACCGTTCTTTGTAGGTGATGAATCAGAGAGCTGTCACAAATCAATGTGACTCTAGAAAGAGCAAATTGACGCACTATATAGTAAAAGATCACTGAGGTCAGATGGTATTCACCTTCAGACTTCTGAAGTAACACAAATATGAAACTGCAGATGTACTACTGGTAATTTGTAGCCTATTGCTAAAGTCTGCCACTGTACCAGAGGATTTGGGGGGGGGGGGGTGGTAGTGAATGTAACACTAATATTTTAAAAGGGCTCAAGAGGTGATCCTGAAAATTACAGACCAGTAAAATGGTGGAAACTATAATAAGAGCATAATAAGTGGGCATATTGATAAACATGGCTTAATGGGGAAAAGTCAACAAGGACTAAGCAAAGGAAAGTTATGCCTCACTAATCTATTGGAATTTTTGAAGGGTACAAATAAGCATGTGGATAGGGGTGAGCCAATAGATACATTGCGAATCTGGATTTTCCGAAAGCGTTTGATAAGGTCCCTCATGACAGACTCTTGAGGAAATTAAAAGTCATGAGATAGGAGGCAGTGCCGTATTGTGGATTGGTAACTGATTAAAGGTTAAGAAAAAAAGGGTAGGACTAAATGGTCAGTTTTCACAAAGGAGTGAGGTCAATAGTGGAATGCCTCAGGCATGTGTACTGGGACTGGTGTTGTTTAATGTATTAATTAATGATCTGGAAAAGGGAGTAAAGAGTGAAGTGATCAAATCTGCAGATGACACAAAGTTACTCACAGTAGCTAAAATACGAGTGGACCTTGGCCCTTTTCGCATGGACCGTGGTGCAGGGGGGGGGGGGGGGGGTCGGTGTACGCTGTGTTCTGCATGCGCTAGGTGGGCGGGAAGCTGCAACCGGCACACACTGGCCTCTCCCCACCGCTACCCATCACCCACGCATGGAGGCACCTCGGTTTTGTCCAGTGTTTCTGTGCGTGGGGGATGGGTGTAGATGAGTGTGCGTGTGTGTGCGCAGGAGCATGCGCACACATCCACCCCCCACCCAGCCATGGCACTGTTCAAACAGGACTCACCCACACAGGAACACCCAGATTTCTGGGTGTTCATGCGTGGGTGCCGCCTGTGTGAAAAGCCTATGAAAAGTTGCAGGAGGCTCTTGTGAGACTGGGTGACTGGGCATCTAAATGGCAGATTAAATTTAATGTGGACAAGTGTAAAGTGATGCACATAGGGAAAAATAACCCAAAATATATGTACATAATTCTGGGTACTAAAATTAGGAGTTACCACTCAGGAGAAGGATCTTGGGAGTCATTTTGGACAATACATTGAAATCTTCAGCTCGGTGTGCACCGGCAGCAGTCCAAAAAGCAACAGAACGTTAAGAATAATTCGTAATGGGATAGAAAATAAAACTGAGAAGATCATAATGCCTCTCTATAAATCTATGGTGCTACCACACTTTGAGTACTGTGTGCAGTTCTGTTTGCTCCACCTCCAAAAATATATAGTAGAAATAGAAAAGATACAGAGAAGGGCAACAAATATAATAAAGCTCCCCTATGAAGAGAGGCTAGATAAGTTAGGGCTCTTTCAGCATGGATAAGAGGCACCTGAGAGGGGATATGATAAAGGTTCGTATATTCATGAGTAGTGTGGAACGAGTAAACAGAGAACAGTTATTTACCCTCTCAAATAGTACTAGAACTAGGGCACATCCCATGAAACTTAACAATTAGCAGATTTAAAACAAATCAAAAAGTATTTTTTCAGTCAACACACAATTGTCTAATTTGTTGCCAGAAGTTGTGAACAAGGTCAGCAGTATAGCTGGGTTTAACAAAGGATTAGGCAAGTTTCTGAAGGATAGGCCCTACCAAATGTAGTCTTGAAACAAACCACACCTGGAGTGCCGGCTGGGCCAGAAATGTGGGCCTGGAACAAAGTGGGCCCACAGTCCACACCCAGTTGCAGCCCAGCTAGACAAGAGCGGGCGCACTGGGTGGGAATGTGTGTCCCCTGACCCAGCTTGTCCCGGCATTGGTGGTCGCCATGGCAGCCAGCTATGGCTGCCTGTCATGGTGGAGGGTGGGGCGCCGGCTGAAGGATAGCAGCTATTAGCTAGGTAGGTCTGACCTGTTGGATACTTCTTCCAAGCGACCAAGATTGGCTACTGTTGGAGACAAGTGCGGGGCTCGATGGACCGTTGGTTGGACCCAGTATGGCACTACTTATGTTGTTAGGGGGAAAGCTGTCAGAGCTCTCGTCCCATGTGAACATCTAGTTTTTGACCACAAAAGACCTCTCAAGGACAAAACTGAGCATCTTGAGAGGAGAAGAGCAGAGCAAGTGGACTGCCACTGCATAACTGAATATCCTGACTGTAGCAAGGAACATGAGGAAAACCCCCACCCCACCCCCTTTTTATTTTCCTCCTGCAGGGCAATGATATTTAAACTTTCCTTGATGTGACAGGAGTGAGCAAAAAGCAGGCTCCTTCAGCTCGTCAGTCTCAGTTGCACCTCTCCTACAGACGGAAAGAATTCTTGCACTTCCTTCTCTGATTAGCAACTTATGGCAAAAATGATTCTTTGTTTTAAGACGCCACATCGCTCATTAAACCAATTGACAGTATACTATGTTACTTGAAACTGTAGCACCACACCCAGATCTTGAGTTGTTCTCAATCAGTGTGTATGCAGTTGTCTGTACTCATAATTACTACCCTCGTCAAACAGTAAATGGGGCAGGAGTGGAAACCCCCTCCATCTTTATTAATCTGTCTCTCTTCAGGTGACAGCAAAGTGATGGTTATTTATACATCGCAATAGTGCCTATGACTTCATCATAGACTTAGTGTCTGTCTGTGCTAGACACGGTACTAAATTATAGCAAAGACAGATCCAAAGAGATTACGATCTAAGCAAAAGACAACTGCTAGGAGAAGTAAGACATATGGTATTGGGAAGGACAGATTAAGTAAAGAAAAGAGGGAATGTATAAGATCTAAGGCCTCCTGCAAGTCTGGAACTATTACGTAATATGAACGTATGAAGGGTTCCATTTCTCATAAGAGCAGCTATAAGGTTTCCTTTGACCTCAGAGAAAAATAAACTTGAAACATTTGTACGTTCAGCATGAGACAGAAGTGCCCGTAGAAAGGCTGTTCCTGGTGTGGGATGAAGCTGTTATTTTCCAGCTCATGTCACTCACAACATTTTCCATCATTTCTTTTATGTTTGGGATTCTGATTAGATGATTGTCCTGGAAAAGACAAATGTGGATGGCTGTCTGCCCAACAGCTGTTCCTGTCAGGACCTGCAGCTATGTGAATGGTGGCTACAGTACATAGCAAAATAGCCTTTGATCGAAACATAAGTAATGCCATACAAGGTCAAACCACTGGTCCACTGAGCCCAGCAACCTGCCTCCAACAGTGGCCCATCCTCAGTTTCTTCGGAGGTCATAATGGAGTGATTCAATCTTTGCTGTGCACGCCTAGCTCCCAAGAGTTAAGGATTACATTCCCCCAATTACTTGGCTAATAGCCATTAGTGGGCCTATCCTCCAAGAGTTTATCTAATACGGTTTTAAAACCAGCTATGCTTCTGACCTTAACTACATCCTCTGGCAACAGGTTCCAGAAGTTGTGCACTGAGCTAGTTTCATGTAGTATTCTGTAGTTCTAGTACTATTTGAGAGAGTAAATAACGTCCCTATTTACTTGTTCCACTCCACTCATAATTTCCCTCTCAGTTGTCTCTTCCCCAAGTTGAAGAGCCCTAACCTATCAAGCCTCTCCTCATACAGAAGCCATTCCATACCCTTGATCATTTTTTTTGCCCTTCTCTGTACCTTTTCCAGTTCTACCATATATTTCCTTGAGACCAGAACTGCACACAATATCCAAGGTGTGGTCACACTGCAGATTTCTACAGCGGCATTATATTTTCTGTTTTATTCTCTATCCTGAATATTCTGAATAATTCCCATAATTCTTTTTGCCTTTTTGACCACTGCCACATACTAAGCTAAGGTTTTTAATGAATTGCCCACAATGATTCCCAGATCCTTTTGCTGGGCGTTAATCTCATATGGCAGGAAAGTGTAGCTGCTCTTACAAGATATGGAAAACACATCCTCCCAATCTAGACAATGTGAAAAGTCAAAGATACTAATTAACATCTGACTATCTTGGATGTGAATATTATTTTAAAAACTAAGAAGGTAGGTCAAGTCGAGCATTACATACATAATCTTTGCTATCAGGAACAGGATGGAATACAGGACTGGTATTCATTCTGCTATGAAGGAAATAGTAGTTGTGTCTGTTCTGATTGTTTTTTGAATTGGACAAAGATGATGGAAATTAATTTACCTCAAGACCCTAGTTAAAGTTGATATATCCCATGTCAATGATCTCCAAATCCTCATTTTCTGATGAGATCTCTGAAGAGTTCCACGTTGGCAGGCAAGGAGCCCTACAGACAACTGCTTGAATGAATCTCAAGAACACTATGTCCATCTTCTCCTGGTATAGCAGTTTGGTCTCTTGTAGAGTTCCAAGCAGGGAAATGCAAACAGGAATGTCTGGACACAGTGCAATACTTGCATTCTCCCCTGCAGTAACTAGAAAGTATTCTAGATTTCCTAAATTTCTAGAATTCCTGAATTTATTACGCAATTCTGTAATCTAACCACCTTATTTCACTGATTCCCACTCTTCCTCGCCTGTCCCTACAAAAATGTTTGCCTTAAAACTCTACGATTAGCATAATTTAGCATATGAATCCCAAGCATATGACTGGTGCTATGTAAATGTTTATAATAATAATAATACATGGCATGCTAATACCTATGCTAGTGAGGCTCTTTGTTTCAGTTTTGACTGATTGTTTTAGAGATGCTACCAGACCAGAGGCCTTCTTAGGCTTGAGAGGGAGCATCATCCCTGTTTGCTTGAAGGATTAATTGTTGTTCGCCACCCCGAGCTGCCCTGTGGGCTGGAGGGACGGGATAGAAATCTTTTATAAAATAAATAAAATAAAGAATCTGCTTCTTCAAATGAAGAATCCAGTGGAGCAAACACACTGAGTCCTGTGATGTAGGGCATGATAAGGAACATGTGGGGCAGCAGGTTGGATTGCATTGAGGAGAACCCTATATGTGAAGAGTCTTTCCGACTATTAGCTGTAAAGGAGATGCTCAAGAGGAAGCCTGTATGTAGTGAGCTGCCACACATGGCTCAGCAAATGCAGAAGCAACCTTTTTGCGATCAGCTATCTACCTTTTATATCCACTCAGACCTAGAATATCTACTGGCATAAAATGAAGTAGGACTTCCTAGGGATTGCCCTCATAAAAGCATCCCATCTAATTTAAACTATTTTTATTTTTAATAATAACAACAACAACAACAACAACATAGCGCAAGCAATGTGCCTGGCACTGTAAAATCCAGTCAGACACGCGCCCCTACCCCTATACGAGGGAGAGGTAAACATCAGGAAAGACAAGAGTACATTCATGAGGTTGAGAAGTTGCAGGCTCACGTGCTTCGCTTAGTTACAGGGAATTAGGTTCTGAGTGAGGGGGAAAGGATGCAGTATCACTCATGACAAGCTAGGGAAGGCCTTACAGAAGAGGTAGGTTTTCAGGAGGGATTTGAAAATTGGGAGGGAGGGAGCAGAGCGAATGTATTCAGGGAGGGAGTTCCAGGCATGAAGGGCAGCAAGGGAGAAAGGACGAAGACGTTTAGAGGAGCAAGGGGTTTGTGAGCAGGCGAGGGTGGGGGCTGAGGAGGAGCAAAGTGGGATACAGGAGCAGAGAGATATGAGGGAGCAAGGCCATGAAGAGCCTTGAAGGTGAAGACCAGGTTTGTGCTAAATGCATTCCCATAGAGGGAGCCAGTGCAGGGCAGAGAGGAGGGGCTGTACATGGTCAAAGAGACAGGCAAGGTGGATGATTTTGGCTCCGGAGCGCTGACCGGAGATAAGGGAGGCCAGTAAGAAGGAAGCTGCAGTAGTAAAGGCAAGAGATGGCTAGAGCATGGACTAGGGTTTTTGCAGGAGCAACAGAAAGGCAAGGCCGGATTTTAGCAATATTTATACCCTTAGATCAAAAAACCTTCAGTTTAAGAAAGGAGCTACAGCTCTTACAAATTCAGCCATGCTCCAAAAATCATGGGAATTTTAAGTTAAGCCTCCTGCCTTAACTTGTGCTCCATGTAGCAGTAAAGACATTCTACAGTCTCTCATATTATGCTTGCTTACAACTTAGGCGCCATGCACCCAAACTTTGCTTTGGTCTTTCAGTCCCAATCTTATTCCTCTGCAGATTGGAGACAACACTGAAGCTGGGGAAAGCAAGCTCCTCCGTGCACCAGTATTATGTGCTTGATCTCTGACTGCTTTCCAACATTACATGGGAGGGGCAGGAACTTGCACAATCATGACTGCAGGTCTGTAGTTGCGAGAATGTAGCGCCTGTCAGAATGCACTAATCCCCTTTTATCACCAGAGAACACCCTTCCTTGCAAAGGTTACATTTGGAGACTTGGCCATGCGCAAGTGTTCTCGGGTGATAAAAGCGGATTAGGCTTCAGTCCTGCAAAACACTGTCCTTTTTAAAATTATTAGAATATGAACTCACCATGGATACTGTTTCTGCACCACTGCCTGTATGAGATTTGGTATAAATCTGAGAAGAAAACATAGATAGATTGCAGGAATTACAAATTGAAAACATAATAGTGCGATAAATAAAATTTGAAACTGTACTACAATCTACAAACAGTAAATCTATTGTCTTAGAGAAGGAGAGAAAGGCAAATTCCACAACAGGCAAATAGTCAACAGCAATATACAATGCACTGACTCTTAACTTTACAGGTGAAACGGAATCAAGCTTTCACTCTGAGCTTGATTATGTAAATGAAAGCCAATGCAGGAGTTGCTTTATGGAAAACGAATATCAAGAGACTTGATAAAATCAGAAGATTTGGTAAAGCTGTGGAAACACAGCACTTATTTTTGTTCAGCTTGCTACAAGATAAATGAAGCTGTTTACCGGAAAAGACACTGGAAAATGTTCAAAAACACCAGTCTTGCAAAGGACAAGAAAAAGCTATGTAAGCCTGAAGTAAAAATCAAGGACCTTGAGATATCTGGGTCTCAGTTTTTGAAACATTCCACAGTATCTGGAAACCTTAATCTTAACAGTTGCTACCTTTTTCTGTCACAACAACACGGCTATCACTATGCAGGTAATACATTTATTTAAAAACTTTATACCCCAACCCTCCTTGCACAGCAGCTTGGGGCGACTTACAATCTCAAAAAAACACATTAAAAAACAAATATAAAAGACTGCTACAGGGGAGAGGTCACGTACTGCAGACATTGTGGGTACTCACTGATGTGACAGTGCTGCCGTCATCTCGCACAGCAGTGGGGAGGACTACTAGCTGGGCCAGCTCCAACAATTGGAACTGCTGTCCCCGCTACTTGCCCCGGCCGAAGAGGGATGGGGGGGGGGCGCGGCACTGCTGGGCTCCACTCCCATGCTGCAGCCGGCGGCCCACCCTCCACCATGACAGGCAGCCATAGCTGGCTGCCATGGCGACCACCAATGCCGGGACAAGCTGGGTCAGGGGACACACATTCCCACCCAGTGCGCCCGCTCTCGTCTAGCTGGGCTGTAACTGGGTGTGGACTGTGGGCCCACTTTGTTCCAGGCCCACATTTCTGGCCCAGCCGGCACTCCAGGTGTGGTTTGTTTCAAGACCACATTTGGTAGGGCCGGAACAAACGTTCAGGCATCACACTGGCTCAGTCAAGCTAAAGCAGGCTGAACCAGGCCAGCGTGATGAGTGTTAACACCCATTATGGCAGCCAAAAGATAGCAGCTGCTAGTTTCAGTAAGTTTACAAACTTGCAAGTCAAACACAACTTCAATGCTAATATTATTAAACCACAATTAATAGCTTTTTCTTTTTTAAAAACTGATGCATAAGTCTAGATGATTGCAAGCTTTAATATTGCATAATTTAAATTTAAGAAGTCAAGAAATGAAGTTATAGTTCAAACAGCAATGTTAACAAAGATGGATTGTACATTCTATGTACTTAATGGTGTAAGTTTAATGAGAGATTACATAGCTTAAAAAAAGAACAGGGCTAAAAACATAGATTGCAAAATGGCCCCACAAATACTGCTGCAGACTATATGAATCTAGCTTTGCCCAAGGTATAGGTCTGCATTTACTTTTTAATATGTAGTAATGTACTATATTGTAGAGTGGTCAAATTTCACCCCGTTACAGGTCAAAGGTTGGAAGGCATGTAAAGGCAAAATGGCTATTCTTGATAAGACATCTGACAGTTATAATAGCTTCCATTTTAAAATCTGTTATTATTTTATGCTACATTACTTAAATAACGAATGTAAGAACGATTCAGGAGCTTGCATGAAAAGCAGAAATGTTCACATACATACATAAATGTTTGCCCCAGTTTCTTCAGATACTTCCAGATGGCAACAATGTCTGTCATCTTCACCTGCAGATGAAGACTTAGCCAATTTGAATCCAGATACCACCAGGGTGTCCTATTGGAAAAGAAAATCAGTAACTGATGTTTTTATTGGTTATGTTGCTTCCTTAAGAGTACCTTTCTTTTATTATTATTATTATTATTATTATTATTATTATTATTATTATTATTATTATTAATAAAATAAGTTACTAATACTGCTACATTTGAACAATTGTCCACTGGCATCAGGGACAAAGGAGTGTTACCTGGAAATTACATGTACAAATGCAACTCAAAAATGTATTTATTTATTTTAGAAATGTATATGCTGTCCCTCCTGCTTCAAGGTTGAGGCAACTCAAAACATTGTAAAATACAATAAAAATATAAACAACAACAATATCCATATAAATCGACAAAAACATTTTAAAATAAAAAAGTTCTCAAGCAAGTATCACCCCCCCCCAACCCACCCATTAACCCTCCCCTCCACCAAATGCCTGGCGGAAGAGCCAGGTCTTACATGATCGATGGAGGAATATAAGGCGGCTCGGGCTGAGGTGGACCTCCACCAGAAGGGAGTTTCACAGCATCAGTGTGGCCGCCGAGAACACCCGCCTGTCGGTCTCCACCTATCTATAGCGGGGAAACTCCAGGAGGGCAGCCCCCAATGACCGCAGGAGCCACCCAGGGGCCCAGGAATTGAGGCAATCCCTCAGATAAATAGGGCATAGGCTGCTTAGAGCTTTATAAGTTAGCACCAGAACCTTGAACTGGGCTTGGAAGACTATAGGCAGCCAACGCACTGCCCGGGGCATCAACACAACGTGCTCCCAGTGGCCCATTCCAGTGAGCAGATGGGCCGGGGCATTCTACAGCTTTCTAACCATCACCATGGGCAGTCTGATGGAGAGTGCACTACAATAGTTTAGCCTCAATGTGACAAATGCATGGATGACAGTGGCTAGGTTGGAGTCCGAGATATAGGGGCAGAGCTGCCTCACCAGATGTAGATGGCAGAACACACTCCTGGCCACAGCCGATGCCTGGAGCTCCAGACGCAGCTGTGGATTCAAGAGAACTCCCTAGCNATAGCGGGGAAACTCCAGGAGGGCAGCCCCCAATGACCGCAGGAGCCACCCAGGGGCCCAGGAATTGAGGCAATCCCTCAGATAAATAGGGCATAGGCTGCTCCTGGCCACAGCCGATGCCTGGAGCTCCAGACGCAGCTGTGGATTCAAGAGAACTCCCTAGCTCCTAACCTGAGATGACAATGTGGGGCAAACACCACTAATAACAGGTATCAGCCCCTCATCCAGGACCCCAGACCCGCCAATGAGCATCACCTCCGTCTTGTCGGGATTCAATTTCAATACCAAAATTTGAATTCAAGAAGCACTTCTTTCAAGTCAGTAAGAGGTCAAATTCTGGGACATGTATCCAAAGACATTCATGAATGCAAAGAACTTGATTAGTACTAAAACCAGGTCGGATAAGTATATGAAAGGTAATCTACAACAAGTTTTACATTTGATACTTAAGAATCCCACCCCCCCTCAAACTTAGAAAGACTAAAGATGACCAAAGATCTCTATGATTGGAGGTGAAGGATTGATGGCATGATCTGGTGTCAGGTTAATAGAGAATTTTACCTCAGGAATTTGACTGCTGGGTCCTCCCTGCTCACATACTCAAGAGTTTAATCTCACAAGTTCCTAAACCATGGACGTTTTCAAACGGGTCGCAAGGGGTGGGGGGATGGGTATGTGCCAGTTCCCATGGTTGCACACCTATCTCAACGCAATGAGCAACCGGCATTGGAGCCCGTTGCTCCACGTGTGGGTGATGGGTGGAGATGGATCGAGGGCAGGAGCTCACACACATCCCCACCCACCGCCGGCAGCATTGTCACAGGCACATACACACCCCACCGCCAGCGGCAACCCACAGCATTCCTACGGATGCCCCTCCCACCCGCACATGGGTGTGGGGTGGGTGGGTGGGCGCCCGTGTGAAAATGCCCCATGAGTCAGGATCACAAATGAGGAGCACCATCTACAGACTGGGTCATGGTCTGAATATCTACTATTCTTTGAATTTCTTTGTTGCTGTGTGGGGTCACAAGATTATATCCAAGTCTCAAAGTATATTTGGGAATATACAAAAAAAAATTGGGGAATCACTGATCTAACTGACTGATATATTTAGGGCTGGGAAGGAATTCTCCTCAGGGTCAAACTGGCACTTGACTATATAGGTTTTTTGCCTTCTCCCTGTAGTCTTAAGCCAAGCCTCACTTGTCTGCATTTCTTACCAGTTTGTTCCATACCATCTTAAGGCATTGGTGTACTCTGGTCACTCCTGCTTTCTTATTGTGGCAGTTTTTATCATCAAAGGCTCTATTCTTGTATTTGCTGGATTCATCTTATAATGAATCCTCCCTTGGTATAAGGAGTTGGAGTAAATGTCGCTTAGGGTTCCTGCGAGCCCTATGATTCTGTGAAATTTCAGACTACTGGGGTTGAGCAAAATGATGAGTTTTAAGTAATGTAGGCTTACCATAGAAAATGGAAACAACAAGGTATAAAAATCCCATGCCCTTGAGATATGCAAGTCACGCCCTGATCAAATTTGCAGATGACACCAAGTTATTCAAGGCTATGCTTTGTGGGATCACATCCAAGAGTAAGTACCCCACCCCTGACCTCCCGCTAGACCTCCTGATAGGCACCTGCTTCTCTTAAGTACCCAAGCCCCTACTAGGCCCTCAACCCCCTTCCCAGGCCCATGCTGGCCTATTCCCTCCCTCCCCCGGCCCCCGCTGCCCTCTTCCCTCCACCTGCTGCCCTCTGCCACCCCTTCCTGAAGTCGACTGAGTTTTGGCTGAGTCCTGAATTTTCAGGACAGTCATCAAAAATTTGGGACTCAACAAATCAAGACTAAATACCCCAGTCCTTGGTAAATAATATTAAAAAAAGAAAACAGATGGCAGAGTTACAACCCTATTTTACACCACAAGAAGAGGGAACTGTTTACTTAGTGTTGGGAATTTGTTTGAATCATGAGGTAAGGGTCAGAAGAAGCACAACTGGTGGCTCAGGCTGGCTGGAAGGGGAGACTGGAGGCCAGGTCCTGCTGAGGCCAGGGTAAGTGCAGACTTCATAAAAATAGAGGCCAGGAGGGGCCTCAGGCATTCCTGTCTGTGACGGAGTTTGAGCTAATTTCTCCCAGAGCTCCTTCCAGACTAGGGCTAGGGAGGGGAACCCATCACACTGTCCAATACAAATCAAGAGAGAAAAAAGATTCCCCGATATTTCTTCTTACTCCTTTTCAAACTATCTGCTCAAACAGCAGGCAATCTGGCAAAATGCCAAAAGGGATGTTATTTTATGGAGACTGCCTTTTGTAAAGGCACTTTCGATTATGGGTTTGTTTAAATAGTTTTTAAATGTCAATGATTTGAAAGTCATAATAAAACCATAATGGAATAATACTTGCATGAAATGGTTTTATTTGAGAAAGAATGCTAGAGTGGGAGATTGTCAGAATAAGAAATTGAAGGAGAACAGAAAGAGATTAATGCATTTTCTGATTAAAGCAAGAAAATGGTACTACAAGATAAAAAAAAATCTACAAAGTTAGCTACCTTTGTAGCCACAGAGTATTCCTACCACCCACCCTCTAGCCCAATATGACTTTGTAACACATCCAAAAGAAATGGCCATTCAGAATCATTCATGAAGAATGCACTATGGACAGAGCAGCAGAATTTGACTGACCAGAATCAGAACAGTCAAAGCTCTAGCCAAGACTGAATAGTTTCAAGATGAACTACTCTTTAGCTTGCTAACAGAATACGGAGTGAAGGCAAAGTATTAGCCAAGTATAAAATTAACTATACAGCATCATGAAGCAGAGAGCTGTATATGAACATATTATGGGACGTTTACCTCACAATGACCACATGTAAAGGCAACTCCCTGATGTAATGTTGGAATTCTGTTGGAATTCTTTGAGGGGGTAAATAAGCATGTGAACAAGGGAGACCTGGTAGATATAGTGTACCTGGATTTTCAGAAAGCATTTGATAAGGTCCCACATAAAACACTCTTGAGAAAATGAAAAATCATGGGATAGGAGGTAGTGTCTTACTATAGTAACCGATTCAAGGATAGGACTGAATGGTCAGTTTTCACAATGAAGAGATGTAAAAAGTGGTGTGCCCAAGGATCTGTATTAGGACAGGTGCTGTTTAATGTATTAATTAATGATCTGGAAAAGGGCGTTAAGAGTGAGGTGATCGAATTTGCAGATGACACCAAGTTATTAAAGATTGTTAAAACAAGAGCAGACTGTGAAGTGCCACATGATCTTAGGAGACTGGATGCCTGAGCATCTAAATGGCAGATGAGATTTAATGTTGACAAATGCAAAGTGATGCACATAGGGAAAAATAATCCAAACTACGAGTACAGAATGGTGGGTACTAAGCTAGGAGTTATCACTCAGGAAAAGGATCTGGGAGTGATTGTGGACAATACACTGAAATCCTCAGCCCAGTGTGCAACAGCAGTCAAAAAAGCAAACAGAATGTTAGGAGTTATTCGCAAAGGGATAAAGAATAAAACTGAGGATGTCATAATGTCTCTATACAAATCAATGGTGCGACCCGACCTGGAATATTGTGAGAAGCGCTGGTCGCCCCATCTCAAAAAAGACACAGCTGAACTAGAAAAGGTACCGAGAAGGGCAAGGAGAATGATAAAGGGTATGGAACGGCTTCCGCACAAAGAGGCTTGACAAGCTGGGTCTCTTCAGCTTATAGAGAAGAGAAGATGGAGAGGGGACATGATAGAGGTTTATCAAATCTTGAGTGGTGTGGAATGAGTAGCTAGGAAACGGTTATTCACCCTCTCCAATAGTACTAGAACTAGTGGGTACTCCATGAAACTAGCTGCTGGCAGATTTAAAACAAATAAAAGGAAGCACTTTTTCACTCAACGCATAATTAACTTATGGAATTTGCTGCCAGAGGATGTTGTCAAGGCCAGTAGGATAGCTGGGTTTAAAAAAGGACTGGATAAGTTCTTAGAGAATAGGTCCACTAATGGCTATTAACCAAGCAGCTTACGAGATGAACTTCTTACCTTAGGGAGCTGTGAGTGAACAAAGGGTAATGGATTGCCCATTGTGACTGTTGGTTCTTCTCCCTTACAATCGAGATTGGCCACTGTCGAAGGACAGGATGCTGGGCTTGATGAACCAATAGTCAGAAACAGTGGGTGATTTCAGAAGTGACGCATTCCAATTCACCACAGTGAATCCCACCCCGGTGTGAACGGATTCACCACAGGCTCTGGTGACACATGCGGCCCCAACAGAAGTGACAGGATCGTGACCACCGCCTGGGGGCAATCAGAGAGAACATGGGCTGGGGGAACACAACAGACATACAGTGGAGACGTGGTTCGAGCCCCAGAATGCACCGCGGCTGGGGTCAATTCCTTCCACCACGGTTGCGGGTTTCCGTTCAGAAGTTACTTTTCATTCACCCCTGCCGTGGTGACCATTCACCACACTTCTGGACCTCCTCCCGCCCCGACCTCACGAAGCGTGGCCGTGTTTGACTGTGGTGAACATCTGGATGCGAGCAAACAGACATGCACGGCACTTTCACACACACACACACGACTGTGGTAGACATTCACCACATCACTTCTGAAATCACCCAGTATCTGCTTTTGCCATAACCATGTACAGTACACTTTACATAAACATGATGAAGGGTAGGAGAAAGGGAAATATTAGTATTCCACTCCCACTTTACAGATAAAAACTGAGTGAGAAATTAAGTGACTTATCTGAGAGAACATGGCAAATCTGTGATGAAGCCAATGGCCAGATCTTAGGAATCACACTCTAGTACTTTAAATCACTTTCCTCTTAATGGGAAAACCTTTCCACTCACTAGCAATACTAATGGGACATCTACCGATAAGCAATGTCTATTATTTATTTTGTACCAGTCACAGAGAAATGCATAGGCACTGTAGAATAGATCTGGTCCCTGACACAAAGGATTTGCAATCTAAGATTTAGACATACCACAAACAAGGATAAAAATGAAACGATGTCAGAAAAACTAGGCATTTGTTTCTATCTGTCATTATATTAGTACTTATAGTTGAAAAGTGAGTTGATTTGTGTTGTGTTTGTAAATTTTACAAACTAAGATACAGGGAAGACTCTCTCTTAATTACAGCAAAAAAGTGACAATCACAAACAGGCATAAAATCTTCTAACTAGTAGGTTATTTTATTTACAGATATAAAAATGTTCGTTTTTCAAGGTTTTTACTTAGCTTAAGTCATAATAAACAAGATTTTTTTCCATTTAAATACCTAACCTCTGAACATGAATGTACATTGGTTGCCGCATTTTTCAAAAAAGAATCTAATCAATTGAAGAAATGTTACTGCACACACATTTAAAACAGACTTGCTCATATAACAGACTTGCATAAAACAGACTTGCTTAGGGTGTCAAACATTTGACACCCTAAGACCTTAAATGTAGAGATTTCCTACACACATCATTTTCATAAAGCCAAATATTTTATGATGCATAAATCAATTTGTTTCTAAATGATAATGTTGAATAGAAATCATACCCCTCAAAAAAAGCATTCTTGCAAAAAGTGGTCACAGTTTAATTGTCCTTACAGCACATGAACTGAGTTACACTGAAGATGCAATCCATTGCAAAGAAGTGCTTTTATTATGAGTACCAATAAAACATTTGAAAAACATTTTTTTTTAAATGAGGTGGCTTCAGATAGCATTAAGACAGACATTCAAGTATGGTCCACTAAATTTAGATCCAAGCCTACTGTATTAGAAAGTCAACTACAGATTTAAAAGATGGGAGCATAAGTGTGCCTTATATTTTCCCATAATTTCTATATGTAAATTATTTTTCTACTGTATTGAAATACTTTGATCTTGTTTAATTAATAATGGCTCAGTAATGATCTCAGGAGGCATTGTTAACATATCACTGATTTTTTCCCCCTACGCTCCTCAGAGCATTGCAAGCTATCAACTGGAAATAGATAGATGCCTGAATTTCTCAGGTGGAACTTCCAGAGATTGTTGGAGCTTTCCTCACACACCACTAGTCCCAAGAATGCCTACTACAGAGAATGAGGAGTTTACACACAAAACACTCCAAAAATGTTGGTCCTTTTATAGAGATGCTTCCCCAAATGCGAAGCTCAAGCCATTCAGGCCTATACCCCCCAATGCAAGGCTTCCAGGAAGGGAGCCAAAAGCCATGATGCTGAAGAGGCTGGCTAGCTGACCTCCTCCTCAAGTATTTTCAATAAAAAAATACTGCAAAACAATTTGTGTCCACATTTTATAATTTGCATATAAATCCTAAAATCTGTATTGTAATTTGCATACCAATGTGTGTCCACATTTTGCAATTTGCATACAAAACTACCAAGTGCCAAGACTCGTATTTTGTACTAATATGCAGGAAGGACCCATAGTAAAGCTACTTTGTCAGAATTCCTTCATCATCAATATCAGAATTTGGCATTTTAATTCATGAACAACAAGTAAGGAAATATGCATGCCCAGGGCATCCGTATATGCAAAGCATAGGCGTTCTTTACAGCTTCCCCTTCCCTGCCCCATCCCTCTCCCTACCGGACACCCCCTCCCTACCTGCTGTACAGATGCAGACGTTACTGGTCTTTGCCACCACTGCCCGGTGACCAGGGGTCTTAGTGCTTAGTCTCTGACTGGCCATGCTACAATGGGCATGATGTCACCCATGACAGGGCCAAAGACCTATGGACAGACACAACCTCCACATAAGGCGTTCCCTTTACCTATAGGTAAAGAAGGCCTAAATATTAAGAAAATGTGTTTAGTCTACTTAGCAGAAAACTGTATCCTTGGCTATGCCATACATTCTCATTACTTCTGTTACTTTCCATTTAAATACTTCATAAACAGTGAAACCAAAAGTATGGTAACAGCAATCCTTAACTTTAGAAAAGGAATTATTTAACTTGTTTCTTCAGCTGTGAGCCATGTTTCATCTTCCTTTCTTGTTCCAATATAGTCAGTGATGTGATCTCCTACAACGTGATAGGACAATGTTTTCCAGCAGCTCCTTTAATACGCACTGAGGTCAGCAGAATTATGTGGCTGTTGATAAGAAGCTGTTAATGCACAGTATTTAATGCATTAAACCAAAAAACTGTTACTTAAAATGCTATAAAGTATTGTACTGATGTGGAAGCCTGAGGTGAATTTAACTAGACAAACATCCTTATGAAAGAACTGAAACTAGAGACACATCCTTATTAAAGAACTAAAAATATTTTTGCACAACATGGTTTCATAAAATCAAATTTAGACCCCAATCCTGCAAATAGATGCACAAATGCAGGCATATTCCCCAAGAGTGCCAGATTTTCTGGGATATCTTGAATCTGGCAGGAATTTTTAAAATTATTTGCAAAATGCTGGATTGGGATGATTCAGAGAATCCCCTGCAGGAATAGCTCTCAACAACACCAGTCTGTTAGCCTTACCCAATTCAGTTTAATCATTCTTTGCCTAAGGCAGGGGTGGGGATCCTTTTCCCTCCCATGGGTCACTTTGAAAGTTAGTACAAGCTCCAAGAGCTGCATGGAAGTTGGGGTTAAGGGTGCATTCCGGTAGAGAAGGGTTCCTATCATGAATCTGTCGTCCCCCCTTCCCCCACAATTGTTGTGTGCATGCACTCCTTTCTGCTCCCTTCTCCTCAGCTCGGTCTTTCAGTGCTTGGAGTTAGGAACTGGATACAGGAATCCAAGGGCCAGGTACAGGAACAGGAAAGAGGTCAAATAAAAAATATCCAAGTTCCACATTTGGCTCCTAGACCAGAGGCTCCCCATCCCTGCCTTAAGGTAATGGTGATAGTTGCTGCAAGCGAGGAAAAGGAATCAAGTCAATTTAAACAAGAGCACCTGAATAATGTGAGGGGGAGCTCCTTTGCTCAGTTGGGTGTCTATTCCAATTCTGCCCTAAGCATCAGAAAAGCACCATTGGAAAGGCAGCTCCAACCCAAGAAAGGGACGTAGGGACTAGCCAGGGGATAGAGAGGGAAAGAGAGAAAGCATACCCAGTGGATGCACACACCACAGTGTACATACAAAGAACAGTGCCTGTCAGCTGTGGGGGCTTGGATGAGGTCGAGCCATCTGCAATTGAATCCTGACAAGACGGAAGTGATGTTGATGGGCGAGGGCTTGGGGGGCCCAGGGGTGGTTGAATCTGCTCTTGTTGGGAGGGTTTGCCCTCCCATGATCTCCCAAGTGCAGCATCTGGGTGTGCGGCTCGATTCACGGCTCAGCTTGGAATCTCAGGTTGTGGCCGTGGCAGGGAGTGCATTTCGGCAGTTACATCTTGTCCGGCAGCTTCGGCTGTATCTCTTAGACTCTGACCTCACCACTGTCATCCATCCATGAGACCTCGAGGCTGGATTACTGCAACGCGCTCTATGTGGGGCTGTCCGAGAAGTTGGTCCGGAGGCTGCAGCTGATGCAGAATGCCGCAGCCCAGCTCCTTATGGGGGCGGGCCGCAGGGAGCACATGACACCTGTGCTCCAGGCTCTGCACTGGCTGCCTATAAAGCACCAGGCTAAGTTTAAGGTGCTGGTCTTAACCTTTAAAGCCCTTCACGACCTGGGCCCTGCTTATCTGCGGGACCGCCTCACTCCCCATGTGCCCGTGCGACCTCTGAGATTGTCCGTGGAAGCCTTTTTGGAGGTTCCCCAGGCGAGGTGGGTGGCCACCAACGTTAGATCTTTTGTGGTGGCTGCTGTGGAATTCGCTCCTGGAGGAGGCTCGGTTGGCACCCACTTTCCTGTGATTTCGACGATTATGTAAGACCTGGCTATTCCGACAAGCCTTTGGGTGAGGGGTAGGGGTTGGGTGGGTGAGAAGGGAGTGTTTGGGGGTTTCTTTTTTTTCCCCCTGAATATATGGAATTTTTAATTGTTTAAAATGTTTTTTTGTTTTATTGTTTGTATAGTTGTTCGCCACCCTGGGCTGCCCTCTGGGCAGGAGGGGCAGGATACAAATTTTATATAAATAAATAAATGCCTAACCACCCCCACAGTGCCCAGCACAGACAGACACACACACACACATCCAAGTGTCCAACACGTACACACATGCCCAAATGAACAGAACTGTTAATTGGCATGCAAGGGGCTGTTTGTGCTTGCATGCAAACTAGAGCGGACTCTAGCCTCTTCCATACAAATTAATGGTTCAGATACATGCTGGGAGGAAAAGGGATTCTTTGTAAACTATTTTAAGCAATTTTCAGCTACCTGGATAATAGAGATTTTGTTTCCCTGGGGAAACAAGGTTTCGTGACAATAGGAAAGCAAAACAGTAAGAACTGGAGGCACGTTATTGAATGTTTGGGTCACTCACGAGTCACCATGACCTGAAAAGATGTTGCGCATGTTGCCCTGAACTTGCTAACTGTTTTTATAATTGGTCTTTAGGGTGGGGAAAGCTTTAGTTGTCATACTTTCAGCAAGCTCCTCATTATACTTTTCCTAAATGTGAGGTTAATTAACAGAACAGCTGAAAAGCTCTGCCTATCATCTGATAAGCAGAGGGGATGAGAACAGAAGTACTAGATCACTCTGGAAATGTGCATAATGGTGCCTTCATTACTCAATTGAGGTTTCTTAAGTTTTCTGGGTACTCAGTACTTGGAACTGGGTAACGGAATCCCCAGTAAATTCTGGATAAAACTGAGGACCGAGTTTCATCTCTAATCAAAATGCTCCTGATTTCATATTCTCTTGTACCAGTCTTATAGTCTGTTTTAACTAGTAAAAAAGATGAATATTTTTTAAATGAAAAATGCGATGCAGTATATTCTTGCAAGCAGCTAGCTCCCTTGGGGCATGTCCCTGCAGAAGTTGGGTTCTTGGGGGAATGCTAATGTTCAAATAACCTAATGAATGCAGCTGGAAATAACTGGACAGATTAATTTAAAGTTTGTACCCAAGATCCAGAAGGGTAAAGGACAATGGCCACAATCCCAAGCAGGATCTGACTGCGTGGGATCTACATGGGTCCCACGTGGGTGCTGCACAGCACAATGTGCGCTCAATGGACATGCGCCCAGGTTGCATGCGGGGCATGGGATCGGCCGCTCTGTTAGAAGAGGCAGCCTGCTGTAGGGGGAAGAAGAAAGGTTGCCTCCCTGCCCAGATATGGTTAAGCCCAGATGAACAAGAAAACCTGTTTTGGGAGTTAGCTTTGGAGATGGAATACTGATTGACTAGTAGGTTCTGTGTAAACCACCAGGGTGTTGAGTTCTTTAGGCTGATGAATAAACCACTCCAAAAAGTGGAAATTTAAGTTGCACGGGTTGTGCTATGTTATCTGGAATGTTATCTTCTAGGATCACCAGAAATATGAGCAGTGAAGAGGAAAAACAAGTCTAAATATTAAGTATTCTAGCTGTTAAAATTGCTGAAAGCTGTTGAAATATACTGGAAAAACTTTTTGTTGTTGTTTTAAAACAAGGCTGTGTTAATTTGTCTGAATAATGCACGTCTCCCCGTGTTCCCCTCACCCGTGTCCATCTTAGATTGTAAGCCCACAGGGCAGGGACCTGTTTCCATTAATAATAATTGTAACGCAGTATATAAAATAAAAATAAATAAAAGAAGAAGATGAAGATGAAGATGATGCTTACCTAAGTGCACTCTCAACAAACTGATTCTCACATTAATCTGAAGAGGACTACTGCTAGGTTGACTGCCAGTACAAAATTATGCTACAATTTTATTCTATGATTTCCATCCAGGACATAATTTGTTTACTCAGTGTGTGATTTACTCTCTTCCCATTTGCTTACCATAAATAAATCAAGAGTTCTGTATATTTTCAGATCACTTTGTTATATATGCAAACAGACATATGGCTGCACAATTTGTTAGAAAGAAAGCTTTTCCACATCATTTTAAAAATATGTGACTTGGAAAGGTTCAGTTCACTCAATGCCAAGGTGCTTTTCTACCTTTGTAGGAAAACTAGGTGTGACGTACACTTTGAGAAATTAGTAAAGTTGGAAAACATCATGGATGTCCGAGGCCAAAAACCTTTGTGTTGTAAATTCCATCAGCTCAATACACAGCAGCAAAGTTACTTGTCTTTAGCCACAATGTTGTCTTGCTTAGCAAAAATTATCACAACACTCATATTTGAAGGGGAAAAAAATTATAAATGAAATCATAAATCTGTCCATGAAAATGCCATTATGTAAGTGGAGTTGGATACAGACAGAGGAGACATTGGGTGAAAACAGATGTGTGGGAGGTCTGGCAGCTCCCCAGCCCAGGACTGGGAAAGCAGTAGCTGCCACTCTCCAGGTTGGCAAGGGACACCAACCATACATGCCCCCAGCCAGAGAGCCTTTCCGCCACCCACATGCCCCCAAACTTCTTGTTCAGAAACCTTAGGGGGCAAGCAACAGACATGCAGGTGACCAACCCTGCCCCCACCATGACAGGAAGCCATGACGACCAGCCATTGTGGCCCCCACCCCACAGCAGAGATGGTGGGGACAAACATGTTGGTCTGTTGTGGTCCACAAGGGCAGCTCTTGATGCAGAACGTGCGCCTGGGGTCTTCCATGGGACACATTCCAGGCCAGCTGCCTACCCAGCCCAAAGCAGTCCTGGGCCAACATCTGGTGGCTGGGGAACAGAAGTGCAGGTAGTTCCCTGGCCCTCACGACCGTTTTCACCCATTGTCTCCAAACGTCTCCTTCAAAAACCTTAGGGCTCATGTCCTAGACCTCACAACCTTCTTTTGCATAGTGTTGTGAAAGAAAGGAGTTTGTCCCAAAGGACTTTTCTTCAGCAAAACTGCCATATTTCCAAAGAATCAGACACGCCCAGTTTCAAATTTAAATGGTTTACTCAGTATATGTGACTAAATGAACAGAAATACAGCAAAATAAATTATCATGCACAACTTGCAACAATATCAGAAAGGAAAATTGGTCACTTACCTCTGAATTTTCCTTCTGCGGGGGATCCTCCTGGTCAGCCAGTCAGGACAGTAGAGTAGATCCCGCCAGGTAGGAGGCAGACAACTAATTTTCCACTAGGAGGCAGACAACTAATTTTCTAGACCCCTAACCCCAGGGATCTATCCTTCACTTTCCAGTCTTACCAAGCCTTATTAACCTGCTTGTCTGTTACGCTAAGCTTCTCCTATGTTACCAAATTTTCTAACTCTCTGAACTAGAGAACTGGATGCCAACTTAATCTAACTCCCTCTCTCTCCCCTTCCTCAAGACCAACTAACTAACCGGATGGTCAAAGAAAATTAGGAGTCAAGGTAGCCAATCCCTGCTCCGACACCACAGAGTTATGAACACTCCGGGTGGGGACTTGCCAGCCAGGAGGATCCCCCGCAGAAGGAAAATTCAAAGGTAAGTGATCAATTTTCCTTTCTCCCGGGGGATCCTCCTGGCCATCCAGTCAGGACAGTAGGGACGTACCCAAGCAGTACCCCAGTTCAATACTATGGGAGGGTAAATGAAGGAGAGAGCATAATCAGCAGAAAACGGAGTAGTGCCTTTGGCGGTGCCACTGTTTAGAGAACTGTCTGAAGGACTCTCCTCCCGAAGGCCACATCCATCGAGTCCTGCAATGGGATCCTATAGTGCCTAGTAAAGGAATGCACCGAGGACCAAGTTGCAGCTCGACAGATTCCCTGTAGGAGGCTGCATTTCTGAAAGCTTGAGAGGTCGCAGCACCCCTAAGGGAGTGTGCGAATATCCCTTTAGGAGGGATTTTGCCTGTCGCCCTGTAGGCTTCTGAAATACAGAGTGTCATCCATTTGGCTATTAAGGCCTTGGAAGCTTTCAAACCTTTTCTTTGCGGGTTGTAAGAAACGAAAAGGCCCGAAGTTTTCCTAAATGATTTAGTCCTGAGTAGGTAGATCCTTAGGGCTCTCCTAATGTCTAAGGTGTGCCAGGTCCGTTCTAACAGGTGACCTGGGTTGCGGCAGAATGAAGGGAGATTAATTTCCTGTTCCCTGTGGAAATGAGAATCTACCTTAGGGCTAAAGGCCGGATCCAACCTGAGGACAACCGAAGACTCCTTGAAAGAGTATAGAGCTGGATCGATGGATAGAGCCCCCAGTTCTGACACCCTTCTGGCAGAAGTAATCCCTATGAGGAACGCTAGCTTAATGGATAAGTAGCATACAGAAACCTCCTTCAAAGGCTCAAAGGGGATCCTGGCAAGAGCCCCGAGGAGAAGGTTCAAGCTCCAGGATGGGAAGCAACGAACTACCGGAGGAGAGAATTCTGGCCGCCCTGAGGAAATGCTTTATATGGGGGTGACAGTATACCCTGTGACCCTTTACTGTGCCTAGCATGCTATTAAGCGCTGCTACTTGTCTCTGTAGCGCGTTGGGTTTTAGGCCCTTCTCTAAGCCCTGTTGTAGGAATTCTAGGACACTACTGATCGGAGCCTTGTCTGACCTGACTGCCCTACTCTCGCACCACCTAGCAAACGTAGCCCAGGTACTCTGATAAATTTGTTTGGTTGCTGGGCGTCTAGATTGTAGCATCATTTCTAGAACCTGACTAGAATATCCCAATTTTCTTAAGTCTGAGCGATGCTGGATTGTCGTGTCATATCGGACCCTGAGTTAATAGGTCTGGTAAGGTCTGGTGGCCTGAGAGGAGGCTCTGCGCCGAGGTCCAGCAGGTCTGCAAACCATGGCCTCCGTGGCCAAAAGGGGATCACCAGAATGTCTTCCGCGCCCTTGTTCTTTATCTTTGTTATGGTTCTCTGTACGAGAGGCAACGGAGGAAAGGCATACAGACCGCCCTGTGGCCACTTGATATTCAGAGTGTCGAAGGCTATTGCCCTGCTGTCCGGGTGATGAGAGACAAAGATGTTCGCTTTTGCATTGACTGGGGATGCAAATAGGTCCACTGTGGGAGTGCTGAACCGATTGGTTATAATTTGGAATGCCCTCGGGTGTAGAGACCATTCTCCTTGATCCAGATCCACTCTGCTGAGTCAGTCGGCCCAAGTGTTCACTTGCCCTTTGATATGCAGTGCCCTGATGGACCGTAAGTTCCTCTCCGCCCACCTGATGAACGTGGATGCCATCTGGTGGAGATAGGCCTTTGCTACCATGTTGTCCGTGTATACGAGGATATCTTTTTCTCTCACAGTCGGGGCCAGGCTCCGAAGTGCCACGTAGATTGCCCTCAGCTCCAACCAATTGATATGATGTTCCTTTTCCCACGGCATCCATTTCCCTTGCGTCGATAAGCTCTGCGTATGTGCTCCCCAGCCGTGGAGACTCACATCCGTTGTTAGGGTTGTCATCTCCGGATCCGCGAGGGGCATCCCGGGGACGAATCAGGATGGCATTAACCACCATTTGAAGGACTTCTTTAGGTCGGCTAGTATCAGGACCCATGGGTTTTCCCCCTGCGTTGTGTCTTGCCAAGGGCGCAGGAAATGTTGGAGGGGGTCTGGCATGGAATCTGGCCCATTGTATGATCCTTAAACAGGAGGTCATGGCTCCCAGAAGGCTCGCCAGGGTCTTGAGTGATTCTGCGAGCTTTCGAGATCTGCTGGATCAGACTGATGAGTTTCCGTTGTCTCTGCTGCGATAGGAAGAGTCTGCAAATTCTGGTGTCCAACACCACTCCTAGATGTTATAAAGTTTGAGAGGGAGAGAGATGGCTCTTCTTGATGTTGCCCACGAACCCGTGACCTTGCAAGTATGCGATAGTCTTGTATACGTCCCTCTGAGCTTGTTCGTAGGTTGGGGATCGTATCAAGATGTCATCCAGGTAGGGGTGCAGCTTGATCCCCTCCGTTCTTAGGTTTGCTATGAGCGCTACTAGGATAATTCTTGGTGAGGTTGCTAGACCGACCGGGAGCACTGTATACTGCCAATGTTGATCGGCATAACTGAACCTGAGCCACTGTCGATGAACTGGTAGAACGGGTACATGGAGATACGCCTCCTTCAGGTCGAGTGATGTGAGCCGCTCTCCCTTCATGACTGCTATGCGAATGGATTGCAAAGTCTCCATTTTGAACTTCTGAACCTTGACGACCTTGTTCAGAATCTTTAGGTCCAACACCGCTCTCCATTCATCTGACTTTTTTGGAACTAGGAAGATAATGGAATAGAGCCCCTGGCCTTTTTAATGGTGCGGGATGGATTTGATGGCTCCAATGGACAATAGTCTGGAGATTTCCGTTTGCATCGCTGTCTGATTGGTATGGTTGCTGGAGACTGGAGAGGTACAGAAGAACTGTCGGGGGGAACGGGAGAATTCTACTGTGTACCCCCGTAGTATGGTTTGGATGACCCACGCATCTGCGGTAGCTTGTTTCCACTGGTCTCCAAATCGTTGAAGTCTGTCCCCCAGTTTTTCCTGTCCCTCTCCACTGTCTGCGGCCCAGTCATGCATCCAACTTGGGATGGCCTGGGTTCTGACGCTGTTTGTTTCGGTTGTCGTGGCCCTTTTGTCTTTGCCACCGAGATCTGTACCTCTGTTGGTTTCCCCTGTGTGGGAAGAATGGACACCTGGACCCCCCAGGACCTGAGGATGTATTGTAGGGACGAAAGGAACGCTTTTGGACTCCCATGCTCTGTAGAGTCTGTTTCTTGCTTTTATCAGTGGCATCCGCCAGGACTTTATTGAGACAGACCCCAAAGAGCTTGCGGCCCTGGAATGGGCCCCCAACCAGAGCATTCTTGGAAGTGTTGTCCCCTTTCCAACACCTCAGCCAAAGGCGTCGTTGTGCTGCCACATTGGATGCAGCTGCCCTGGACGCCCAGCGGAGCATGTCTGTCGAAGAGTCTGCTACGAAGGCGTAAGCGAGCTGTATTCTGGTTGATAGAACTCTTGTCATTTTCGAAGATACCCTTGGATCCCTTGCTCGCTTGATCCATGTCATTAAGGCCCCTTGAAAAATAGGAGGTTAGTGTGGCCATCTTTATGATGGTTGAAATTTCCTCAAAGTTCCTCCTGAGGTTGCATTTGATCCCCTTGTCTGTTGGATCTCGGGGGAAACACTCCCCCTCGGTGGGGAAGATCGAGTTCCTGGCCAGCGAGGCAGCTGCTGCGTCCACCTTAGGGATGGCAAGCAGGGCATTCTTGTTCTTAGATAGGGAATATAGCACTATCTGGGTCTTAGACAGCCTGGATCCCTTATTGGACCATTGCCACTCTCTCTTAATAATGCACTCGTAGGCCTTGTCTAAGACCATCCCTTTATCCCTGTCTCTCGCTCGGGGGATGTACTCTCTCCCCTCTTCCTCTTCAGAGGACTCTGACGATGCTTCCTTGTCCTTCTTCTCCCTTAGGTGGAGGGCCTTGGTGACCAGGTCATATATTTGGTCCCTATATTTGTTGGGGAAGTGCCTGTCTGGGTCTGATGAGGCATCCAACCCCTGCTCCTCCTCTCCTGATCTCTCTTTGCTGACTGAGGCTTGATCAGACACTGCCCCCTCCTCTTCGCTGCTTTCTTTGTGAAGTGGCCTGCACTTTCTTTTCCTCCTCCTAGCCCCTATATTGTCCTCTTCCGAGGACTGGACAGACAGTACCTCCTCTGGGGGTTCTGAGTCTGAGGTTGTAGATTTGAGGAACCGGCCGGATTTTTGCGACTTCTTGGCCCTAGGGTGTTTTCCCTTCCCCGCTCCCTTCAAACGCCCTTTGAAGGCACGTTCTGCCTGTTCCCTGGGGGGGCGGGGGGGGGGACCTTTTTCTCTTCAGTTCTGAGAGGATTTCTTTTAATACCTCCATGTGCAGATCTTGGGCTGGAGGGGGGTGCGAGAGGGGCTCCCTGAGGCAGATTGTACCTCTGCCTCCACTGCTCCGTCATGGCCCTGCGCCTGGGGGCCTTTTTTTTCCGTGCCTTTTTTGGCTGCGAGAGTCGGGAGGGGGAGGGGCAGACCGTTCCTAGGGCCGCTGAGGCGCCGCAGGTCCGATTGCCGGCACAGGCTGGGGCAGATCCGGCCGGGGGATTCTAGTCCCGCTGTTGTTTCGTTTGCCTGGCCGGCTCTCTGGGCCGAGAGCAGGAGTGTCTGCCTCTAGGCAACCGGGGGCCATGCCGCTCTGCGTCAGAGCTACCCGAGCCGGGACGCCGCGCCTGGAGCTCTTTAAAGGCAGGAAGGGTCCTCCGCCCGATGGATGGGGAGGGGAGGGAGGGAGAATCTGACGGGGCCGCTTCCGGGAATGGGTTACTTGCCTGATCCAGTCTCTGCTGAGGCGAAGTCTGCTGCGCCCGTCCCTCCCCACTCCAGCGGGGTGAGGGGATGGCCACTAAGCGAGCCCCCTTCTGGGCTGCTACTCCTGCTCCTCGGGGACCCCCCCCACCAACAGGGAAGGGGATGCCCGGCTGTGCTCCCAAATCCCTTCGAGGAAGGGGGTGAACAGGAGGAGGAATTGCTCCTCCCCTGGCACCCGGAGCTTCCAAATCCTTGCTTTTTGAACTCTGAATTTTCTTTCCTTTAGGACTGTCTCAATTGGGAGACAGTCAGCCTGCTTCCTAGCTGTGCCAAGGCAAACACATGAGTGGAAAGTGAATGATAGATCCCTAGGGTTAGGGGTCTAGAAAATTAGTTGTCTGCCTCCTAGTGGTACCCGGCGGGATCTACCCTACTGTTCTGACTGGACGGCCAGGGGGATCCCCCAGGAGAAGCTCAAATTACACCCAGTAACAGTCACAGCTCCTAATTCAAGGTATCTGTATAGGAGGCAGGAAATAATTCTCAGAAAGAAAAAGACAGAGTAGTTTAGAGAGAGAACTTACAGAAGTTCAGAGCAAGAGAGGGGAGTGAGATGTCTTAAGCAGACCAGGTACAAGACAACAAGGTAATGAGGATTTTTACCGAGTCTGCAGAAATAGGATGCAATCTCTTAAGAATCCTGCTGTAGTCCAGCTGCAGCCATGTTCCAATAGGGATGGGCGAGATGTACAAGATATGTAACCAACCAATACTGGATCAGAGTTTTTATAGACTCTAGTAATAAATAAAAACTCAATTTTCCTCCCAGAAAACTGACATCACTGTGTGAATAGCTCATGTCCATACTGAACACAGGCACAGATTTTATCATATATAGAACATCTGGGCATAAAATCATACATTAAAGATGCAAGTTGACCTGATCCTTGACATATACTTGGGTGATCTTGAGGGAGAAGATGAGATTGTGGGTTTTTCAAACTAGAGAGTGACTAAGTGTCCTATCTCTAGTTTGAAAAACTTTCCCTTGCTTCTGCGGTGAGGTAGGTATTCAGGGTGCTTTGGCCACATCCTATGCAACTGACCTGTAAGCTGACCTCCAAAGAGCAAATTAGTTTCTGTGTTTCTAAAAGCTGCAAATAAGTCAGAGCAAAAGCTAATTCATTTACTAACCAGGCCTTTGACATACTATAAACCCTAATGCAAGCTTTATTGTCCTACAATATGCACCCTTCTTATTTCAGTCCCAACAGTGATCATTAAATTCAACAACTTGTCTTTGATGATCTCTGGTAAGGTCTTGGTGAGCTGGCGGGTGGATTGGTGGATCTCCTCTGGGTTGTTCTGGGTGCTGACCAGCTGCTCCTTTAACATGCTACGGATGCATTCTTTCACCATGGTTGGGTGAAACTGGTGCTGCAGGGTGGGGCGCAGGCTCTGTGTGTTCTCCCCTGTGCCCTCCAGCCCCACCAGCTCCCTCTGGTCATAAAATCAAAGTTCACCTTCCAAAAGTACACTTACCCCATCCTCCCCATTACACAAACAGCACTGAAAGTACCAACACCTGGTATTCTATTTGATCGTTCCTGTAAATGGCATCCCACAAGTCTTATGGTGGTTCTAAAACAAATAATTCAAGCGCGGCTCTTCCATATCACATAATTTCAAAATGGCTAACCTGCTCCCTCAGTCTCAAGTGTCTTGCTTACAGACTGTCTACTTGCACAGCAAATTTCTTGGAATACTGGGAAGGGTACCACAAGCCAAGCTCCATTTACTTGTCTGAACCTCTTGACACCCTAATACCCCACTGAACCAATGGAAATATTGGCTGCAAAACCCCCAGTCTTAGGGCCCTTTCACACCTGCTCAAATGGGTCCTTAGAAGCTAAGGAGACATGCAAATTAGACACATCTTTGATCAGGTGTGAATGCCCCAAAGCAGGTGACTGAAGCTTTTATGCATGCTTACAAAGGTGATTGACAGAACTGGATTTCGCAGCTCCGTCAATTGTCTTTGTAAACACGCATAAAAGCTTCAATCACCCGCCTCAGGGCATTCACACCTCATCAAAGACATGCCTGATTTGCATGTGCTCCCGGGCTAAGTTCCAAGGACCCATTTGTGCAGGTGTGAAAGCAGCCTTATCTTCCTGAATCCTGGATGCTGAGGCATCCACACTTTAAAAATGGTTGCATAGCTGTGATGATTTTTACAATCATCTTGGCCCAAGTTTCCTAGGACCATGGCAATTACATTGATATCCTCTTTAAGAGAGGCTGAAATCTCAGAGGAGAAACAACAATAGCTTGGCAGGCTGTAAGACATAAGTCCTTAGGGAAAGGACTTCAGTTTCTTAATGTTAAGGGAGCACTTAAAATATTGTAGGTGCAACTAGAAAAATAAAATAATGAATATCAATTAATAAAGGCACTAAGGAATATAATGAAGAGGAAAATAAATTAGGATAGTTTATTTTTGAGGAGATTAGATAACCTTGATTCTCTGGTTGTATTAAAAACTATCATACTTAGTCTAGTAGCAGCATTCTCATAGGAGCAATGCAAGCCCCAATATAATAAATTTGGATCTCTAGGTTTTAAGCCTAACTGAAATAGGGATCAAGTGATTTTTAGTGTTATGGAGTTTTCAGAAGCTAGCGTAAGTCAATAGCTACAATCTGGCTACTGTTTAGGAGATTATTAGGGATGGGCGAACGCGGTTCGGAATTCGGACTGATCTCGACCAGTTCGGTTGACTGAACCGAACTCGATTTTCGAACTCGGCTCTGTTCGCCCATCCCTAAAAGATAATATTCCATTTAGTTCAATGGGTTTTCAATTTCCAAAATTTGTTTGGAAGTTCGGACCGAACCCGAATAGTTTGGTCGACCGAACCGAACTTCCGAACCAAACCGTATCGAATTTCCGAACTTGGTTCTATTCGCCCATACCTAGAGATCAAATGAGTTTATTGTCTCATTAAATGAGCACCATCAAAACTATTAGAATGATTGGTCAAAATTGATACTTTGCTACCATTTTTACCACTCTCAGGAGTTTTGGCAGGAACAGAAGTGGGTACAATCCAATCTTCAACATGCTCTGCTGTTGGAAACCCCATGAGGATCAGAGCCAAAATGGCCAGTATGTACTATACGAGATAACAATAATTTCTTGCCAAATTTAGCTGTTGTTACAGCTCAGAGTGCGTGCATGCTTGCTAATTGAACAACATTTTATAAAGTAAACAAATTAAGTAATAGGATATTTCCTGAGAACAAAGACATTTAAGTCTCTGTGCTTTCCCAATGTTTGACGCCTATGGGGGACTGGATGAGGCAGAGCCGACTGAAGTTGCATCCTGACAAGACGGAGGTAATGTTGGTGGGAAGAGCGACGGGTGTGACTTCCCCAATCATTGATGGTGTTTGTCCCCCACTGGTCTCCCAGGTAGGAGTCTAGGGGTGCTCCTGGATTCCCAGCTCCACTTGGATATCCAGTTGGAAATGGGGGCTTTCTGACAGTTACATCTGGTTTGGTGGCTTTGGCCTTATATCTCGGACTGCGACCTGGCCACCATCATTCATGCTTTTGTTACTTCGAGACTGGACTACTGCATACGTTCTACGTGGGGCTACCCCTGGTGACGGTTTGAAAGCTGCAGCCGGTGCAGAATGTAGTGGCCCAGCTCCTTACAGGGTCAGGTTGCCGGGAGCACATTCACCAGTGCTCCGTCCTCTGCACTGACTGCCTATTTTCTTCCGGGTCTGATTCAGGGTGTTGGTTCTCACCTTTAAAGCCCTACATGGCCTTGGTCCGACTTATCTGCAAGACCGCCTCACTCCCCGGGTCCTCGATCGGACCCTGCAGTACCCTGGGGGCGCCTTCTTGGAGGTCTCCCGAGTAAATCAGGGGGACCACTATGGAGAGGGCATTCTCGGTGGCCGCACCTCAACTATGGAACTCTCTCCCAGAGAAGACTCGCCTGGCCCCGGACCTGCTGACTTTTCATCAGGCTTGTAAAACCTGTCTGTTCCACCAGGCATTTGGTGGAGGGGATGGGTGAGGCAGGGAGGAATTGGATGGGGGGGAATTTTTGTTTTATGTTAATATTTTGATGGCTTCCCCCTAAAGTGGTTTTATATTTGTATTTTATAGGTTTTATATTTTTGTTTTAAAATTGTAAGCCACCCCAAGCTGCTTTGCAGAAGGGGCGGGGTATAAAATTGTATAATAAATAAATAAAATTAAAATAAGTTACTCTTTTTAATGCATCTTCTCCAGATGACAAAATTAATTTATGAATTATCCTACTGTGTTCATTGTTTGTTTTTTCAAAAGTGGAGGACACCTAAGTTAGCAATCATCAGGTATTTCTTTTTTTTCCCCCCAGTTCTCTCAATAAATCAGAAGTTGTCATGAGCTTACTACTGTAAAGAGATAGAGAATCTGGCACATTTTCTGTTAAGATGCCCCCTCTACATAAGACAACAAACAGTTAAAGGAGTGTGTGGGTTGGGATCAATCACGTCCATCCATTCAACAAATAAGGTTTCTTTTAAATGACGCTGATCCCGCAAGAATGAAAGCGACTGCAATTTTTGCTGTAAGGTCTATTCATACCCGCTTAGCAATAAAAGCTGGGGCTGAAACATAGAGAATGGGACAGGGCTTATCTTAGGAAGATGAAATTTAATTTTATTTTATTTATTTTATTTTATTTATTTTATTTATTTTATTGGAGGAGGTACCACTACAAATGGAGGAATGATGAGGGTTTTCTCGATATGTCAGAAATGAATCAGTTGTTAAGACCTATTGTCTTTTGTATTATGTGTGTGTGTTCTGTCTTGGTCTGCTTGGTTTTATGGATTTTGTTATGGCCATAAGGCTTTCAATAAATTGATGATGACGACTTACTACTACTACTAATCATTTCTAAACTGTTACTAGTCATACGCAGCACTGAGTTTCCACTCATTTCCATTATCCTTTAACTGGGATGAAAAAAAGTAACAGAGTTCATCTTGTCCTTAAGTATTAAAGCACGTGTCTTCAAATTACGGGTTGGGACCTCAAATGGAATCACAATCCCAAATGATGTATGGTACCATAGAATCTTACGCACTTTTCAGATGGGTGCGGGTGAAGGGGGGAAATGGGTGCGTGCACCAGCACGGGGGAAGTGTGAGGGGTGGGTTTACATGGGCACACACCGACCTCCATGCATGGAGCAACCTCCGTTTTCACCAGTTGCTCCAGTGGGCAATAGGTGGAGTAGTATGCATCGTGGGAGCACATACACACACACACGCACCCCAACCTTTCACTCACTGTGACAGTCACATGGGTGGCGCCCACTCTGCGCATCTGCAGGGGCATGAGTGGGCCTGTCTCATGTAAAAAGGGCCTTAGAGTTGGAAGAGACTGCAGAGGCTATCTTTTCCAACCCTCTGCTCAATACATAGATTGGTCTAGTGACCAAGAAAAACATGTATGTTACATATTTTTCTTGGTCACTAGAGACATAGGATGTTAGCCTCAAAGTGAAATCAAGCAGACAAATTTTTTTAGAACCACTGTGTAAGAGGTTCACTTCCAAAATACAACCACTACCTTCTCTTGCAAATTGATTTGCATGTTGCTATTTCTGAAGTCCAGAAACTGCTGCTCATTAAAATAAATAAAAACAGGGAAATAGCTGCAGAAAATAGCTGGCTAAAATGAAACCAATTGGTCCTTGTTATAGAATACATTAAAGGCAGCATGCATAAAGGTCACAAAATCATTTTTAAAATGTTAAACATTTTAAAGATCCTATAATGCAAATATTCTAAATTTTAATAACCAGCTTAGGACAGATTCTTTGCTTCTAAGCACAGGCACCCTCTGCGCCATCTTCTTTCCAAAATTCAGGCATACTGAATTGGCTTTCTATTTTATTCTAATTACTTTTAGCCATTTTCCCTTACTTCTATTAACTATATCTTGACGTATTATTCCTCAGTGACAACACGTATTTTGTTTCCCCATGATTGTATCTTTACTAATCAAAATACAAAAGAACTATTGTCAATAGGTACACCACATTATAATCAGCAACAAATAAGAGTAAGCTTTTTTTAAAAAAAATTTAAAAAAATTCCAAGTTACGCTCTGGTTGTCCTACTGTATCTTGTTTTCTAGCTCTTACAGGGGCTATTTTTATGTGTCTCTTGTGATGTGTACAGTTAACAATTAACTTCTTGAATCTGACTCCTGGAACATTTGAGAACTCTTATGCTAACTTCTGTTAACTGCAATTTTGCAACTTCTCTCCAGTTACCATTTTTAATTATTATTTTTTAAAAAGAGACTATTACTAGATATTACAAAAAGATCTTTTGACATAGGGGGGTGGTGGATGTGGGGAACGAGGAGGTAGATTTGGGTAGATCTGGGGGGGAGGGTTGGAGGATTATGTTTGTATTTTAATGTTTCCATTTTTTATGTTTCTTATGTTATGTTTTATTTTGTAAGCTGCCCTGAGCCTTTTAGAGATAAGGGCAGGATAGTAATTTAAATAAATAAATCAAACAACAGTCCAAAGTGAGGAGAGAATAGCTTCACCCTCTTCCTCACCAAAGTCCGAACATCGAAATTAATTTCCAAATTAAAGCATTTAAAAGTCAAAGGCCATGCCTAGCTACATGACCCATCGACCCAATATGGTTATGGCAGGAGTGGCCAGGCTTATGGTGTACAAGACCCACTTGATCCAGGCATCCCCCTCACGCAATCTATCAGGATGCCTTCTGTTGAATCTAGCGCTTCCATACCGAGACCACTCCTGCTGGCTCCCAGCTCTAGGGCACCTCAGTAACTGGTCTCACGAGTGGCATACTCCTCTTTAGAGAGCCTTCCCTGCTGCACTGGAGGAGCTCTTCTGGACCATTTTCTACATGGAGGCACTCCCTGGGATGCCAATCCTGCTCTCCTCTCAAGAAGTGATCTCAGAGGCTGGTCCCGTCCCCACACCATGATCTATTGGAGACTAGCTTGTGATCTACCAGTAGATCACAATCCACCTCTTGGCCGCCCCTCGGTTAAGGTGTGTCGGTTTCTTTTGGCCTAAAGTATACAAGGGAGTGATGTGGACTCGAGGCTATCTGAGGGTCTAAATTAAGAAGAGGATTCTTGTGACCCTGACTCGGAAAGAGATGTATTCCTGCAGCCTATCCACTAACTCCTCCCCTCACTGAATCAAGAAAAATCTTAGACCATTTTATTTTGTAAAGAATCCATAAGAATCTAGTCTGAAACCAAATAGTATATCCATTGCTTTGTTGACTGGAATGATTTCAGAGACAATTCTTCCTAAAGTTTTTCTTCACAGAAGAACAAGAACATATTTTCTGGCACTTGTTCTATGCAATAGCATTTACTTACATAACACATAGGCCCTTTTTAAACAGACTGCAGATGGGGGGAGGGGGGGAGGCCACAGTGGGTGTGCACCCGTCCCCACAGGCACATGCCCACGCCCACCGCCACCCACAGAGCATCGGGCAATGGAGTCCATTGCTCTGGGCATGGGTGGAGGTGGGCATAGAGCAGAAGCGCACATGCACCTCCACCCATCCCCCACGGCAGTCACACGGATACCACCACCATCTCCATGCATCGAAACTGCATGGAGATGGGTGGGGCATCTCGTGTGAAAAGGGCTATAGGCACTTGATTTTACATTTACTGTTGTACTGGAAATTGGAAAGAGTTCTTTGCTGCCCTCATTGCATCTGCAAAGTCACGTCCGGTGGAGCTTTTCCAGGTGGTGCAGAGGATGGCCAGTCCGACTTCTCTCCTCCTGGAAATGGAATCTTCCAGTGCCCACTGTGACATGTTTGCTGACTTTTTTGTGGATCAAATTGCTCAGATTCATCGCAACTTTGATGCTGCACTTACGACAGTGGGTGAGTCAGAGGTAGGGGAAGCCCCGCCATTTCAGTTGTTGTGGGATCAGTTTCAGTGAGTGTCACCCGCTGATGTGGTGGAGGTCCTTGGGGCAGTGCAGGCCACCTATTGTGAATTAGATCCGTGCCCGTCCTGGCTGGTGAAGGCCAGCCAGGAGACATTAGGGTCGTTGCTGGCAGGGGTGGTCAATGCCTCCCTTAGGGAGGGCAGACTGCCGAGCCGTCTCAAAGAGGCGGTGGTGTGGCCTCTGCTCAAGAAGCCATCTTGGGACGTCGACTCCCTGGCCAGCTATCAGCCAGTCTCTAACCTTCCCTTTTTAGGGAAAGTTATTAACAGGTGGTGGCCCGGCAGTTACAGGGGCATCTGGACCAGGTCAGTTTTCTAGATCCCTCACAGTCTGGCTTTCACCCTGGGTTTGGCACGGAGACTGCACTTGCGGCCTTGGTTGAGGACCTACTCTGTGAATTGGATCAGTGCAGATCATCTATTTTGATCTTATTGGATCTGTTGGCAGCATTTGATACCGTTGATCACGAGATGTTGGTGACAAGGATGCGGGACCGGGTGAGTGGGATTGTTCTTGAATGGTTCCGCTCATTCCTGGCGAGGAGAACTCAGCAGGTGGTTCTCGGGGAATGTACGTCATCTCTCCGGAACCTCACATGTGGAGTCCCGCAGGGTTCTATTCTGTCCCCTTTCCTGTTCAACGTGTATATGCAACCTTTGGGTGAGGTCATGAGAGGGTTCGGCGTGCGATGTCTTCAGTACGCCGATGATACACAAATCTACCTCTTGTTTTCTGGAGACCCAGACCCAGCAGTCGCGGTGCTTGCCTAGTGCTTGGCAGCTGTGGGGAACAGGATGAGGTCGAGCCATCTGAGGCTGAATCCCAACAAGACAGAGGTGATGTTGGTGGGTAGGGCTGAGGGGGTGGTGGCTCCCGTCATTGGCGGGGCCTGCCCCCCTTTGGCCACTCAGGTTTGTAGTCTGGGGGTGCTCCTTGACCCGCAGTTGGATTGTCAGATGGAGGCTGTGGCGAGGGAAGCATTTCGCCAATTACATCTGGTGCGACGGCTGCGGCCATACATTTCAGACTCGGATCTGGCCACCATCATCCATGCCTTCATTACCTCTGGACTGGACTACTGTAACGCACTCTACTTGGGGCTACCCCTGAGGACGGTCCAGAGGCTGCAGCTGGTGCAGAATGCAGTGGGGAGAAGGGGGGGGGGGGGTGGTTTTTCTTCTGCCTTTTAGCCTTCTGTTTTTGGATATTTTAAATGTTTGTAGTATTTTAAAAGGATTTTTTATTTTTTTACCATTTGTGTTGCTCGCTGCCCCGAGCTGCCAGTGTGCAGGAGGGTGAGGGATATAAATGCTTGTAATAAATAAATAATAAATAAATTATCCAAAAGGCAATGTATTGCTGTTTTGCCATGAGCCTGGGTATCAGTTTGATTTCTACTGTAAAACATTTTGGAAAAGTTTTACTTTTCCAACTGTTTTGTAAGTGTTATTGGGGGGCTAGATAGTTTTTAAACTGAGTCAGTCAGGCGGTGTTATGGAAAAAAAAAAAAATCTCAATGCTTTATGGAATTTAGGTTGAACTAGCTTTTTTAAAGAGATGAAATAATTTTTTTTGCAAAAGATCACTAATTTTACAGATCACACAGCATAATTTGCAAAAAAAGCATCTAACTGCAAACTTTATTGTTGAGTTTGCAACATGAACAGCAAGATGTAATATTTTCCATTCATTATTTTGCAATTAATTATTTTGCTAACATCTAAATGTATCACATCTGACATTTTGTAACTCAGATTTTGGGCCACCAAGGGTGATAAGTTGATCAAATCGGCCCTACAGTTGCTTACGAGAAAACTACTGCCCCAGATTCTGTATGGGGCTGAATTGTGGGGTCATGCTGTTTCACCCCTGGAAGTTCTTCAAAACAAGCTCCTCAGAAAGTTTCTGGGGGTACCAAGTTATACTCCTGTTTCCTGCCTGAGAACTGAAACAGGCATCCTTTCAGTTGAATATAGGGCTCAAATTTCTATTTGCAAATACTGGATAACGTTGATGGGCATGTCCAGGGGCCATTTGTCCCATGCTTGTTGGGAAGAGCAGGAAGGTTTTAAGTACAAGAACACATGGAGATTACATTTTTCTCAGCTATTAAATAAAATTGGTTTTTCTTTAGAGGTCTTGGAGGGTCTCCCTTGCGGCTCCGTGAAAAGACTTTTGGGAACTCACTTATCTGATATCCACAAACAGCAGGATATTGCGCTAGTCGCTGAGTCAGTAGCTGCTCCTATGTATGGGAAGTTAAAAACAGTGCATCAATTAGAGTTTTACCTCTGCCATATAGAAAACTTTGCTCTCAGGAAAGCACTCACCTTAGTGAGATTTCAGATGATGCCCTCTAAGGTCTTAGAGGGCTGCCTCAAAGGGATTCCCTATAACCATAAGTTATGGGATTGTAACCAATACACTGAAGATATAAATCATTACCTTTTTGATTGTTTTAACAGCCGATATTCACTACCAATTTAGGGGGCTGTTTTGCTTGGAGGTTCTTTGTTGGAACTTGGATCAAAAACTTGAATACCTATTAGCTAACCCTAATTGTAAGGTGATGTATAGAGTGGCAAACTTCCTTTTCTTGCAAAACGTAGGCAGTTAGAGTTACTAGAAATCAAGAGGTGAAATCCCCCTTTTATGTTTTTATGTTAGGTTTTTACTGTAGACAATGGTTTGGGGCAAAGGATCGTTTAAGAGTATATTTTCAAGTCTATTTTCTTATTCCTTGTTTTCTGTTGCCCAAACTGGAAATGTCGTTTTATTTGATGTTACAATATATGTAAACTTTCTCAACTTATGTGGATTGGTTGTGGCAGTATTACTTGTTTATTTACCCCATTTACATTTTGATTGCTTTATTATATTATATTACCATTATTATTGTTATTGTTTATTTTATTGTATTTTTGCACCAACCGAGTGGTTGTGTCAAATAAAGGATTACTACTAACTCATATTTAAACAAGTACAACCACCAAAAATGTTACTGAACATGAACTGAACATTACCAAAACTACTGAATGGGATATCTGTTGGAATGCATGTAAAAGGCACAAATGTGTTTTGCAAATATTTGCAAAGGAACAAATGTGTTTTCAAATGTTGTTAAACTAAGAATTTGGATTGTGATCTAAACTAAGTTGTATTTTTTCAGCCTTGGCGTTTTTACTCAGTGACAACGTGAACAGTATTGCACAATGTGGAAAGTGTTTCAGCTGCTGAAGAATAGCATGAATGTAATCTGATTCAAACAAGTTAGAAATTAAAACTAATTTTGTACTTACATGCAAATCTGTCACTTAGAAAATCTAGCAATCCAGATATATTGCTGAGATATAGACTTTTACCACAAACCAATCTTTGCTAGAAGTAGTGATGTAACTTAGAGCTTGAATGGTCTTGATCAAATTGAGTAACATGTATATGAGAAAGAACATCCCAATTATCTATTGTAGAAAAGATGGAGCCCACTGAAATCACGGAACCAACTATAATCAAAAGTTGTATGAAGGTGTTAAATACAATGTCCTTTTGAATATATGCAATTATCAACTGAAGTGAGCAAGCAGCGCTAATGGAACGAGGGGGAAAAACATACAGGACCTATGAGCTCTTGGCAGTCTGCAGGACCTATAAACCCAAAGCAGCATTGATAGAAAACAGAAACCTTAGTGTTTGAGTTAAAGAGCCATCATCTGTTTTTATCACCAGTACTAGCTGTTAGCACAAGCACATGTATCACAGAAGTTAAATTTGCACCTGCACTGAGGACTTGCATTGATGCTAAACAGCTGGATCATCATGCTTTTAATGAATAAGCAGATTTGGGTGCAATGCCATCAATATGTTGATGACACCCAACTATCTGTTTTTTTCATCCAACCAAGGCCCTGCCAATCTTGGTGCTTACTCAGCGCGTAACTGTCACTGGAGACTGGTTGCAGGTGAACCAATTGGGGATGAATATAGACAAAACTGAAATGATAATGGTTGGACAGCCCTGTGACACTGGATGGGGAAAGAAGGGGGGGGGGGAGAAGGGACTCCCATCATTGATGGAAACAAGCCCTCTGGTTACTCAGGTTTGCAGTCTTATAGTATCTTTAGACATAACATCAATGGGTGTCTGAATGTGTGTTTTGACCTTGAAATGAACACCGGTTTGGCCCTGCGTTCACCACATGGCACTGCTTAGACACACTGCCCATCTTGGGGCAAATCAGTGTTTTGCTCGCCACCCAATCTCAGCATGCAAGCGCTGCTGCCTTGTTCCGCATGTTGTACATGCCAACATGCCACACGATATCATTAGACATAATGTTGGCCACATGTTCAGTCAGAACATGCAAATTGTCCTTGTGATGCAATGGTGTTCACATCATGTGTTCAACGGGTGGCCACATTGGTGTTGGGATTATGATGCTTACACACAATGGCCAAACACATAGTTAGGGGTTTTGACACCCGATTTTTGTTATGTCTAAAGATGCCCTTAGAGTGCTTCCGGTACATCGTATCGCAGCAGTGGTGGCCAGGAGCACTTTTCACCAACTCCATCTGGCAAGAAGGCCGTGGATCTTCCTTTCTGATTCAGACCTGGCAACCGTCATCCATGCCTTTATAACCTCGAGGTTAAACTATTGCAATGCACTCTACATCGGCTGCCTCTGATGACCATTTGGAAGCTGCACAACACCTTGGCTCCAGAGTCTGCACTGGGTTATAGTACTGTTTGTGACTTTTAAAGCCTGGGCCCCACATGTCTGAAAAATTGCCTCCTCCCATGTGCTTCATTACAATCCCTGCAGGAAGCCAGGCGCGCCCTTTTGCGCATACCATCTGCCTGCCATACAGTGAGAGTGTGCAGAGGTGTTCTTGGTGGCTGCTCCAACCTTGTGAAACTCCCTTCCACTGGAAGCCTGAGACAGACTCTTTCCCAGAGAAAATGTAAGACTTTTCTTTTTGTGCAGGTATTTGGCAGACCAGGGACAAGGGTTGGGATTTGTTGGGAGGGTTGCTGGGCTGGTTTTGCTCTGCTTGGTTGTGTTTTAACTTGTGATTTTATTATTATGGATGTTTTATGATTGTGAGCTGCCCTGAGTTGCTTGAGTGGGATATAAAAGCTTGAAAAATAAATAAATTCTTCCAGTACACTCAAGTAAAGTCACACCCTACAAAGTTCATGTCGTCATAAGTCTCTATGCTATTAGTGTGATGTTTCTCAAGTTCTGCTGCAGTAACTTGTATATGACACAGGAGATTTCTGGGTATTAGAGTAGGTAGGGAATTATCAGGTCAGCAAATAAGAGATCATCCTGTGAGGAAACATGAACTGGTGTTCCCCAGACATTTATGTTCCACTGATCAGAAAAAGTATACATTAGAACTTCAGATTTTATGGAAATAAAAGCCTTTTCACTCCATGTTTGCCTATTGCAGGTTCCAGTGCTGTCTCATTCACAACTACTGCTTTTAAGTCTTTATAGTAGCAACTATTGTTTGTAGACTGGCATGAGGATATCTGTATGATGAGCAGTTCCTTCCCATCTTTGGGTGGGTTAGGGAATCCCCTGCCTATCTTAGTTAAGGTTCAGCACTTTGACTCTGCAGCTAGATCTCAAACAGCCCTCAACACATTAAGAGACTTGCAATCCTGCCCCAAAGGGATCAGTTATACTCGCCATCACAGTCCAGAACTGATTCAGCCATTAGAAGGCAGAGAAAAAGAGAAAAAGAAGAGATTAATAACTGCCTAAATTCTCCTCTTTTCTACTAGGCTGGGAAATCCTTGGGGAGCAGTTGAAAGAGGTTGACAAAAAAATTCTGGCAGGCAGAGAGAGTAAGCAAGTTACCTTGCTAAAATGACAGAGTACACTTAGAACTATAATGTAAGTGACGGCTCCTTTAGAGTAAGTTGCTTTTGATACCTACTTGTTTTCAGTCGAACTGCTTGCATGTGGTTCATATTCTATAAGTATCTTCCGACTGAAGGGCCCTTGTCCGAGAATATAAGAATTTTAATCTTATAGGGGGCAATCCAAGTGCCCACATATGCCGCCCACAGGCACTTCGCTCAGGCAAGAACATGCACACTCAGGTGCGTATGCGTGTCGCACATCCAGCACAGCTGCCTGGGGCTGTGCTGCATGCATGGCACGCGTGCGCACCTGTGCATGCACGTTCTCACCTGAGCGCAACGCCTGCGGGTGGCATACATGGGCACTTGGATGGTCCCCATAGCCTTCTCCTTTCTATTCAATGCTACCATCAGATTTTACTGTATGCCTTTTGCTCATGTGTTTATTTGATTACAACAATAAAAGAGCTTTCTTATTAAAGCTGACAGTTTTTAGGAAAATATTGCACTGTGATTGCTCTTTTGCAACCTCAGCAATCTCTGACAATGCTACTCTAAATTATTTAAAATCATGTTTTCGGTGAAAAAGACTGCTAGCTTAAGTGACAAGAATAGATTTGGTTACTGAAAGATTTACTTTAAAAATTATCTAAAAATAAATAAAAACAGACAGCTAGATAGAGAACAACATTACCAGGGCATAGTGAATTACACATCATGTCATAAATGAAAATACATACTTTAGCGGCATAAGATAATGCACAAACACAAAGCCTACTGAAAGTTTAAATGTAGGTCAAAAGAATTAAATAAACTAGATTCCTTTCACTTTAAACACTTCACACAACTTTTATGTTATAACACCTAAAAGTTTAGAAACAATAATACAAGGCAAAAGTAGTATAAAGGAACCTGGCACATACAAGTCTCCCTAAATTGAGCTATTTTACGAAGACTAGGTGCTATGTATTATGAATCATTGTTCTTACTGCTGGTGATGCTGTTCATGTTCATCTTCCAACAGTGGAATCAATCCTAAACCACAGAACTATGTTGCTGTATATATTTACTGTTTCAGCATTTTCCTAGATTACTAGCTGCACAAGTGATTCTGAAACTTGGTTGCTGACACAGATTTAGAGTTTTGTATAGCTGAATGAACTCTCTAGCTCTCCCCATTTACTGGGAAGAAATATTAGGAGCGTTCAGGCTGGAGAAATCACAGGGATTCATTAATACACTGAAGTTTTTACTATACATAAAAATACATCACTGTTGGTTAGTATCATCCCATAGCAGAGTACAGGGGTGGCCAAAGTTCCAACCCCAAGATCCATGTACCAATATCTTCATAAGACCAAGAGCCACAAAACATATACATGCCTGTACACACACAAACCTCTGCTGATCTGCAATTGGCTAGTGGAGCTGATGCTCTGTAGTTCTGGTTGCTGAGATTCTGAGAAGCAGCTGTGATTCAGCTGCTGAGACTTGGGTGCAATAAAGATACAGGACAATTGAAGCAACATTAGGGCTAGTACCAGCCTTGGCTAAAAGGAAGATTAGAATGCACTTGAACTGGCTGAGAGCCCCATGCAGCACCCAAGTCATAGTTTGGCCACCCCTGGCATAGTAGTAAGAGAGACGTACATCACAGTATTCACAGCACCACTGTAATGTTTTCTAACAACAAATATGTAATTTAAGAAAGGAGGGGGGGAAATCTCAACATAGAAAGACAGGGATCTATAAAGGGAAGAAAAAAGGAAGATTTCTTGTCTCAGCTCTGCCACTGTTTCACCATGGTACACTGGGCAAGTCAACGTCTGCATATGGCTAATTCGTGTTTGTACACCATTTTAAAGATGTAAAATGCTATGGAAGTATCAGTTCTGAAAATATGATCTATCCAGATCACATTGCTCATGCAGGATTTCCTACCAGGGCAAAATAACTTCATTTAAAGAAAATCAAATGAATGATCACTGTTGATTCAACAGATCACTTTTTACGGGCATCATGTATCCTTTTATTAGTTAGAAAGGAGAAATGAAAGATAAGCAACACACACACTCATTCCTGGTAAGTATGGAGACCAATGTCTTTGAGAAAAGGGAGCAATATGTAATCTCCACTTCTTTATTTGGGCTAATTAAGGCTGCCCAATGGAAACCACGTTTAGGGGCTTAGTTGTGATTGATAAGCAGAATGCTAAAGCATTCCCTTATTCTAAAAAGAAATAAAGGGGGGGACGGGAGGGAACACCTCTTGACCCTTATTGTCAGACTCACTCTTCCCCTTAGCTTGTTCAAGGAGCATGGAAGCAATCTACGCCCCCGGTTTTGACTTCCTCCCTCAAATTCTTTCATTGACCTTTTCCTCTCCACTGTACAGAGACTACTCCTACCAAAACCATCAATGATCTCCCTGTAGCTAAGTCAAAGTGCCTCTATTCTACCCTCATCCTGTTCAATATCTCTCCTGCTTTTGACACTATGGACTACTCTCTCCTCGATTCTATTCATTTTCTCGGTTTCTGGTGCTCAGATGTCAACTGGGTGTTGTCTGGGGTCTTAGAATGATATTTAAGCTTCAACATGGAGTCACAAAGGCAAAAATTCAGAAACTATTTCTGTAGGGGAAGTGCTGCTATCAAAACAGTTTTCTCCTCCTTTGGATATTTGCTATATTGGGGAGAAGAACGCATGTGTCCAAGTATAATGTTCATGCTTTCTGTTAAATCCTGCAGAATGACAGAACAGGTTTCCAAAACTCAGACTCCCTTCCTTCTCCCAGATTCGCACTGAACAATTTTAAAGAACACATTTCAAAAGTGTTGAAAGTATAATGAAGTTTCAGGTCACAAGGGAGATTTGAACATTCTGATGCTGGTGCACTCTGAGCGTTTGAAGTTTTCTGCTCGAGGGTCATGGTCTGCTACTCGACTCCCTAGTAGTGATCTCGCTGATCTTCTAATTGCTGCTTTGGGCTTGGTTTTGCTGCTTCTACAGCTATCAGAAAGGGTAAATCACCGACTCTAATTTTCATAGAATACAGTTTGCATGTGGCAAGGTACCAATTCCATAACAATACCATCTGAGCCTAAATTCATCACTGGATGTCAAATGTGAACTTTAGCATTCTATCTACACAGCACCACATGATTAGTTTGCAAATCTCCCACTCTGCTCAGGAATGCAAGACTAGCAGCCAATTGTTCGGCCGATGAAACTTGAGCTGCAAAGCATACCGGGTGAGAGATTTTATTTATTTAATTTTTATTTAATTGAACTTTATATCCCACCCTTCCCCAAAGGCTCAGGGCAGTCTACAAAAGCTCAACACAAAATAATAAAAATATAAAATAATAGTAACCACCACCACCTAAAAACTCTCTACCCTCATCCTAAACCCCATTCCCACCTCCATTCCTGCCTGCCAAAAGTTCTGCCAAACAAAAATGTTTTACGCTGCCTCCAGAATATGCTCAAGCTTAGGCTCTGGCAGACCTCCAGGGAAAGGGAGTTCCAAAGTACAGGGGCCACAAGAGAACGCATCTCTGCGAACCCCCGTTGTGTGGACAAAATTGGCTGGTGGTACCCAAAAAAAGGAGCTCCTGGCTGACTACAAGGGTTGCAACGGAGCATGGAAGGAAAGGTGGTCTTTCAGATAAAGGCGGTCTGGGGCCCAGACAGTTTAGGGATTTAAAAGGCCAAAACCACCACCTTGAACTGTGCCCAGAAAGCTATAGGAAGCCAGGCACAGCAGAGGGTTCAGAAACAATCCAGGCACAGCAGAGGGTTCAGAAACAGACCAAGGCTGCGAACCTGAGTAACTAGAGAGGGCTAAACCACTCAGTAACAGCTGGATCCCTCAGTAACAGAAGTCCCAATCCCCTATGAGTCACAAGATCGACCAACCATCATCACTGCAATTGGAGATGCAATTACAATCATTTACGCAAGGCTAGGAGTTATTCACAACCTAATGAATTATAGGAACAGAGAATTGTAGGATTGGAAAGTACCTAAAAGGTAATCTAGCCCACACCCTTGCTCCTAACAGAAGATCCTCAGCTTAGCCTTACAGTTTTGTCTAGGCCAAATTAGTGACATCAGACATACAGCCTAAAACTGCATCCAGTCCAGAACATGGTCTCTCTTTTACAGCTTATCAGGGATTTAGATGCAATTCTCACCCAGTAAAGTCACTGGAAGCTGAGCCATTGTCTTCAACTGAAACAGAATTGTGCAGCCAGACAGAAAAGAAAGTTGTCAGCCACTGTTTACTGATGAGAATGAGTAGGACCCACACAAGCATTTTCACAACATATTAAAGAACTCTACTTTAGTTATACATTTCCATCCACCTGCTTATAGACATATGCCGTTTTTAGACGTGCAGCGGGGATCAGGCGCGGAAGCGGTGAAACAGTCGCGGCGATGTTTTACATGAACCAGAAGCGGAAGTTGTGCGCGTGATCGGCGGCCGCACATTCTTTGCCAACCGCGATCGAACCGGCCTGATTTCTCTGGGGGGGACATACGCAGCCGGAGAAGAATGCGCGGCCGCCAATCATGCGCACAACTTCTGCTTCCGGTTCGTGTAAAACCGCGCCGCGCTGTTTCACCGCTTCCGCACCTGATCCCAGCGCACGTCTAAAAATGGCTTTAGACCACAATCCGTCTATTTGGATGCACAGGTGGAAGCTGCGCCAGCGGAAGGTCCTGGGGCGTCGGCAGTCATGATGCAGCATCCAGCTCCGGTCCCTGCGCCATGCAGGGGGAACGGGGGGGGGAGGGGAGCAACGGACAGAAAGGGGGGCACCGACTGACCCTGACTCTCTGAAACTGCTGAACACCAGCCCGGCCAGCTCCCAAACCCAGCCCACAGCAACACAGCCTTGATCGCAAGAGCCCTGGTTCCCCGAGGGACCCTGTCCCCCCTGTACCTATGTGCCATGGTGCTAGGACGGGAGTGGGGTCTCGCGGGGAACCATCCAGGGCTCTCACAATCGAGGCTGTGGCCTAGGTTCGGGGGCTGGCTGGGCCAGTGTTCAGCAGCTTCAGAGGGTCAGGGGGGACAGTCAGTACCCCTTTCCCTATGGCTGCAACCGCTGGATGCCTGCTCAGAGCAGGCATGTCCCCACTGGTGCAGCTGGACTGTTTGGGGGGGTGGGAGGGAACATCAGCGGTTGCCTTCGTTAATGAGAGGGTATGGCCATGGGCCGGCGGAACTTCGCTTCCACCAGCAGTCACCTCCCCCGCTCCCAGCTGCCTGTGATAGCTTGGCCCTTTGCACTGGTGCCAAGCCAGATCACGCTAATTATGTCTCAGTAGGTGGTCCTCCTCAGGAGCTATTCTGACAGGACAGACCCTTAATCTGAACAGTGCAAATCTTATTTTTGCAATTACTATTATTATTATTATTATTATTATTATTATTATTATTATTATTAACAACAAACATTTATATAGCGCTAGCAGTGTACCTGGCACTTTACAAAGTAACAAAATAGACACAGTCCCTGCCCTAGGGCTTACAATCAGAGATGGGAGCTGGGGAGGGACATAGGAAGGGGAACAGAGGGAGAGAGAAGGGGTCTAACATTCATGAAGATGCAAGTTCTCAGGTACACGTACTTGGCTTGGTTACGTTGAGAACAGCAGCAGGAAGGTCCATGTGGCAAGGATAAGGGTACACAGATCATAGGTATAGGATATAGTGGCTCAGCAGGATAAAGGGTCAGACAGAGCAGAGCGAAAGAGGGGAGTTTTAAGAAGAGATCTGAAGGTATGAAGGGAGGGGGCAAGGCGGATGTGGACAGGGAGGGAGTTCCAGGCAAGGGGGGCAGCAAGGTAGAAGGGACAAAGGCGGTTAGGGGAGCAGGGAAGGCGTGGAATTATGAGTGCCCAAACAATCAACCTGAAGGAACAAGCATCTAGCAGTGTGCTACCTTCTCTTAAGTTCTATAAACAAGGCATCTGTCTTGTGCTTCAAAACCAAAGCTTCCATTTTAAGAAAATAAGTTTCTAGCCTGGGTAGTTCGAAAGGCATGCAATCAAACCATATCTTATTATGAGATGATGCTACACTTTCCAAAATGAAAAAAGTTTTTGAAATACAATTATAAAACAGATTTAAGAGGCAAGATTACACATTTTGTACAAATTTGTTTTCTTTGAAGATATGAATATTTTCATTGTATTCCTGGAAAGAAACAAGCAGTTTTCACCTGTGTCAAGTCTGATGAGCAAATCTTTGAACTCAATATGGTTTGTACAGAAGCCATTCTTTAAAAGGGACAAACCAGCACTTGAAGAATAAAACATATTTTTTTCCCTACAGAGAGCAATGTTTAAGTCATAACTAATCACTGAGCTCCAAAAAAGAAAAAGCTACTTTGTCTTTATCGAGCAGAGGTAGCCCAATACATATCCATTTCAAACACTTCACAAAAACACAGCAGCTTGAGCTAAAGCTATTTGTTTCCTGTTAAACCTTGAATGTTTCTATTTTGTAGGACACTTCAGAGGCCTAATAAGGCATAGGGTTCATGCGTCTCACTGCACAGGTTTGTACAAACCATCAAGGTTCAAATATGGGAAACAAAAAGTAGTGCTCCATTTCCAAGCTCTGTTTTGAAAATAAGCTCCCCCAAAATGACATTTGCTACAGGTTTGCACAATATGGCAGTTCTTCTCCTTTATGCCATATTTTCATCAGAACTGAAACCTCTGACTACCAGAATTTGGAAGTGGATGACAGGAAATAGATCAGTTTATATATGCCCTATTTTTGTACATTTCTTCTTGAACATCTTGTCCTGGCCACTGTTGGAGATGGGATACTGGGATGGATGAACCAATATCAGTTTGACCCAATATGTAAGCTCTTAAAAATATACGTACAATTGAACTGCAGAAGAAACATCCCTTCAAATGAACTTCTCACTGACAGCTATTGCTTCAGATTGGCCTATTTCCTCCCCATCATCCCTTAATTAGTGCTGAAACTCGGTCTTTGGTTTTCCTCGGAAAACACATAGGTTGGGGGCATTCAACTTGATATTCCAAGTTCCAAAGTTTCGAGAAAGGGCTCCTGAAACTTCGGAACTTGGAAAATCCTCAACCGAGTACAGGAAAAAGGGTCAGAGGCCAGCGCTAGGCCCCAGCTCCCCCTGGCCAAGGAGGGAATAGGCCAGCAGGGGGCCAGGGAGTTTATTTAGAAAAACTTTCCTGTAGTACCTGGGCCTTTATTATAGGGGTAAAAGGTAGGGACGTGTGAGAGAGCATGTGCATGACACAGAGAGAAGAAACCAGTTTTATACTGTAAAACTGTACATGAACAGTTTCTGATCACAAGAGGTCCTGGACAGGAAGCTGCAGTGAGGACTTCAGTACAGAAATGTTTTTATGTTCTTAGTTACAGTGTGCCTGTGTCCTAAAGCTTCTGTAACTCTTTGAGAGAAATGTGAAGGTTTCCCATAATTCAGAAGACATGTATACACTATACTATTCTTAGGCAAAGTCAGCAGGACCATACAGGCAGCACAGGTGGCCACCTAGGGTGGCAAATTGAAGAGGGTGGCAAAATCTGTAGCTGCCTCTGCCACCGGTAAGCCTGTCATCATTAAACTCCATACCTGCATCAGGGGGGCGAGAGAGCATGAGCAGCTTAGGGTGGCAAAAATCCTTGTGCTGTTCCTGTTCTTAGGGATAATGTACCTATGTCCTACCTCCTCTGCATCTTTCAAAGTAATCTGCACACTTAAGATGTAGCTTTGCGCTTCTCAGTATTCAAGGACTATATCTGTCGCTGGCAGATTTTCAGTAGGCATTTGATAAGGTCCGTCGCTAGAGACACTTGAGGGCGTTAAAAAAAGTCATGAGATAGTAGGCAGTGTCCTATTGTGGACTAGTAACTGGTTAAAGAACAGGAAACAAAGAGTAGGACTAAGTCATCAGTTTTCACAATGGAAAGAGGTAAATAGTGGAGTGCCTCAGGGAACTGTACCTGGAACCAGTGTTGTTTAATGTATTCATTAATGATCTGAAAAAGGGAGTAAAGTTAGGTGATCAAACCGCACGGGGTCCAGGAAACCAGAGCGGTCTAGATGCACCTGCAGCTGCCGGGACACTACCTGCTCAATAACCTTCCCTAAAGGGAAGGTTAGAGACAGGTCGGTAACTCACAGGAGCGTCAGCATCAAGAGATGGTTATTTGAGGAGAGGGTGAACCACAGCCTCCTTCAAACACTCCAGTACTTTCCCCTCCCAAAAGGGAGGTGTTGACCAGCTCCCCCACGCCCCCAATGTCTCCTTGGCAGCTCTTATCAGTCAGGATGGGCAAGGATCTAATTCACAAGTGATGATCCACACAGACCCCAGGACATCCACTACCTCGGCAGGTGTCACCAGTTGAAATTCCTCCCACAAAACTGACCAGACAGGGCGTTCCCTACCTCAGGCACCACCACTGCATCTGAAATGACAGAGTCAAAGTCATGCTCAATACAAGCAACTGAAGGTGAAAATTCTAAGGCGGTGGTTAGGGCAGTTGAGAGAAAGGAGAGGGGGCTGTTAGACAAATGGAGAACAAGACAAAAGAAAAATAAAGTGCTCTGGGTTATTAAATGAAGGAAAACAAAACCAGGAAAAGGAAGAGTTGGTTAATGGTAGGATTAGTCAGTCTCAGGACAGCTAAGTGAGTTAGACACGCTTGGATGCGTTTTAACTCCTCTATTTTGTTTCTGATCTCAAAGAATGTACCTTTATGATTTGGGCTATAGGGGAATATATAAGAGATCTGTGAGTTAATGTCCACCGGTTATGGTCCTATACCACATACTGTTAGAATATAATAAAATTCCATTTGTTGTCTATCTTATTCTTTGTAAGCACCAGGTACATCGCTGGCACTATATGAATGCTAACAACAACAACAACTGGACGTGGTGATCCTTTATGTCCCACACCTAGCTTGGCCTTATGCCAAATAACTGAAATCTAGAGGTAAGATTGCTAAATGCTAGATAACTGAAATCTGGACTATAGAGGTAAGACGGGATAAGTGGTGTTACATGTATGTTTCCTAGCAGAAAAGACCAGGATGGTGGGAGCATTTTTTTAAAAAAAATTTTTTAAAGACAAGTCCAACCGTCCTAAGGGAGGCTTATTGGGAGAGATAAATAAGCAAGAGGACTAGCTGGATCATCACATGTGATGGCAGCGGTGGCATATGAAAAAGGAAAAAGGATCTGTTTTACTTTCCTTGAGGTCAGAGTTTTATTTTGATTTTTGGGTATTACAGTATGGTTGTATGGAGACGAAAATATGGCTGAATACATGTCTATGGATGCTAATACAGGCCTGTCAGAGCAGTGGTTTTGCATACGAGGGGAAGACTTCCAATGAACTGAAAATCCTGTTGATACAGAGTGAGGGATCAGTCACAGCCCCTAGGGCTTATAAAAATTGGTATATCAAAGGTTCTAGATGGGGCCAGAATATTTCAGGGCAAAGTTCAGAAAGTTACAGCTCCAGGGGGCAAATTCAGTAGTGGAGTTTGGGGCTAAATTGAAAAATGTGCTACGGAAGTGGGTGAAAGCGGCAAAAGTGGATTCTCTGGAAAAAATGTAGAGTTAATTGGGTTGGACCAGTTTACTTTCAAATGCCCAGAGAAATAAAGGTGAAGGTAAAGGACAGGAAAATCTCTCAAACCCTTTCTCCTTTTTGGGAAAAAACTCCTTTTTGAAATCTGGTTAAGTTCAGTCAGATGGCCAGTTTTCAGACGCCTACTGAGTATAAAAAAGATCCGGGGAGTGGTTGTTTCAGCTGTGGGGAAAAGGGTCACTTTAAAGAGAGTGCCCCCACTGGAAGCCTCTTTTTGGAAAAAGACCTATCTATACCTCAGGCTAGTGTAACACACAAGGAGAAGGAGGTGGAAGAGGTGCACCCTTGCGGCGTTGTCATTACTAATTATGAGAAGGTTAACAAAAAGTTCAGGGAGCCGGTTATAATCGGTAACCAAACCATGTTGGGTATGCTAGATACAGGAGCTACCCTGTCTATTATAAGGTCTGATTTGATTTCTGGAAAAGATGTTGTCCCTGAGAGATTCATTACCATCCAAGGGTTAGGTAGCGATGAACCCTTTGAGATTCCTATAACCAGAGTGTCTGTAGAATGGCGAGGGTGTCGAGGATTTTATGAGGTGGGAGTGTCTGAGAACAGAATTGCTCCTTTTATATTGGGAAGAGACATCTTGGGACCAGATGCTCAAATATGCATACTCACCAGGAGTCAGAGGGGTGAGCTGGTCACTCCTGGAACTCCTGTCAGGGAGGGAACAGAGAAGGGTAAACTTCCTGTTCCTAGGGTAGAGGAAGAGTTGGTGTCCTCTGTCACAGAGATGGATAACAGGGGAAACAAAGGAATTACCTTGTAGCAGGGTCAAACCGGGAATACCGGGAGGGGATTGAAGACAAAGTGGTCAGAGATCTGATGAGTTTAAGCATGAGGTGTTAATTGACCCATCTCTCAAGGATTTGAGGGCTTTGGCTGACACAACCAAATAGGGGATAAAAATAACCTGAACTGATTTTTTTTTTAAAAGGGTTACTCTATAGGGAGTGGTGGCCAAAAGAGAGAGAATTGGCTTGGGAATCAGTCCAACAGTTAATTGTTCCAGCCAAGTTCAGGAGACAATTAATGGAAGTGGCTCATGACCTTCCTTGTGCAGGCCACCTAGAAATAAATAAAACCAGGCAGAGGCTCAGAGTAAACTTTTATTGGTTGGGTACGGGGCAGAACGTAAAGACATATTGTCAGACCTGCCCAGTGTGTCAGAGGGCAGGCAAGAGTGGACATACAGTGAAGGCATGATTAAAACCACTACCTATCATCCGACAACCCTTTTATAGGGTCGGGGTGGACATCATTGGCCCTCTGGACAAACCCACAAAGAGGCAAAAAGTATATACTTACCATTGTAGATCATGCCACAAGATACCCAGAGGCTGTAGCTTTGTCAACCACGGAGGCTCCAGTGGCTGCAGAGGCTTTACTAAAGGCGTTTTTCAGACTAGGATTTCCCCATGAAACTTTATCTGACAGAGGGACAAACGTCCTATCAGACATCATGAAATGTTTGTGGCAGTGTTGTGGGGTAGAACATCTTAAAACCACAGCCTACCACCCTCAAACAAATGGCCTCTCAGAGAGATTTAATGGGACCTTAAAAATATGATCAGGGTGTATGTGAATGGAAATCCAAACAATTGCGATGAAAAACTTCCACACTTTTTGTTTGCGTATAGGGACGCCCCACAGGAATCCAAATTAATTTTTGGAAGAAGTGTAAGGGGACCCCTCTCTTTGATAAAAGAGAGTTGGGAGGGTAAATTGGGGGAGCAGTGTACCTCTGTGGTGGACTACGTGCTTACGTTTAAAGAACGGTTAGAAAGTATGCGGAAGATAGTAGAAAGCAATCTAAGTAGAGCACAGAAACAATAGAAATAGTGGTACGATAAAACAGCAAGGTCTAGAGAGTTTGACATAGGAGACAGAGTAATGGTTTTCCTCCCCTTAAAAATGGACAAATTAAAAGCGGCATGGGAAGGACCATACGTTGTACAGGAGAGATTGGACAAGCTTACCTATGCAGTAAAGTTGGGAAAATACCCCAGAGGAACAAAAGTAGTACATGTTAATATGCTTGAGCCTTATTTTGACAGGGAGCATGCAGTATGGAGCTGAAGAAGGATGTAGGAGTTTAACTTCAAGATTGAACATATATCAGGAAAAAGGAACATTGTAGCAGATGCCTTGTCTAGACAACATAGTGACTAAGATGTAAACTAATGTAGTCACACTTGCTCAGCAACCGTATCCAGGAATGGATAACAGTGCTTCACAAGAAAAAGGGAGAGGAGTGGTGGTATATGTGAAGAATTGCTTGAAGAAGGCTTCTAGAAAAGATTAAGTCTTGCTAAAGGTCACTTTAATTCTGAACCACGGTAAAAAGGGTTAATCAAGCTCCCTTTACTAAGAAGGGGGGGGCGGGGAGAGTGAAAATTCTAAGGCTGCAGTTAGAGCAGTTGAGAAAAAGGAGAGGGGCTGGTAGACAGACAGAGAACAGGAAGACAAAAGCGACACCTGGTGCAATGGCTTTGGCCGTTTGTTTCAGACTCTGACCTGGCCACTGTCATCCATGCTTTCATCACTCTAGATTAGACTATTGTAACGCACTCTACGTGGGGCTACCCATAGTGGTGGCTCGGAAATTGAGGCTGGCGCAGAATGCGGCAGCCTGTCTCTTAGCGGGACTGGGCTGCTGGAAACATATTACACCAGTGCTCCGTTCTCTGCACTGGCTGCTGGTAGTTTTCTGGACTTGAGTCAAGGTGTTGGTCTTGGCCTATGAAGCCCTAAACGGCCTGGGCCCTACCTAGTCGCTAGATCGCCTCACTTCCTGGATCGGCCCCTGCGGTCATCTGAGGGTGCCCTGCTCGAGGTTCCCTGAGTTTTCCAGGGGGCCACGCAGGATAGGGCATTCTCGGTGGCCACACCGCAGCTGTGGAACTCCCTTCTGGTAGGGGCCTGGTTGGCCCCGGATCTTCCCGCCTTTGGGAGAAGTTGTAAGACAAGGCATTCGGTGGGGGAAATGGGTAATGGCGGTGGAGGGGACTGGGTTTGGGGGGTGGGATGAGTTATTTTTCCTTCTTTTAAAATGTTGTTTTTAGTCTGATGTCTTTAGTAATTGTAACCCGCCCCGAGCTGCCTGTGGCAGGAGGAGCTTTTAAATAAAGAAAAAAAGAAAAAAAAGAAAAATAAACTGCTCGGAGTTATTAAATGAAGGAAAACGAAACAAGGAAAAGGAAGAGTTGGTTAATGGTGGGGTTAGTTAGTTTGAGGATGGGTAGGTGAGTTAGATAAGCTTGGATGCATTTTAATTTTTCTTCTGACCTCAAAGAATGTACCTTTATGATTTGGGCTATAGGGGAATATATAAAGAGACCTGTGAGTTAATGTCCACCCGTTATGGTCCTATACCACATACTGTTAGAATAGAATAAAATTCCATTTGTTATAACTGGAGGTGGTGATCCTTTATGTTCCACGCCTAGCTTGGCCTTACACCAAATAACTGACATCACAGGACTATAGAGGTAAGTGGTGATACTTATATGTTTCCTGGCAGAAAAGACCAGAGTGGTTGCAGCAGGTTTTTTTTAAAAAGGCGAGTCCAACCGTCCTAAGGAAGGATTCTTGGGAGAGATAAATAAGCAGGTGGACTAGCTGGATCATCACACTGGCCAAATCAATCACCAGATAGAGGCCCTGTATCCCGGACTGCATTTGCACAGTGTACCTTCATGCAGCTAATCCATCCTTAAAAATAACGCAGGCCCACCCTCAGGTTAGACTGTGTACCCAACCAGAACGAGGCCAGCCAACACGGGCTCCAACAACTCATCCAGCCGGGTCTCAGTCACACATACGAGATCAGTCGTCTAACTGAAGATGGAATCATGAATAACAGAGGATTTATTGGCAACCGATCTCACATTGAATACTACCAGCGACAGTCCCAGGCCATCCAAGATCTCGGCCACCTAACTATCTGAGCCCAGGGGGGCCGAGCAGGAGATCAACACCAAGCCGATCGTGATAACAACCTCCCCCTCAAGGGAGGTATCTCCCCCTACCCGTGACCACCCCAATAGCCACTTGCTCCCCCGGCAGAGCATCACCGGCCCTCCCAGGACTGCAGGGAGGGAAACACACCCTACTCCCCTCCCCCCAAAACAGATTCCCCCTCCAAACCCCTCCCAACTCCCCCCTTCACTACAAAATATCCTTCCCCCTCCTCCCGCAAGACAAATCCCCAAACCCCACAAACCTACTCCCACCTCACAGGGGGATATCCAACCCACTGAGTCCCCCTCTCACCAGCCAGAGAGCATTTCCCCACTCCCACCCTTCCCTCCAATCCCCTACTCTCACTAGGGGAGAGGGATAACCCTCCCAGGAGTCCCCCTACCGCTCTCACCAGCCCATGGGGCCCCCCACACCCTCTCCCTAACCCCCTGCTCTCACCAGAGGAAACATTTCTCCCCATGCTCTTCCCTCCATAAAAACAACAATCAACAAGCCATTAGGCTGGATACACTAAGGATGTGATTGGAGGCTGCGTGGGGGCTGCACAGACCAAATACGGACTCCAGCAGCCTATCGTCTCATTTGATTCCACCCAAAACCTATAACATCGAGCCTCACTAGCCCTTCTTCTGATATGACTTAACATGCATTATGCTGGTGATATCAAAATCAACCATGTAACTCTGTTGGAGCATGAAGTCAGCGGTAAGCCAATGGAGGAAATAAAATTGTTTTATTTCGCTGTAATGCATGTTTCTGCTACTAAACTCCATACTCACACAAGTGTACTAATTATTCTGCATTAATAGTAAAGAGATATTCAATTTTAGGCATTTTCAAAATGTTTTATCTTTGACAACCATTCAAATCAATCTAATGATGTATCCAGGCAGTGCCATATGTCAAATCAAACGATAATTGATAGTTCTATTACTGATATCAATTCCCATCCATTTACTAGATAAACAAAGCAATATGACAACAATATGAAATGGCCAAATACATTTGTTTACAAAATAAAAGACTATGAGCAAACTAATGTTTTTCATTTTAGCTAATATTTTTTAACAATGGCTTAGGAGGTCTCTAAAATCTAACTTAACGGTCAGAGAGACAAACACATTATGATAGTAAATCAAGGCAGTTCTATAGAAAAACCTTCAAGAATGAGGGAGGAATAAGTGTCTTACCCCTTGTTGTACAACTTTTGCACAGCCCTGTGCTAGCTTCCCAAAGAATAAAATATTGATGGTGCTGGTCCTCAAACATGGATTCTCCAACTCTAGAAAGAGAAGCATAAAACAATTTGTAAGAAAGAATTTCTGCAAAACTTCATTTATCATTGTTTTTTATTTTATTTTTATTTTTTAAAGGAACACACCTTTTTATCCTTACTGTTTTAAAGGTTAACGTCACATATGAATATATGCCATTTTAATTTTACCAAATCTGCAGAGAACTCAGATGACTTTTCTAAGCAAGAAATTAGTGAAACTAACTGGTGGAGAGTTTTAGACATCCTATTCAGATACCGGATGGGTCGCTGGACCTTCAAGAATTCTGAAAACAGGTGTTGTTGGCATTCAGGCTATGGACAGAATAGAACACAAGCATACTCCAAAACAAATACCACATTCACATCTTACAGTGGTGCGGCAGCAGCACTTCTGCGAGAAGACGACGTGGCAGGGGAAGGAGGCAGAGGCTGGCATAACTTCCAGTGCAAACGGGGTTTTGGCGCGACAATACTTGCGAATGACAGGGCTGAATTCTGAACCCTGTAATTCGCGAGTGTTGTTGTGGCAAAACCCTGTTCACAGCGGAAATTATGCTGACCTCCACCTCCTTCCCCCGCCACGTCTTCTGCTCGTGGTAGAGCCACTACCGTGCCACCATAAAGGTGTGAATGCGGTAAAAAACAAAAAACCCAAATGCTACTGAAGGATTAAAATAGCAGACCTGTATTCAGTCCAGTACGTCTCTGCAACAGCCAGAAAACTAATGAATGGGCAGAGTAATAGGGATCTTGGATTAAATGGGAAGTAAGAGAAATGGAGAAAATGGAAGATCCCATTCCTATGGGCCACGGAAGGAGCTTCCGTTTTAAAATTCATAATAAACAAAATCTGATACAAGTGTCACTGAACAATGTTCTTTTCAGTATAGACTCAGCAGTGGTAGGCTGTTGCTCTGAATTACACCCTACCACATCATGTGTTCTGACTCCCAGCTGCTCTGGTTAGTCCTCCCCCCATTAATCAGTAATTATGGGATTCTTAGCTTTCAGCCGATAATAGCAAGTACTCAAAGCTTTGTTCCAGATATCAATCATTGTGGATAACACTCTGTTCCACAGCTTTCTGTATGGTAACAAACTGTAGGGATGCACTATTAAAGACAGTACATAACACTAAAATATTGCTGCAGCAATGCAGAATGACACGTTACAAGCTTCTACAATAGGAAATCTGCTGAAGCGCAAAGATCGCAGTACTTCAAAGAACTCAGTAGTCTGACCTGAAAATAACAATCTGAGGGAACTGACAAACATACCTCTCAGTTCCTGGACTTTGAAATGAGACACAATAGTCATTTTTAGAAGGGTCCGCCTCAGGGGGCAGGACCGCGTGTACTGCCGCACACTTCCAGTGCGTGGGAGGAGGGCCTTCACAAGGCGGTGGAAGGGTGTGCGGTCGGGTGTGCACCCACACACTGCACACTCATGTCCCCACATAGGTGGGCGGTGCATGGGTTGTGGGAGCACGCCTCCACCTATGCCGCCTTCAGATGGATGCCCAGGTCTATGGAGGATGGATGGACCTCCGTGGGTACATCCCGTCTAAAAACAGTCAATGATTCAAAGTGCTTGACATTGAAGGATATAATTTGCATATACATACAAATTCAGAGTGGTCTATTAACTAGGAGGCTGGGCTAATTATTATATTTATTTATTTTTTAAAAGAAAGGAAGCAATTTTTAAAAACTAGAGATCTCACATATTCATACAACCTTGCTCATATGCCAGACTTAAACCCTTGTCCTGCCAGTCTTTATGACCAAGCTCTATAACAGCTCTTCCCTTAACTGTTTGGCTTCCACACACACATGCCCAGTAGACCTGAAGTTAGAGCAAGTGTTTTTGTTCCGTTGGGAAATATTGACCTTACAGGAGCACTTTCGGCCATTTGTCGGTATTTTCCACTTCCGTGCTTCCGATCCCGTCAGCAGTGGCTCCCACAATTTCCCATAATTTTTTGGTAATTTCTGGTATTGCCAATAATACTGGAAATTGCCAAAAAATACAGATAAAACTGGAATTTACCAAAATGGCAGAAAGTAGCAGAAAATCATGGAAAATATCTACCAGCATTTTTTACTTCCTCCTCACAAGAATGAAGGCGAAAGAGCTGTTTCTGTTGGAAACAGAACTCGCGGAAATTTTTGATTTTCATCTCTAATGCCCAGTAAGCTTTACACAGCCTTCCTTCTAACAATAAATCTTTTCCCCCATTCCAACCATTTCTCCTCTGTGGGTTGTTTGACAGATGAGATGGTGTGAGAATTTTCTCACGGACACCTGTTAGCAATAGCCCATTACCTAACAGAGAGGCTGGTCACACTTTTATTATTATTTATTATTATTTTAAAAAATTAATTAATCACATTAGTCCCTTAAAAAGGCCAGGTTTGAACCCCTAGCCAGCTGATTTTCTTCAAGAGAAATGCTTATAAATCATAGCTCTACGTTGCCCCCAATTTTTTAAATTCCAAAGACTGACCATTTTCTCCCAGGTGTAGAAGGGTCATTAATGAGTTAGAGAGCAAAAACACACATAACGGGGAGCAATGGGAGCCTGACCCGACCTGGGGAGGAAAACTGGACCAGGGCACCCATGGAGGACAGGGAGAAGAACAAACGTGAAGCTGGTGAGACCCGTTCCCACACTCTGCCCAGTACCCCACCCTCCACCATGACAGACAGCCATGGCAACCACAACCTGGACCATGCTGGCAGCACGCCAACAAACGTGGCAGCCCACTTTGACCCACTCTGGCCTGGTTGGGGAGGCCTTAGCCCCCAGGCTGTGACCTTGGATGTTTTGCAAGGTCACAGCCCGGGCTAGATGCCAACACAGCCCCAAGCAATCCTGGGCCAACATCTGGCGGTACCTGAACAGACATGCAGGTAAGGTCCAGGGCAAAGTGCGCTACAGTGGGCTGTTGTTATGTCTCTTTAAAGACAATCCCTTATCTCTCCTATGGGAGGGGTTGCTCTGAACTACCCTGGGGCAGACTATTTGGCTGATCTGACACTTAAAGTCTGAGAATTCAACTAATCGTACCACTGATGGCTTGCAAATTGCTCACACTCTCACCTTCCTTTCTAATCTTGGAATTTACAGCATTCTTCTGGGACTACAAGAGAGGTAACCAAAGAGGCAGTGAAATCAGGGGATGTCCCAGAAAATCTGGGACACCTGAGAGTGGTTAATAAAAAAGAGGATTATTCGTATAAAAGCAGTTTCCTCCCCATTACTCAACCTCCACAAATATATTAAGGTCTATTTCGCAAGCTTTAAACAAATGTCTTTACGCAAAAGAGAGAAATGTATGTTGAAATACCTTGAAGTACAGCCTTGAAGAATTCAGTTCCATTTCCAAGTTTAGTCAAAGGGTAGGAGAGTATAACTGTTCCCTGAAATGACAAAAGGGTAAAAAGACAACAATCTGATTAATAATGGGGGGAAAAACGTCTAACATGAAGCTAAGGACAATTCCAGATTAGTGTAATAGTAGGGCCCTGTGTGTGTTTCTGAGCATAGACTCAACTGTTTAGGATGAACTGAAGAGCTAGCCTTAATAGCAAGTTGCTCTGCACATCATCACAACCTGGAATTCAAGCAAATAAGGTATTAAAAGCAATGGAATCAGAAGCAAGGAGTTAAGATTCTGGGTATTTAGGCATCTGAACTACAATTAAAAGGTAAATGGGCCAATACTGGGACTGAAATGGGCAGTGGATTATTTCATACCTCTCAGGTAGGAGAGGTTCTGCTGAGTTCCTGCGAGAGTACCCAACTGGGTAACAAGTCCACGGGACCTTCTCTTTTCCCTGGCATACTTGGGTCCAGGGAGATATGGGGCATGCAGCATCAGAGAAAGCGGTTAGCAGGCATCTGCACTCAGCATCATTGCAGAGTCAGCAGTGGGATAGCTCCTGACAGCACTCTCAGAATCTGTTTCTGCACCCGCTACCCGGTCAATTCACACAGCAGACCAGGTCTCTGGTCCTGGCCTCCAGCCACCCCTCTAGCCAGGCCTATGCCAGCAATAGTTCAAATAGTCCATGTACAATACAGGGCTAAAGCCCCTCTTAGTCCTTAGGCCCTCTAAGTCACTATAGTCCTGGGTGGCCCTGAACATGGCAAATCCTACCTGATGAGAGTCTCCCACTGGCTCTTTCAGAAGGCAGCACTCTGTTGCGCAGGGGATCTCCAGAACTCAGCAGGAGATGAAGAGGGAGCTATCTCCTTCTCTTACAGTTAGCTCCTTCTCCTAGTCACATATGGGCTACTGAGTAAGGCCCTTACATACAGCTTGGGCATGCTCCGTTCATACCGAGCATGCCTGAGGACTTTGCCAGAGAGCTCTCAGGCCCTCCACTGAGCATGTCTGCGTACTTTGTCTACAGGAGCTCTAAAAGACTCTACTGAGTCTGCTCACTAACTTAGAGGGTTGCAGCTTGTAAGTGTACACTGAATACATCTGCTACTGCAGCTCACAGCCCCACCAAGTAGGGCACCCTATTACAACCACTGCTTATTTATTATCCAACATGTACTCCTTTTGAATTTAAAATGTGGAAAACTCTGTGTGTGTGTAAGTAATTCCCACTATTTTATAAGCCACCTGCCAGAAAGGAACTGGGTACTATTCCACTCTCTGACTGCCTATGAACTTTAGCACAGCGGCCCCAAAGCAGAGCTACTGAGCAACATCAGAAGGGCCCTTTTAAGACTCCCGTCTGGCAGAGCTATTCCGGGTTGTACGGGAGCTGGTCAGTCCGGCCACCCTCAACCCGGGGGTTGAGTCATCTTCTGCCCACTGTGACCTTTTTGCAAATTATTTTGCATAGTAAATCGCTCGCATTCACCAAGACCTCGATGCCACACTTAATGCAGTGGAGGAGGTCGAGGCTGTAGAAGCCCCAGCTTGTCCGATTTTATGAGATCACTTTCAGTTGGTGACACCCGCTGACGTGGTGGAGGTGCTGAAGGCTGTTCGAGCCACTTCTTGCGAACTAGATCTGTGCCCGTCTTGGCTGGTTATGAGCTGCTGGGAGACAACGGGGTCGTTGCTGGCCGGGGTGGTCAACGCCTCCTTGCGGGAGGGCAGAGTGCCAGGCTGCCTCAAGGAGGCGGTGGTACGGCCTCTGCTCAAGAAACCACCACTTGATGTTGACTCCACTGTCAGCTATCGGTCGGTCTCTAACCTTTCCTTTTTAGGGAAGGTTATTGAACGGGTAGTGGCTCAGCAGCTTCAAGGGCATCTCGACCGTGTCGGTTATCTGGATCCCACTCAGTCTGGCTTTCATCCGGGGCATGGCACTGAGACAGCATTGGTGGCTTTGGTCGATGATCTGCACCATGAAAAGGATAAGAGTTAAGCGACACTTTTGGTCCTATTAGATCTGTCGGCTGCATTTGATACCGTTGACCACGAGTTATTGGTGATGCGCCTGCGGGACAGTGCAGGGGTGGGCGGGATCGTTCTTCCGGTCAGGAATGAGTGGGAACTATTCAAGAACTCAGCGGGTTGTGCTCAGTAATAATTTTTCAATCACACCAAGACCTCTCGTGTGGGGTCCCACAGGGTTCTGTTTTGTCCCCTCTCCTGTTCAACGTGTACATGCAGCCGCTCAGCGAGGTGATATGGGGGTACGGGTGAGGTGTCATCAGTATGCGGAAGACACCCAACTGTACCTCTCACTTTCAACCGACCCAGGTCTGGCTGTCTCGGTGCTTACCTGGTGTTTGGCAGCTGTGGGGGACTGGATGAGGGCTAATCAACTGCAACTGAATCCTGACAAGACAGAGGTGATGTTAGTGGGTAAGTCAATGGAAATGACGGCCCCCTCAATTGAGGGGGGTTGTCCTCCACCGACTTCCCAGGTTCCGAACCTGGGGATTCTCCTCGATGCGCAGCTCCGCCTGGATCTTCCGCCAGTTACATCTGGTGCGGTGGCTTCGGCCGTTGGTGATGCTTCTGGATCTGGCCATGATCATCCATGATTTTATTACCTCTTGGTTAGACTACTGTAACGCGCTCTACGTGGGGCTACCTATGGTGACGGCTCGGAAGCTGCAGCTGGTGCAGAACGCGGTGGCCCACCTCTTGGTGGGGTTGGGCAACCAGGAGCACATTACACCAGTGCTCCGATCTCTGCACTGGCTGCCAATAGTCTTCTGGGTCCGATTCAAAGTGTTGATTTTAACCTATAAAGCCTTACACGCCCTCGACCCTGTGTATCTGCGAGACCGCGCCACTCCCTGGGTTCTAGATCGGCTCATGCAGTCGTCTGGAGGCGCCATGCTGGAGGGCCCCCAGGTTTCCCGGGGGGCCACGCAGGACAAGGTGTTCTCGACAGCCTCGCCGCGCCTTTGAAACTCCCTCCCGGTGGGGGCCAGTCTGATCCCAGACCTCCCAGCTTTCCATGAGAACTGTAAGACCTAGCTGTTCCGTCAGGCATTTGGCGAGGGAGAGGGGTAGGGGTGGGATGGGTGGTGGGTGGAGTGGGTTGTGTTTTCCCTTGCTTTTGTTAATTATGTTTTAAAATGTTTAAATGGTTTTATATTATATTTTTATTTTATTTTTGTATTTTTATTGTTGTTAGCCATTCTGGGCTGCCATGTGGCGGGAAGGGCGGGGTATAAGTATGTTAAATAAATAAACAAAACAAACAAACTAATTCCCTTGGAGTAAACCACCTAGGCATGCTTTTGAGAACACACCCTAAAAGACACACCATCAAACTTAAGATCAAATGTCTGTTTGACATACATTAACTTATTATTACAAATATGATCTAAAACTACTGACTCACGCTTAGTTAGTTTAGTACCTTGGTATCTAGATCATATTAGAGTTAATTTCTCTACATGCACTTACTTATGTATCAAAAGGGTAATGTTTTAAATTTCGGAAAATGCAGCTACAATTCTATAGCAGCTCTATAGAGCAATTCTATAGGGACTCAAAACAGCTGTAGCAACAGATTTTTGTTTTAAGTAGACTAGATTTTTAGTCAGCTGTGTCTCTTCACCATCTCTGCAGATGATACATTAACTCAGCACAATGAATGTAGACAGTGGCTGTTTAACCAGAAGACTGAAAATTTGATTCAGCTAGGAATTCTTTAAGCCTGTAAAACACAAGCTCCCTAGAACAATAGTAAATATGCAATCAGTCACTGTGATTATCACAATATATTTTAGGTCTGCTTCCAGGTAGAATGCAGTTGTGGATTCTCCAGAGCATTTAGTGACACATTAACATATGTATCAGTAAATGCTTCTGTCAAATTAACAAGAGCTACTTTTCTTGTTGTATTGTTTTTGTGCCAAACACTCTTTCAGTCACCTGCTTTTTTTCACACAGCAGTTTGCAACAGAATCAACCTGTTCTCAACATGAGGCACAGGTCCTCAGAGAAGATGATCACTGATAATCAGATGGGATGTTGCACATACATTATCTTATTCTCTGTAAAGCGCCAGGTACATCGCTGGCTCTATATAAAAGCTAACTATAATAATACATTTCACACTGACACCAAACATGTGTAATGTCCTACTTTAATGTGAGAAAGATTTTCACAGAGACCTTTTTCGAATCATTTTTACTGCCTTAGTATTTACTATATGCACAGCAATTCCTTTTGCCGCAGCACAGGTAACTCCAGGGGGGGTCTAAAAACTTCTCAAGTAGGAGGAGGGGAGGAGGACAAAAAACAGAATCTAGAAGAATGGGGACACCGTTTGTTAATATTAGAGTTTCTAAATACTTGAGTAAAAGGATACAAATTTTTATTTTTATTTTTCAGCTTTATTTATCTTCTCACATTTTCCATTAACGACTTACATCTTTTCATTTTTCTAAGAGGATGCAAATAGGAAAATTGGGTTCTTACCTTCTGAATTTTCCTTTTGCGAGGATCCTCCTGGCAGGTCAGTCTGTACAGTAGGGTAGATCCCGCCATCATCCAGCAGGAGGCAGACAAATCAAACTTTGAGGAGCCTATCTGGAGGGATCTAGCCTCTGCTTCCCAGTAGTGTGTAGCCCTTAGCTAATGCCTTACTTTTACCTAGACAAAATACTCTAACTATTAACCAGTCTAACGGAGACCAAATTTAGTCCAAACCCAAAGGTGAACTAGCCAATATAACCACCACAGAGTTGCCTCACTCCGTGGGGACTGGCCTGCCAGGAGGATCCCCGTAGAAGGCAAATTCAGAAGGTAAGAACCCAATTTTCCTTTCTCCTGGGGATCCTCCTGGCCGTCCAGTCTGTACAGTAGGGACGTACCAAAGCAGTATCCCATCGTACCTAGTGGGAGGGAGAGTGAGGATCAGAATATCCAAGAGGCCCCTACAAGGACTCACATGACTCCTCGAGAACTGCCTGCAACACTCTCCTTCCGAACGCTGCATCAGCAGAATCTTGCAGTGGAATTTTGTAGTGCCTCATAAAAGTGTGTATGGATGACCATGTCGCTGCTCGACATATCTCCCCATACGAGGCTGCATTCTTAAAGGCCTGAGAAGTTGCCGCCCCCCTGACCGAGTGGGCAAACACCCCCATGGATGGCCGCTTGTCCTCTGCTTTGTAGGCCTCTACGATGCACCACGTCATCCACTTTGCAATGAGCACTTTATACACCCTTTTGCCTCTTCTCTAGGGGTTGTAAGCTACAAATACAGCCGCCATTGCAGCAGGGCTCCGCCCCCAGAAGCCCCCAGCCGCCATTGCAGCAGGGCTCATTCCCTGCAGGTGAGCGAGGCTCCACCCCCTGGGAGGGCTCAGCAAAAGCCACAGGCCAAAGCTGCCCGCCCGCCCCCAGCGGGCGGCAGCCCTTGGGCGGCGCCCGAAGGGCGACGACAAAAGGGCGCTGGCCGTTTTGTGGCCGTTGTGCGGCCGGAGCGAGGACAGCGAGGAGCCACCCCCCTGACAGCACCCACGCTACACAGCCGCCGCCGCCCATTGCCGTGGGACAGCACGCCCGCACTCACACGACACCTGCAGGCCTGGCTTCCCCCCGATGCCTGAACTGGTAACACCTATGATGCCTCCCTATACCTCCCTTGCCTCCTCGCCCTCTATCACCTCCCTCCTTCTAGCCTTTCTCACGCACCCCCTCCTTCTCCCTCTTCCTTCACCAGCAGCCTTTCTCCAGCCAACCTACCCCTTATCCTCACCCACGCCCATCCCCCCTCCCCACCCTCATCCCCCCTTACCCATTCCCCCTAGGCCCAAACCCACGACACCCAGGTGTTCCACAGACCATTGTGGCCAATACGAGGCCGGTGCACGACTCACACCCCGCAAACCAGGCCGTTCCCCATCCCCCAACCTCATCCGCATCCCGTGCCTTCCCAAACACCAATTGCCTTTTTCCTGCTCCCTCTGGAACTGCCGCTCATCCGTGGCTAAAGCTCCCTTCATCCACGATCTCTTCCTCTCTCGCCCCTTTCAACTCCTTGCTCTTACAGAAACCTGGATCACGCCCTCCAACTCTGTTACCCCGGCCGCTCTATGCTCCGGGGGCCTGTCGTTCTCTCACCGCCCCCGCCCTGAGGGCCTGGGTGGTGGTGTGGGCTTACTCCTTGCTAAGCACTGCCAATTCAAAACCCTCTCCCCTCCTCCCTCCCCCTCCTTCCCTTCCTTTGAGGCCCACTCTGTGCGCTTATACTCCCCTCTACACCTTCGGGTTGCTGTCATCTACCGCCCCCCGGGTTCCCTCTCCTCTTTCCTCCCGGACTTTGAATCCTGGCTCACCTTCTTCCTCTCCGATGATATCCCCACTCTTATCCTTGGTGATTTCAACATTCACGTTGACACGCCCTCCGCCCCCTCTGTTTCCCGCTTTCTCTCTCTCGCTTCCTCCTTTAATCTCCGACTCTGGACCGACTCCCCCACTCATACTGACGGCCATTCCCTCGACCTCGTCTTCACTCGAAACTGTTCTCTAACTGACCTCTCCTTTGACCCCTTCCCTAGTTCTGATCACTTCCTCGGCTCCTTCAGCCTTTCCCACCGACCCCCCTCCGCCTCCCCCTCTATGCGCCCCTTCCGCAATATGCAGGCCCTTACTCCCTCGGAGTTTGCCGCACATCTTTCCCCCCTTCTCCCCCCCGTTTTCGCCTCCTCCTCCCCTGACTCTGCTGTCTCTGCTCTCAACGCTTCTCTCTCCTCGACCCTTGACTCTCTTGCCCCCCCCTCTGCTCGCCCCGTCCGCCCCCTCGACCCCCGCCCCTGGCTTACCCCTGCCATCCGCTACCTCCGCTCCTGCGCCCGGGCTGCCGAACGCCTCTGGCGCAAATCCCGCTCCCTCCCTGACTTCCTCCATTACAAATTCTCCCTCTCCTCCCTCTCCTCGGCTATCTCCCTAGCTAGGCAGCGCTATTATGCCTCTAGGATCGAATCTTTCTCCCGCGACCCTCGCCGCCTTTTCTCTACTTTCGACTCCCTTCTCAAACCCCCCTGCCCTCCCCCGCCCTCTTCCCTTGCTGCTCGGGATCTTGCGTCGTTCTTCACCTCCAAGATTGACAAGATCCGTCGGGATATTGCCTCCCGCCCCCCTCCGCCCCCCGCTCCCCTCCCGCCCCCTCCCCCGCCCCCCTCCCTCCTCGCATCCTTCCCTCCTGCCTCTCTCCAGGAAATCTCTGCTCTTCTCTCTTCATCCAACCCCTCCACCTGCCCCCTTGACCCGATCCCCTCCCGCCTCCTGACCTCTATTGCTCCCACTGTCGCTCCCCCCCTTCTGCATGTTGTCAATCTCTCCCTTTCCACAGGCTCCTTCCCCTCTGCCTTCAAACATGCCACTGTCTCCCCCATCCTCAAAAAGCCTACCCTGGACCCTTTCGATCCCTCTAGTTACCGGCCGGTCTCCCTCCTTCCCTTTGCTTCGAAGCTCCTGGAACGTGTCGTCTACTCCCGCTGCCTGAACCTCCTCTCTGCCAACTCCTCCCTCGACCCTCTCCAGTCCGGCTTCCGCCCCCTCCACTCTACTGAAACTGCCCTGGCCAAGATCACCAATGATCTACTTGTCGCTAAATCGAAGCGCCACTACTCCGTTCTTGTCCTCCTTGACCTCTCTGCCGCCTTTGACACTGTCGACCACTCGCTCCTCTTGGACTCCCTTTACTCTTTGGGCTTCCGTGGCTCTGTCTTTGACTGGTTCTCCTCCTACCTCTCTGACCGCTCCTTTAATGTCTCCCTCCCCGAGTCGACCTCCCCCTCCCTTCCCCTCTCGGTTGGGGTTCCCCAAGGTTCTGTCCTTGGCCCTCTCCTCTTCTCTATCTACACCCGGTCCCTTGGTGAAATTATTGCCTCCCACGGGTTCCAATACCATCTCTATGCTGATGACACCCAACTCTATCTCTCTACCCCCTCTCTCTCCTCCTCTGTCCGCTCACGCCTCGTCGACTGCCTCTCTGATATCTCCGCCTGGATGTCCCGACGCCAACTCAAACTGAACATGGCCAAGACTGAACTCCTCATTTTTCCTCCCTCCCCCTCCTCTCCCTCTGACCTGACCGTCTGCATTGATGGGGTCACCATCCGTCCTGTTCTCCGTGCCCGCAGCTTGGGCTTCATTTTTGACACGCACCTCTCCTTTAAACCTTACATTGACTCTGTGGCCAAATCCTGCCGATTCGCTCTCCTCAACATTGCCCGCATTCGCCCCTTTCTATCTGTCTCCTCGGCCAAAATCCTTGTTCATGCCATGGTTATCTCTCGCCTCGACTACTGCAACCTCCTCCTTGCTGGCCTCCCTCGCTCCCACCTGTCCCCCCTTGTGGCGATCCAAAACTCTGCCGCCAAGGTCATTCACTCTGCCCGTCGCTTCGACCATGTGACGCCTCTCCTCCTCTCCCTTCACTGGCTCCCCCTTCCTGAACGTATCCTGTTCAAACTCCTGGTTTTCACGTTCAAATCGCTCCATGACCAAGCTCCCCCTTACCTCTCGGACCTAATCGCCCTACGCGCTCCTGCGCGCGCTCTCCGCTCTTCCGCTGTCCCCTCCCTCGCTCTCCCTCGCTTCTCCTGCTCGCCCAACCGCCTTCGTCCCTTCTCCCTCGCTGCCCCGCATGCCTGGAACTCCCTCCCTGCCGACGTCCGCCTCGCCTCCTCCCTCCGCTCCTTCAAATCCCTCCTCAAGACCCACCTTTTCCATGCTGCCTTTCCCAATGCCCTCTAGTCTTTCCCCTTGCTCTTACTGTCAGCCCTCCTCTGCTGACTGCTGCTACCGACCACCTTGTAACCAAGCCAAGTACACGCACCTGAGACTTCGCATCCGCCTGAATGTTTGTTTGTCTTCTCCCATGTCTCTCCCGCTGTCCCCTCTCCTTGTCTCCCCCTCCTTGTCTTTTAGATTGTAAGCCACAGGCAGGGACCGCAGCTGATTGTATGTTCTGTACAGCGCCAGGTTGTTACTGGCGCTTTATAAATGTTTAATAATAATAATAACAAATAGAGAGGAAGTTTTCCTAAAAGCTCTTGTTCTGTAAAAATAAATTTTTAGCGCCCTCCAAACATCTAGGGTGTGCCATTGTTCCTCCAACGGATGAGAAGGATTAGGGCAAAAGGAAGGTAAAAGTACTTCCTGCTCCCTATGAAACCTCGTGTTCACCTTTGGAGTGAATGCCAGGTCTAATCTGAGGATGACAGACTCTTCCTTGAAGATACAGAAATTTGGTTCTATTGATAAGGCCTCCAGTTCTGACACTCTCCTGGCTGAAGTTATCCCTCCAGGAAGGCCACTTTCAACAACAGGTAGAACAGAGATGCGTCTGTAAGAGGCTCAAAGGGAACCTTTCTCAAAGCTTTAAGAAGAACTTTTAGGCTCCAGGATGGAAACCGGTGGATTACCGGTGGAGCTAGAATTCTAGCAGCTCTGAAGAACCTTCCGATGTGGGGATGCTTAGCCGCCTTGTTTCCCTTTACTGTATCTAGTACACTGCCAATTGCAGCTAACTGTCTCTGTAGGGTGTTTGGATTTAACCCCTTGTCCAACCCCTCCTGCAGAAATTCTAAGATCTCTCTAACTGAGGCCCTGACTGGTTTGACTGTTTTAGTTTTGCACCACCTCGCAAAGGTAGCCCAAGTACTTAGGAGAATTTACCAAGTTGCTGGACATCTAGACTGGAGAATGGTGTTCAGTACTTTGTTAGTTTTTTCTAGTTCTCTCCGCTCAATCTCCACACCGTTAGTTTGAGAGAGTCGGGGTCATTGTGAAACACTGGTCCCTGTGATAGGATATCGGGTCTGCTCAGCAACCTGACTGGGGCTTCCAGACGGAGGCTGTATAAGTCTGCAAACCACGGCCTTCGGGGCCAAAAAGGTGCGATCAGGATGACCGACGCTCGTTCCGCTTTGATCTTTGTCAGCAGTCTCTGAATGAGTGGCAGAGGTGGGAACGCATAGAGTAGTGCCCGGGGCCACGGGCTGTTCAGAGCATGGAACCCTATGGCTTCTGGGCATGGGTACCTGGAGAAGATTTGTTGTGCCTTTGCGTTGTTTGCCGATGCGAATAGGTCTACTGCCGGTTTTCCCCACCTCCGTGTAATGTCTTGGAAGGCTGCAGTGTGTAGCAACCATTCCACTTGGTCCAGCACTCTCTTGCTGAGGCAATCTGCCTGAGTGTTCTCTATCCCTCTGATGTGGATGGCTCGTATGGATTGGAGGTTGCCCTCCGCCCAACCGATGAGAGTCGTTGCCATCCGGTGTAGCGTTTCTGATCTGAAGCCTCCCGGATGGTTTACGTAAGCCTTTGCCACTGTATTGTCTGTGTAAACCATCACGTTTTTTCCCTGGAGTGCTGGAGCAAGTCCTTGTAGAGCGAGATATAGTGCCCTGAGCTCCAACCAATTGATGTGGTGTTTGAGTTCCCACAGTTTCCATAGTCCTTGAGCTGTGAGCGACTGGGTGTGCGCCTCCCAACCCCGTAGGCTTGCGTCTGTCATCAGGGTTGTTCTTGTCGGTTCTGTGATTGGCACTCCCATCAGGAATCTGGCTGGTTAATTCCACCACTGGAATGATTTCTTGACCGAGTCCGGAACCCGCATCCACGGGTTCCCTGTGTCAGTGTGTCTTGCCAGGGCCTCAGAAAACATTGGAGAGTCCTGGAGTGGAACCAGGCCCATTGCACTATCTCCAGGCAGGAGGTCATGGCCCCCCAGCAAGCCTGTCAAAGTTTTGAGGTGTGTCTTTCTCGCTGATGTTGCTTGCTGTATTAGCGAGTTGATGTGTTGCACCCTGTGACCTGCCAGAAACAGTTTTTTTTCTTTGGTGTTCAATACCACTCCCAAGTGTTCCAATACCTGTGTTGGTTCGAGATGACTTTTCTTGAAATTGATTATGAACCCGTAGTCTTGGAGGTACTCTATTGTCCTGCGAGTGTCCTCTCGTGCCTGATCCAGGGACGACGATCTGATGAGTATGTCGTTGAGATACGGGTGGAGCTTTATGCCCTGCGCCCTCAGGTTTGCGATTAACGTGATCAGAACCTTGGTGATGGTTCTGGGAGACGTTGCCAGACCGAACGGAAGAGCTGCATATTTCCAGTGTCTCTGGTCGTAATAGAACCTGAGCCATCGCCTGTGAGCCACCATCACTGGTATATGGAGGTAGGCCTCCTTTAAGTCTATCGATGTTAGCCATTCGTCCTTTGAGATTGCCAGTCGGATGGATTGCAGTGTCTCCATTTTGAACCGTTGCACCTTGACAACTCGGTTCAATGGCTTGAGGTCTAGGACGGCCCTCCATTCCCCTGAATTATTTGGTACCAGGAATAACACAGAGTACAGGCTCCTGCCTTGCTCCTGGACGGGTACTGGTTCTATGGCGTCGATTTCGTATAGTCTGGCTATTTCTGTGTTCATCACGTTGCGTTTTGCTAGATCTTTTGACACCCGTGAGACGCTGAAGTAGTGTCGGGGCGATTCAAGGAATTCGATAGCATATCCTCTTCTGATGGTGTGTATCACCCATGCGTCTGTGGTTGCTTCCGGCCATTTTGATGCGAATGACTGAAGCCTGCCCCCTAGTCACGCCTGGGCAGGCCAGTCTCTGTCCTCTGAGTCATGCTTCTGTTTTGGGACGGGATGTTCCCTGTCTCCGCTTTGACTTACCATCGTAGTTCTTGTTCTTTTGCCATCTTGGTTTGTAACGTTGCTGGTTCCCTCTGTGGAAAAAAGGGTCTTCTGGATGCTGCAGGGTTATATTTCTCAGAGGCAGTGTGCCTGCTCCTAGCTGCTCCGAGGCAGACAAAACACTGGAGAGCAGAGGCTAGATCCCTCCAGATAGGCTCCTCAAAGTTTGATTTGTCTGCCTCCTGCTGGATGATGGCAGGATCTACCCTACTGTACAGACTGGATGGCCAGGAGGATCCCCGGGAGAATTAATATTCTCTAGTAAATTGCTGAAATATTTCCATTCAAACTCTAGGGGAATGGGGAACCTTTTCCCTCTATGGGCCATTTTGAAAATTAGTACAAGCTCAGAGATCCACTTAGAAGTTGCAGATTCTTAAGGGGTGCTCTCAGGAACAGGAGGGTCCAAATGGATCCGTGCCATGGACCTGCCCCCTATATGTGCAGGCTCTCATCTCTGCTACCTTATCCTGAGCTCACTCTTTCAGTGCTTAGGGGTAAGAACTACATCTAGGTACTGGAAAGGAGCCAAATAAAAACTATCCATAGGCTGCATTTGGCTCCCAGGTCTGAGGTTCCCCATCTCTACTCTACAGAACTTAGATCACCTCTAGAAACTGCCCCAAAGAGTATTTCTTACTGGAGCAGACATTAGATTAGAAGTGGAACAGAAAACCCCCCACAAAAAAGTTAGGAAAAGGAAGCCTAATCTTCTACTAATCACAGCAAAAACAACAAAAAATACCCACCATACTATATTATGCACCTTTGGGAGAAATCTGAGATTTCATTTCTCTTTAGACTCTTGTTTTCCTGTGTTTTTCTCAGTGGCCTGGTTAACAGGTTAAGCCTACCACAAAAGGTGTTAATTCTAGTAGCCCCGTGTTGGCCAAGAAGGTACTGGTTTGCAGATCTGCTCGTATTGCTAGACCTCTGTCTCTAGCAATAAGAAAGGACCTCTTACAACAAGGTCCAATAGTCTACCCAAATCTGGAATTCCTGACGCTAACAGCATGGCACTTGAACGCCAGGCCATGAGACAGATGGGTTATTCGCATACGGTCATGACTACCTTATGGGCTGCTAAGCAGCCTTCCACCATAAGAATCTATCAATGTACATGGAGGCGCTTTCATCTCTGGTGTGAGAGAAATGGTGTGGTTTCAAAGAAGGCCATTCGCTAACAAGTTCTTCGCATGGTTATCTGCCCTCCAAGAACGTAGCCACAAGCGTCTACGTGCTACTATGCTAGAAGGCATGACTCTTGCAGACCACAGGGAAGTATCCAATGCTGCATCTGTTAGAAAGACCACTGCTAGCTGAATGTTATCTCTAAGCTTTATAGCTGAGGACTGACAAATCAGAGTTCTTTCCCAAACTATACCACTTTAAAATGGATCTTGCTAAATAAGAAGCTGTTGAAATGCATAGAATGTTTGAACAAGCCTCATACACCTTACGTAGCCCAGCATCTATTCCTCTATAGGTCACATCTTTTGGATACACATCCCCCTCTACAGGAATTACAGAATGCCTTGCAAGGGAAGCAGCTGCTGAGTCTACTCATGGTTTACGGTAATAAATCTGTTTTGTTTGTGTGAAGCGATACAATTGTTCCTGAATCCTAGACAATTTGTGCACCCTTGCAGGTTGCATCTACTCCTTTTTAAGGATCTTTTTGAAAGCTCTATCTAATATTAAACTTTTGTCCTTTGAGTGAGTCCTGGGCATATATTCACGCTCAGAATCTTCTGAGGAATCCTCTTCCTGCTCTGTTTTAATCGTGTTTCTGCTTTAATCCCAGAGTTTTGTTGGCCTTTAAATATATGTCATCTGTGTATGCTGCTGGAAAAAGCCTACCCTGATCTTCTATAAAATCTTTGCCTGCATCTGAAGGAACCCTATCCTGATCCCCTGGCATATCCTCCTCTCCTTCACTAGCCTCATCCTGGCTACCCGAGAAACTCTGAATATCTGCTGCTTTATTTGGAACAGCAAAGTCTTGGGCACTGTCTTCCTGACCAGAAAAAAACTCTCAACTCTGGGGATTTATTCCCCTCCTGATCAAAATTCTCCTCTTCTGAGGAAGTTCCAAACAGCTCCTTTAAGGTTATTGGAGCGTTCTTTTCCTTTTTATCATTTTGTGTTGGTTTCTTGAAAATTGTTGCCTTGGCCTACTATTTTTGGATTTTCACTTCACCTTGTAAGAGCCCAAGGACAATTTAGATTTAGCAGCAGGCTTGCTAATCTGTCTGCTCTCCATTTATCATGTGAAGCTATAATTTTATTAAAGGCCTCTATTTGAAGCCTCTGAAGTGGGGACAGATCCACTGAAGCCTCAGCCTGATCAGATGATGGGCCAGAGGAGCTTGCTCGCTCTGGACTCCCATTATTAGAGTCTACTCTCTGTCTTTTAGAAGGCATTGCCGCAATCCAAGCAGTTGGCAAACTTGCCACAAACCACACCTACTGGAGTGGTTGATATAGCTTAAGTGGCTTTGCACCACAAACAGGCTTTGATAAGTTGAATCAGTCTGGCCACCTTAAATCAGTCCTCCTTAAATGAAGCTCTTTTTTAAACAGAGCAAGAAAAGTGTCGGCAGAGGCGAGTGTTTCACACTGCCCACTTGCGCCACTCGTAAGGCAGAAGGGAATGGGACGGTTATTTACACATCGTCCCTGAACGCCGATCCTCACAGAACTTGGAGGTTGTTAGCTCGAGAGCGAGGCTAACGCTGCTATCCTTGCTGGAAGTGGCAGTTAGGGAGCCAGAACGTCAGTCCAGGACGGGGCAATAGAAAGCCGCTGCCAACATGGTCTGGACTGGGTCAGACAGCACAACAAATGCACTGGCCACTAGGGAGGGAGGGGGAAACACACAAATGTGCAGCCGCCCAGCCTGCCTCTGCACTGCACCCAGCCTGCCTACCCCCATGACAGGCAGCCAGGGCATCTCCATTCTGAACTGGGTCACAGGAGGCTACAACAGATGCGACTGCAGCCTGCTCTGGCAGACCATAGCCCGGGTTGTAATTCCAGAGGGCCTGCATCACTTCCATTTTCTATTGGGCCAACATCTAGCAGTGCAAAAAACATGCCCGTTTGGCAAGTGGATGGTCACATTTGTTAATACCCAAAGATTCCCACGTGGAGTCAGGACCTCAAATGGATTCTCACCATTGGAGTTGCAATCCCAATTGCTATTGAATATCTTTGGATATCTTTGTTGCTGTCTGAAGTCTCAAAATGAGATTATGCTGGTAAAAAGGTTGGGAATCACTGATGTAAGGGAAACCAACAGCAGGCTACTTGGTTCCAAACCAGGTCTCACCCTTCTTTCTAATTCCAAAAGACAGATCTCTAGGTCACAGCCATATCTTGTCTTATACTCTGTACATGCATGCAGTAAGCAAAATACTGGAGAAGTCAAATTTCATACATTTTCTACAGCTGTTTTTCATAGCAAGTTTGGTATACTGATTTCCAAGCCCTCTCTCTCAAATGTCAGCAAATTATAAGATGATTTAACTTGAAATCATTTCTGTTAATCAAAATAAAATTGCAAGGAAACAGACTGGGTGAGGTGAAAATTCAAAACACAGATGAGGATAATTATTGCTAGTGGTGCATTCAAAGCTTATAGAGCGGGTCTAAGACACTGCTTCCATCAATGCTAATATTCTCTGCCTCAAGCTAAGAGCATACACCAGATAATACGCAGCCCAAATTTTCCAATCTAGAGTAGCTACCAGGCAACACAATACTAGTTACAAATACAGCACATTTCATGGTGAATGAATAATGACAAAAAACAACAATTGCTTTGATGTGATAGCTTCTATAAGAATAACTGTTCTTTAAAACTGGGAGATTGCATACTTTGATACAAAAAATATGAAGTGTCTTTGAAAGATTCCTCACCAGAAAATTGATTTTTATCCATAATGGGGCTGATCCAAGATGGACGTATATAGTTGCATGCAGGGTGTGTGTGTGCAGTGTACACGTATTCTACACACATTGTGTGTCTGCACACCTGTTCCACGTGCATCTTGGATTGGGACCAATGTTTTTTCTTATATCAAGTCCTCATCCCCGCCCCCAAAGATAAATGGAGGGTAGGGGGGAATCTAGATCTGTCTTGAGTACTACGTAAAAACCCTTCAAAATTTAAACCATATAGACACAATAAAAGATGTAAGAAGTATACCACTTAACAATTCATTGTTTCTCAAAGGGCAAAAGTTCACTCATCGTACTTGTGGAGAAGATCAGTTGGGATGGCAATACATGAGAGGGTACACATACCATGTATGTTTAACAGAAAACATTTCTTCTGGATGACCAAAATCCCCATGCAACTAAGTTACCTGAAAGTATCTGTTGACATGATCAAAACCCAGCTGTAGGGATCTTAAATCTACTTTCTGCAGGTTGTTTGGAAGCGGAGTTTCAGGTGCTCCATCAATTACTTTAATCACGTGAATAGACATAGCTGCTCTTCCTAAATGAGATTACAAATAAAACACCAATTACTATTAGATTCCTAATTTGTTCATTAAACATACATTATACAGGCTATTTTCAGGATTGCCAACATAGATAATCCTAAACATGTAGGGGGTTACATAACTGCTAGTTACCCAACAGCTATCCACGAGCTGCTGAGAGGGGGGTCAGGGGGCTTGTCGATACCGAGAACTAACAATAGCAGATGCTACTTCCTCAGACTGAGGATTTGGTTACTGCCACAAGGGAGGCAGGCGGTGAGACCTCCCCTCCCTAGCAACAACAACAGATGTGGTGGTGGGGAGGCAGGTCCATGTCAACCTTGACCTGCCTCTCTGGCAGCAGCAAGAGAAGCCCACAATTGGAGAAGCGAGTATGCATCGGCAGCAGGAGCAGAAGCAGCTCCCAGTGGGGCTGCACATTGCTACACCCTGAAGCCCAGCCAGAGAGACAAGGCAGAGGCGGCAGCTCTCTACTGCCACTGTGTTCTCAGTGCTTGTCCCGATTACATGTAACAATAGCTATGTACTATTTTAATCAAATAGTGCTAATTTTCAAATACTTAAAACAGAAAACAAAAAGAGCACTGTGAAAACCATCTGCCTAAAAAAAAATAATGAAGTAAAATAATAAGAATCGGGCACTGAACCACAAAGCTAGAACAGATGTTTCCACATCATTCCCAGCAGTTTATAACCACACAAAAATTTACATTCATTTCTTCTGAAATAGACCTATTCAAAGCATAGCACGAGTTGTAAGCTGCCCCGGGCTGCTTGGAGCAGGTGGGGCAGGGTAAGCAAATGATTTTATAAATAAATAAATAAATAAATTTGGAACAATTCAAAAGAATAGTGTTATAAACACTGTACAGAAGTTGTACAGGTCTAGGTAGGCATGACAATATTGTGTATACTGATTTGCTATGCTTCAGTGTCAGATGATCATAACTAAAATTTCAGAACCCACAGGGTTCTGTTTTGTCCCCTCTCCTGCTCAACGTGTATATGCATCCACGTGGTGGTCAGGAAGTTTGGCGTGTGGTGTCATCAGTATGCTGATGACACCCAGCTCTACCTCTCTTTTTCATCAGACTCAGGCCCAGCAGTCTCTGTGCTTAATGGGTGCCTTGTGGCTGTGGGGGTTTGGATGAGGGTAAACCGACTGAAGTTGAATCCCGACAAGATGGAGGTGAGGTTGGTGGGTAAGGCAGCGGGGGTAACCGCCTCCATCATTGATGGGATCTGCCCTCTGCTGGTTCCCCAGGAATGGAGTCTGGGGGTACTCCTTGACTCGCAACTCCGCCTGGATGCTCAGGTGGAGGCTATGGCAAGGAGTGCCTTCCGTCAATCACATCTGGTGCGTCGGCTTCGGCTGTATGTTTCGGACTCTGACCTGGTCACTGTCATCCACACCTTCATCACCTCTAGGCTTGACTACTGTAACGCGCTCTACGTGGGGCTACCTTTGGTGACGGTATGAAGACTACTGCTGGTGCAGAATATGGCAGCCCATCTCCTGGTGGGATTGGGCAGCTGGAAACATATAACACCGGTTCTTCAGTCTCTGCACTGGTTACCTGTAGTCTTCTGGGCCCAATTCAAGGTGTTGGTGCTCACCTATAAAGCCCTAAACGGCTTCGCCCAACCTATTTGCGGGACCGCCTTGCCTCACCTCCTGGGTTCTGGATCGGCCCCTGCGGTCATCGGGGGCTGCTCTCCTGGAGGTCCCCCAAGTCTGCCGGGGGGCCACGATGGAGAGGGCCTTCTCGGTGGCTGCTCCACGGCTGTGGAACTCCCTGCCGGTGGAGGTCTGTTTGGCCCCAGATCTCCCCTAATTTCGACGCTGTTGTAAAATATGACTGTTCCACCTGGCTTGAGGTGGGTGGGGATAGGTTAAGGTGGGGGGTGGTTAAGGATTTTTATTCCTCCCTTTGTTGTTTATTTTTAAAAAGCTGTTTTAATGCTTTTAATATTTAATGTTGTGCACGGGCGGGTTAGAAATATGTGGGGGGGGGGGGGAATAAAATAAATAAATAAATAAATAAAGCCTTCTACTTTAAAGCAAAGCTCTCAACTTTCTCAATGTTGGCTTTGTGCTTTGGCCTGAAACTAGTGGGGCTGGGGGGACAAAACAATTTTCTAACTTTTGGAATCACAGTGCAAACAAAAACATCACTTTCATGATCCCACTGAATGTTTTCTTCTCCAAAAAATGTGTCATACGTGACGTTTAAGAGTCAGACAAACACTAAATTTTCTACACCTTGGCATGAACACGAATCCTTCACCATCCACTATTTACAAACTCATAAAACAAAAAGTTTATTTTATACTTAAAAAATAACTTTATATTACTCAGTCCATTCAAGTACTTTTTCCTAATTACTCCTTCAGTTCTGTACATACTGAGATAGAGAAGAGTAATCACCCATTTGCAGCACTGGTCAACAGCTTTCATATTTCTTAAAATTAAACTGAGACAATTAGTAGCAAAATCATAATGTAGATGACAAGGATAATATATGTAGTGCATATTTATTTAAATATAGAGAGTCAGACCGTACAAATCCCACCTTCCAGATATTGGTAGCAAATCAAGCCATCCCAAAAATCAAGCCATTCCCCACTTCAAACACTAATGCCCGTCAGTCCTTTCTATCATTCACATCTCTCTGTCCAGTCATCCATCCCTATTACCACCGCATCACAGGTTTCAAAACACAACTACAATTTTCTAATTATGTTTATAAAACTCATTCAAAACAAGAATACTGATGCCTTCATTATTGCTCATGTTTTACAAAAGGTTTCATTTGCAGAGCTTGCAACTGATCCCTGCATTGGTTGCAGAGCCAAATGAGGGGCTAAATGTCTGAAATGGAGGCAAAATGGCAGCTCATTTAGCCCTTTCCTATTTATGAGGTTTTGATACTGGCATCTCATCAGATGCCTCAGGAAGTAGGGTAAACACTATCACACTACACTCAATTGGTTATACTTGTAACGTAGAAAAATATGTTCCCTAAATTTCTGGACCGAATATAGTTTTATATGGTCTACGTATCTTCCACAATCAGTAGCAGGTCTTGTCAGTAGACTCTAAAGGGTTAAAAAAGACCAATGTCAACCCCCCAAAAAACCCAACACCCCCGATCTTTTTATCCACTGTATCCAAGCAACGAAGTATGAGAAACCAAATTATTTCTAGCAAGCCTGACATATTTGTTCTCATTTGAAAAATATCACTTTTTCCTGTGTTTAACCTACTTTCTAAGGCATCCGTCTTGACTCTCCAGTATCAACATCTCATAAATAGGAACAGGCTAAATGAGTTGCCAGTTTGCCCCCAATCAGACACAGAGTCCCTCATTTGCCTCTCCAACCCATGCAGTGATCATATCAGGGTTGCATCTAAAATTCTTAGCTCCGGAATCATATCAGCACTCTGAATCAAAGCTTTTGTTTTGAAAAATATTTTAGGTAGAATTGTGGCTAAGACGACTCCTATACCCATACTCATGCCATGCTCTCCAGTAACTCAGCACTCGTCACCTCCTAGCAATCACAGAACCCACACATGTAAGCAAGCAGTCCCAGCCATTTCTTGTGTTCAACCTCAATTTACTCACATGGACACTAAGAGTCCCAGAAACTCATGCAAACCACCCACAGCAGGCATAACCATATTATCCCTCCCCTCCATGCACCACAACTACTCCAGACACTCCTCCACCTAGGACTGAAATTTGATTCTCAGCATCTCGTGTTTCTTGACAAGAATCACAATTCTCGTCTTGTTCTTGGAAACGAGAACAAGATGAGAATCAGCTGGATTCTTGCTGAGGAAAACAACAATCTTGAAAAACAGCATACCCAGTGCTGATAGAGGGAGGGAGGAAGCAACGCTGTTCCCTGCCCAGCTCTCTTACTTTGTCTGGGGCCGGCAGCTGTCTTGGTGGGGAAAGTTTCCCAATTGCAAGTTTTCAGGAATGGGAGAGGTGGAGAGCAGAAAGGAGGCGACAGTCTCAGTTGTTTTTGGGGAGAGTTTGCCCGTTAGGAGGTTTTTTATGCAAACTGAGCCCAGGATAGAGGGGCCTCTACCTTATGGTTGATTTGGCCCAGGGCAGATGTGGGGATTCTGCTGGTGTACAGTGCAGCCCACTGCCCGGGAGCATCCCTAACCACTCTAGCTGCCCTGGTCTTGGGGTTCATCTTCCGTTCTCCAAGGCATATTGTCTTGGGGGATTTCAACATCCACTGAGGCCAGGTTGCGTGGTGCAGAGTTGAAGTTCATGTCCGCCATGGCAAACATGGACCTGTCCCAGATGTTGGCTGGCCCAACTCATATTGGGAGCATACTCTGGACTTCTTGTTCTGCACCGACCTTGAGGTGGGGTTAGTTTACCCTTGTCATGGTCAGACCATTCCCTCCTGCAGGCATTACTCCCAGGGCGCTTATCTGACCATAGGGGTGGAGGACCGATTAGGATGGTCCAGCCTCGGAGGCTGATGGACCCCACTGGATTTCAGGCAGCTCTGGGTGAGTTACCTGATGACTTCGGTGACCGCTCCATCAATACCCCTGTGGCCTTTTGGAATGACTGATTGGCCAGAGCTATTGATGAGGAGGCTCCCAGATGTCCGCTCCCAGCCATTCGGCACCAGAGGTCTCCGTGGTTTATGAATTACCTCAGATGGGTGAAGCACGACAGAAGACAGTTGAAGTGGCAGTGGCATCCGACTCATGCTGATGACGACTGATTGCAGTATAAGCTGTTTTTGAAGTGTTATGTTGTGGCTGTATCAAAGAAGCGGTTTTTTGCTGCCCTCATAGCATCTACGAGGTCACGTCTAGCGGAGTTTTTCCAGGTGATGAGGGGTTTGGTCAGTCCAACCTGTCTCCATCTGGATATGGCGTTTTCCAGGTCCCGCTGTGACATGCTTATTATGTACTTCGCAGATAAAATAGCTTGCACTGAACACAACTTCGACTCCGCTTTTGTAGGGACAGTGCCAGAGTCAGGGGTTAGGAATGTCCTGTCTGGTCAGTGTTTATGGGATCGATTTCAATTGGCGATGCCTGGTGAGGGGAGGGATGTGCTTGAATCTGTTCAGGCCACAATGTGTGAACTGGATCCTTGCCCGCCCTGGCTGGTTAAGACCAGCAGAGAGACAGTAGAGTCATTGCTGGCCGGAGTTATCAACAATTCTCTTAGGGAGGGGAGGTTGCCCGAGTTGCTTAAGGCGGACGTGGTTTGGCTGCTCTTCATTAAACCATCTTTGGACGTTGATTCCCCAGCGAGTTATCAGCCTGTCTCTAACCTTCCCTTTTTAGGGAAGGTTACTAAATGGGTGGTGGCCTGTCAGTTGCAGGCGCATCTAGACCGCATCAGTTTTCTGCATCCCTCGTAGTCGGGATTCCGTCCTGGTTATGGCAATGAGACCGTGCTTATGGCCTTGGCTGATGACCTGCGAATGGAGCTGAATAAGGGTTGTTCAAGCCTGCTGGTTCTACTTGTTCTCTCAGCGGCTTTTAATAAGTGAACCATGAGGTGTTGGGGACTCACCTACGGGACGTTGCGGGGGTAAACAGGATGACTTTGCAATGGTTCAGTCTGTTCCTGGCTGTTAGATCTCAGCAGGTGGTCCTGGAAAGCATACTTCTTCCCCCAGGGATCTCCCATGTGGGGTCCCGCAGGGTTCCATTCTGTCCCCCCTCTCGTTCAATGTGTATATGCAGTCGCTGGCGGAGGTTGGCCGTCTGTGGGAGGGGAGGGGGGTGGTGTTGTCATCAATATGCTGAGGATACTGAGCTGTATCTCTCCTTTTCATCAGACCCAGGCCCAGCAGTCTCAGTGCTTTCCCTGTGTTTGGCGGCTGTGAGGAACTGGATGAGCTGACTCAGGTTGAATCTTGACAAGACAGAAGCGATGCCCATTGGTGGGATCAGTGCTCTGGGTGAGGGGGGAATAATCATTGATGGGGTCTGCCCGGTTTTGTCAACTCATGTTTGGAACCTCTGGGTGCTCCTGGATCCTCACTGCGCATGGATGTCCAGGTGTCTGCTGTGGCCAGGAGCACTTTTCATCAATTACATCTGGTGCAGCGGTTCCATTTGTTTCTCTCAAATTCTGATCTCGCCACCATCATCCACGTATTTGTCACCTCGAGGATGGATTACTGTAATACCCTCTATGCAGGGCTGTCCATGGTGACGGTTCAGAGATTGCGGCTGGTGCAGAATGCCACGGCCTATCTGCTTACAGGGACAGGTTGTCAGGAGCACATTCAACCTGTGCTTCAGGCTCTGCACTGGTTGCCTATTGTCTTCCAGGCCCAATTCAAGGTACTGGTTTTGACCTATAAAGCCCTAAACAACCCTAGTCCTAGCTATCTGAGGGACGCCTCACTTCCTGGACCCCAGGGCAGCTCCTGCGGTCATTGGGGGGTGCCCTCCTGGAAGTCCTACCAGAGGATTGGGAATGAGGCAGGCGTTCTCGGCGGCAGCACCAGTGCTGTGGAACTTCCTTCCGGTGACTGTTCGTGGCAGCCCAAATCTTCTCAGCGGCATCAATGTAAGGCGTGGCTCTTCCGCCAGGCTTTTGGTGAAAGGGAGGGGTGTGAGGAGGTTTAGGTGTGGGTGGGTTACTTATGTATTTTTCTGTGCACAAATTTTTTTTACTGGATGTTTTTAAATTGTTATTTTATATTTTATTCTAGATGGTTCTTTGCCACCCCGAGCTGCCGGAGGCAGGATGGGGCGGGATACAAGTTTATTAAATAATAATAAATAATAATAATAATATAGCAGTTAACAGAATGCTGAAAAGCTGTGCTAAGCCCGCCTCTTCCCTTCGTCTTCCCCCCCCCTCCCATCTGGAAGTCCTTTCTGGAGGGAGGAGAGTAGGATGGAAGGGGCAGATCTTAAACATTCTATTGGATAGCAGCAGCCTGAGCACCCAACAGAATGCTGAAAAGCTATGCTGAGCCTGCCTCTGCTGTAGGGGTACAACTAGTGTAGCCCTACAAGTAAAGGTGGGGAACCTCAGGCCTGGGAACCAAATGTGGCCCTTGGAAGTTTATGTGGCCCCTTTCCAATTCCTGGATCTGGCCCCCCAAATTGAGTTCCTACTCTGAAGCACTAAAAAAATTGATCTCAGGGCAAGGGAGCAGAGATGAGGGTATGCACACATGGATAGCGGGCAGATCCACGGCACAGATCCATACCTGGACCCTCCTTTCCTAGGCTTCGATGCTGGCATACACCCCGTTCAAGCCCCACTCCTGCCAGGCCTTCCTCTCAGCTAGATTTCCACCCTAGCTGAGCATGCTCTCGAGAGAAGTGCATTCTGGGAATTGTATTCTGAAGAATGAACTTCATAGGCTCCTAAGATTCTGAGGGGTCTATATTAGTTACAAAATGTCTCAAACTTGCATCTCGCAGCTACAGAAAAAGACCAAAGAAATTCTCATATTAGAGCCTCCTGTGAACTATGGTATTCATAGTTACTGGGTGCATTAAAAATGTAGACGCGAATACTAAAGTCCTGCAAACATGAGGAAGGAAAGTGGAAGCAGAGTAATAAGAAACTTACATCAGACCAAAGCTAAACTATTTGAAAAAATGTCTTCGGACTCTACCATGCTCAAGGAGGTATCATTAAATAGTTGCCCGTGAAGTGAAAATAGCCTTTTTGTTACAAATTCAGATACAACAAACTGCAGCACAAATCAGCTAATTTTATTTAAATCAAGACGACCTTGAATCACATCCTACAGAATTTTACTATACTCCTTCAGCAAGATACAGAGATTCTAACTATGTATTTTTGTTTTAATTTAGATTTACTAGCTTACTGAATGTTTTTTCTGGAATTCAGCTTACTCTTTAATAACACTGTTTGCCACTGCATTAGGAGATAATGATAGGTGCCACCGTGATATTCTCATACACTTGCTGTGCACTGTACTCATAAACGGCTATGCCCTTCTGCTCCCTCGTATTTCCTACAATATCTATAATTTGTATTGAATGTACTGTTTCTTGAAAGATAAGAAAAAATGTCTTCCATTGTTAAGGTTATCTATGGAATTGTTTAGTTAATCTGAAATTCTACTGACATTTGGACTCCCTTTTAGCAGCAGCAGCATTTCAGGGACAACAGCAATGTTAACATAAGAACCTGAACAGAAAATAGAGAATGTCATTAAAACTTGCCCTTTCACACATTTTAATACAGGATGTTTTTACACAAACCACCACCACGCATGGACACTCGCCATCTACCTGGGGGATGTCTTATTTGAACATGGTGCGCGCTCCCATGACCCATGCCCTGACCACCTAGTCCACACATCAGGGACTCTGGGAAAAGACAGAGTGCCCCATGTGTGGATGGGGTGGGTGATGCGTGGACGGGGTGGCTGTGTGGATGGCTGCTCGTTTGAAGAACTCCCCCATGCAGGATGCCTGCGCACCCACCCCATGCACCGACTGTACGTCCCCTTCACCCGCCTATTTTGTTTAAAAACACCCACACACTGATATGGATACATGGGGCATCCCTTACTACAATGCAACCCAAACTTATCAACCAACACCCAAAGAGAAATGTATCAGAATAGGCCACTAACAAACAACTACAAACGTTTTTGTATTACAAGTATTTTGCAAGCCATCCTCAGCCTTCGAGGAAGGGCAGGGTATAAATGTCAATAAATAAATTAAATAATAAAATAAAGATGAGTATTTTTCTCCTAAGGGTAGTCGATTGTTCTCTCTCTTTCTACCTTCCCCCAGAAAAGTGCGGAAACTAATGACCTCTACTTTTTAGGGGGGGAGGGGGGAAGACGGCATTTACACTGTCAAATGTTTTTTTTCCCCCCGATTTCTTGCTGCAGCTATTGTCACATATAGCGGCGATTGCTGGTGGTTGTGTCTCTTATTTTTAAAAAATTAAAGATGTCTAATACCAGATTGTTTTGCCTGGTTTTATACATCTAATTAAACATGAATATTCTTTTCTATAAAGGTAAAAATATTCAATCAAGCTTTACAGAACAAGTTATTCGTTGTGGAATAGGATACACAGATATAAGAAGAACAAAAGGGTCTGATTAGAAAAGTCAGTTTCTAATTTCATTGCTCCCCTCCAGCTTTGTTCTCTCCTCTTGAAGACTTTGATCATTCTATATAGGTTTCCGATGAAACAGGACAGAGGTAGTGGAGTCTTCTTGACAAAGAAATATAATCTATTCAGGTAGTAAGAAAACTGCTCTTCAAACACAAAATTTTCAATGTTTTAACAAGTGCTAAGATAAAGTTTCACTCAAAGTTTATACACTGATACAATGAAATAAAATCCCTTTAAAGTGAATGCCCTCTGTGCATTCAGCCTTATTAAATGTACCCGGCCAGATGTATTGAACTTTTTCTTGAAGTTCAAAGGGTTGAAATGAATCAGTAACAGCGAAAAGGAAAATGATATTTTATGTATGCACTAAAATGTCCTGCTTTTTCAACACTTATTTTTTCACTACAATAGAACAGCAACCATAATGAAAATGTTAAAAAGGATTACAGATAAATTTCTAATTTCATTCTATATGTTATTGTTTTTAAGACTGTATTGTATTTCATCTTCAATACAAACTGCTTGTATCCTAAACGCTATGCTTAAACAACAGGAGAAGATAAGCAACAATAAATTAAAAATGAGAAACAGCAGCATAGATTATTAAGGAACCTCTTTCCAGTGTATTTATTTTGCAAATTAATTCCTGCACCATGAGAAAAGGGTTTTTTTTGTTTTTAAACTAGCAGTGCAAGTTCTAGAGAGAATGTGATTGCCACGTTGGTCCTAAATGCAAGATGAAGTCAAAGCAGTCTGGGTATCCAACTTCCACTGGTGGGAGTTCACACTGCTTCCTTATATGCCTGTACTGCATTGCTTAGACTTCAATTCAGACTTTTTACTTGCAGGAAGTATCCTCTCTAGCTTATGATGCAAGGCACTTGCCTCAACCCCATGAGAGTTCTCCTCATTAAGAAGGCAGGAAAAGTAGGTCTCCTATACGTGGAGGCTCAGTGGAGTCCTAGGACCACTGCCAGAAGAAGGAAGGGGACTTGCTGCTGCCCTTTCCCCCCCTCTCCAGGTCCGTTGTTCTCCTCATCCTGCTAGTGGTTACAGCCATGTAGTTGATGCTGCCAGCAGCATGTGCTTGCCTCAAAGACTGAGCCATGCATAGCTAAGTGAAACTGCTGTGCCCTGAATGAATGCTTACATACACTCAGCAATAGAAGTTTTTCCAATAAAACATATTATCATCTGAACTACTTTGTCTCCATCTAGTAGAAAAGGTGTGATATTTAATACATATAAATAAAAAACAAGTTTGCAAAGCTTTAAGGTAAATTGCCATACTGCTGCACACTTTAAAAAAAAATGCCGCTGATGGCTTAACTGTTGGTTAAGAACTGGAATATTAATGAAAAAAATTAAAACTGACAGTTGGCTAGAATGCAAATCCTTTGTTGAAAGTATAGTTCCGTTTAAGAGTTTAATACCATTACTAATTTCATCTTTAGTAGCTGCTTCAAAGTTTAGAGCACTGTTACTAGGAGAAACCAAACAAGGTCATTAATTTCACTGAAAAAAGTGTTTTAAGAAGGTGGCATTACAGTAGAACTAAAATTACATGGCAACTATCATTACCATGCTTTAAATCTGAAGCTTTTATGTATTTTGAATGTTTATAGAACAAAAGTCCCAGATTTAAAGCTTTCCTCCCCCATGAGCGTCTTACTATATTACATATGCCAAAAATGATCATTTGCATATGTATCAAATAATTAAGAGCACATCCTTCATTCTCCAGGTACAGAAATGAGGTTGCACACACATAAATTGCACAATAGTGCCACACTAGATTTAGGAAGATGTCAAATCCTCATTCACAGTGAAATATATTGTTGCCTATCTCCCCATCAGAGACCAGCATTCATGGTCTACACTTAACCCTTACCTTTTGTCATGAAAAAAACTACACTCGAGTTGTCATGGGGTGGATTTCAACCCAAAGCTGATTTTGACCTGGGGATTGAAAGTGTGCAATAAAATGTAACTTTTTTTTTTTTTTTACAGTAGCCACACAATCTATGCCCAGCACACACACACAGACATTATAGAGTCTGTTTTATGATAAATACCAGCTCCACACATGAACAAACAACCAACACTACTCGTTTTTCTTTGCAAAAACATTATTTTTTATTCAAACTACAGAAAATGGTTTTTATGAACTTTATCTATATAAGTTAAAGTAGTGCCCCCCAAGAGCCAGCCCCACCACTGCCTCAGTTCTATCCCCCAGTGCAACCTCTTCCAGCCAGTCAGCCCCTCAGTGCCTCCATTCACCCCTGCATGCCTGCCATCCTCTGTGCCCTGTGATCCTTCATTCCCCTCCTGCAAGCCCCCAGCCAGTGATCATACCACACAAAATCTTCCAGGGAGGAAGAATGGCCACTCTGCCCCTGGACTTGAGGATGTGGCTATCACCTGCTAATCGCCCATAAGCTTTTCTTTGTTCCATTTCTATGGTCAGTTTGTGAGGACAATGAGGGCTCTTCTGGCCTGCTGGAGAAATGGAGCCTATGGGAAGGGAGATAAAAATTTATCTAACAGACTAAGAGACTGAAACCTAGGAGGCTGGGTGAGAAAGGAAGCTTTGCAGATGGAGTGAGCAAATGAAAAATCTTTCATGGCTACCTTTTTCTATTAGACACTAGTGGAAACATTAAGAGATGTTTGTGGCAATGAAGGGGTTAATTTTCATTGCTGCTGCCAGTCTAAAGTGACCTTGCCTTCCATGTCATCTTGCAGTCTGAATTGACCTTTAAAAATGTTGATTTGGCTGCTTTTAAGCTGGGGTGGAAATCCACCCCAACTGAAATGCATTGGCTGGGGTTGAAATTCCACCCCAATAGGAAACCTCCACCCCAATAGGAAAACTCCATTGACGCTGGGGTTATTTTTCCACCCCAGCCCTTTTTTTAAAAAAAGTTTTTTTATTATAGAAGACAAACGGTAAGTGATATCTGGATGGAATTTGAGTATGTTATGCCCAGAGGTGCTGGTGACAATGTCCTAAATTATCAAACTTGTAGAGCCATGAATTACCATATATTTTCATGTTTTTTTTCCACCGGTGGATGGAAAACAACCCCATGGCAGAAGGTAAAGGTTAATTAAGTATGAAGTATGATCTGACCATTCATAAGCATGCACCAGGCAGAAAAGTACATTCCACACCCCTGCATTATAGGCAGCCGACTGACCATGGCTATGCTATACAACAGTGCCTGGTACTGCTAATGAGGATTTGGCATCTACCCAAGTCTAGTGTGGCACGCTGACGAGTACAACCAAGGCATACTCAATCCCCTTGAACGCCTGGATGAATATAATTACATTCTAAATTGAAAGATTTCATATTATAGCTTTTTTGCGTAGTTGTAATGAAAGATCCCAAGTGCTCATCCTGAACTCACTGGCTCCACTGTGGGACAATATAGTATATATATACTGAATTCTCCAAACTACTTTCTAAAAATGTGCTACCTTCTCAAAAAAGTATGTTGTCAAGAGCAAACTTAAGAATCTGAAAATAGCTGCTGCAATGATACAAACCTTGTTATTATTAGGTCTGGGACAGAATGCAAGTTCTCTTATTAATCACTTTTCTGCACTTTTGGTGGTTCAGTCGGCATGGAAATATAAGAATGGATGATTAATAGATTCCAAAGACTGTATAACCAAGGAGCAGCATTATTTTCCAGAGGCACTAGAAGATTGTCAATGATGGTCACAAACTTAAATTCAACCTAGACAGACATCCACTCCTAAACTGGGGTAGTGGGGGCTGTTATGTCCATATTTGGTGGTCCTGTGTGCATGGAATGTTAACATTGTTTTTATTACAGGAATGTGTTATGTGGATTCTTTTTGAGAAAAATTTATGGGTTTGGCATTTTTTATTTTGCCATTTTGAAGGTTTACTGGCCTTGTAATCAAATGAAGCATTACTAAACCAAAAACCAATGTTGGTGTTGTAGCCCCTACCTAAGATGTTTGTCAATGCAGTGGCCTGGTTTGTACACTGCACTGATGAGAGCACAGTGCATCAGTGTCACTGTAGCAGGACATGGTATACCCACAATTGTCACCTTGGATCTGCAACTGTATGAGAAGGCATAAAAACCTATGTCCCGAGGTGATTTGCAAGGCAAATTTGTATTTCGCACTGGAGAGCTCCACACAATATTTTCTTTCCTAGAAGTCCTGGGGAAATATATTGAGGGGAGTGGACTTAACCAGCTGTGGGTAGAAGCAGGCATGTATTCTCCAACAACAGTCTGACAAATATTTGAGGGCAAGCACTTGTACCGTTCTATGGAAGCACATTTGGTAATACTAGTGGCACTCTATGATCTGCTCCTCAATGAAGTGTGGAAGGAACACCCCACTGAAAGACATCATCAAATAGGTGACAAAACAAATGCACCAGGAAATTCATGATGGCCAGGACAGTCAACTGAGATGCATAAAAGCATGACAAGCACAATTGAAAGGACAAATCTACTTGACAAGATGCAAGAGCTTGAGAACAAGAGCCAAGGAATGGCAAAGTTTCTTCTGAACTACATGAGACAGTTCAAGACCATCCTATGACATGTGAGAGCTTTAAGGCAAGCAAACTGGAAACTGCATCTCTCAGCCCAAGAAGAACTTAACAAGTACTTCTTTGCACACAACCACACAAACTATGCCTGCCTGAGTCCAGTGTACTGTGCAGAGAATCAGGAGTTTTAGCACACCCATCTTGAGACATATCATGTTCTTGAATTGGGAGATTTTTGTGTGAACAAGAGTGACATACCTTTATGCTGCATCGGTCCTGATCATGGAATAGAGCATGAAAACAGAGGCATGAAGGTGTTTGGGGGGGGGGGGAAGATACCTGGAATTACACAATCAGAAGCTACCCTTGATAGATTCTTCCTCATAGTGCCAGAGCTCTCCAGACTGGTAAAATAATTTGAACAAGTCAGTGGTGTACAAGACAGGCCAACATGTAGAAAGCACCATGAATTCACAGTGTCCAAACATTACAGAGTGTTCTGCAATGTTTCAAAGATGAAGGAAGTCACTCTAGAACATGGGGACCCCTTTTATGACAAGTCATGTGAGGTCATCAATGTCGTGACAAAGGTGGTGATGCCAGGAAATATCCAACATGACATTCTTAACAGGGACCTCATTGAGGCAAATCTACACAAAATATTTGTGTCTGAAAGAATCATTACAGCACAGCAGTCAGTTTGGTCCACAATGAAAAAAAGCCTCCTTGAAGCTATTTAAAGATTCCTGCAAATGCAACAAGACCAAGGTAAAAGACAAAATGGTTGAGCTTCGAGAAGAGAGAAATCTTCTAGCTAGATTCATTATTGTAATGAGAAGTCGGCTACACATTGACCTCAAAGAGGCACTTGGGAAGTATGAGTTCTCAGCTCTCCCAAGATCCCTCTTCACTCCAGATGGAAACATGCTCCTTACATCTGACAAGTCCAAAGTCATGCATGCCCTAGAAGAACTGGTGAAAACTACCCATCAAACAGCAGATGTCCAACATGCCCCCACACCTGCACCTTCTCAGAAAAGGCTCATACTTTTTGATGGAATGGCACTAGTAAATACAACACAGAAAACTGGTAACATGAAAACATGCAAGGACTTTCCTGTAATTTTGTAGCATGTCTTGTCCAGGTATCCAATGGTTATTATGAAGCGTAGGAAATACCTTCTTAGCAGAGGGATTTCAATAGATAGGGTGATTCGCACAAAACAAGATGTTATCTCTCGTCCTAAAACATCTACTTCCCAGTCTATGCCAGTGAACTCCTCAGCTAATCTCATTCCGCTGGGTGCCCAGAAACGCAGGTCTGATATCCTTTACTCAAAAGAAAGTACCCAGATATTACCTTTGGACAACTTGGTAAAATGTACAAGTAAGGACCTGGAAACAGCCTTGAAAAATACAGAAGTTGCAGAGCAGTTGGTGGGAATTGGTGAGCGCCTACCTGACAATCAAGATACAAATAAAGTTCCCTTCGTTGGGAGCTGTTGTAATGTGAGCAAAGTCCCGAATTTCATTGATTGTATGGAGGATGTTCCCCACCTTACAAGCTGGGAGGAGACACCCCCCCCACCCACGTGTGATCGGTATGAGTTTAGCAACACAGAATGCTGACTTTTCTGCATTGCAGCAGCTACTTATTAGTGAATTGGGAACTTTTTTACTAGGCAGGACGGGAGCAAAGGATTCTGTGTCTTTGCATAGTATATTTCGGAATCTCCCTATAATTGATCAAGACACCATATTGCAAAAACTGGACCTATTTAGAAGAAATTCCCAAATAGAGGTATTAGAGTATAAAGCCCCAGTTTTGGTACAAGCCTCCTCCCCATATAAACCAGAGCATAATAATGAAGTTTTGACAGCTGCTCGTTATCTTGACCCTGAGGAGGAAGGCAGTCCTTTAGGAAATACAGTTGTAGTAGTAGTACCAGAGCTGACATTGGATCAAAACCTTAAAGCAGCAGCCTTTAACCCCCAACAATCAAATGTGCAGTTTAGGAGCAATGTGTTGGTCCTAAATTTGGATCAATCCCTGATTCAATTCAATTTCAATTTCAATTTCTTTGCGTAGCCTGTGGCCATTGCAACACATATAACATACAACACAAAATATACACAATATAAAGGCTACTTAATATAAAACAATTCCAAGATTTTACAATGGGCTCAGGATTTATTATAAATTTATTTAGCCAGCATGATTTACTTTAAAGGCCAAGAACTCCTCCCTTATACTGAAAGCATGGGTCAAAAAATGTGCTATACTCTTGATAACATCAGTGTCAGCGCTGTTCAAAAGATAGTTAAGTATAATTTGATCCGATCTACCTGGGAATTTTATTACCAACTCTGATAAAAAAAATTCCCTCAGAGTGTCATACAGATGACAATGGAGCACTACATGTCCTACCATTTCCACTGTCAATCTATCAAAAGGGCACAGCCTATTAGCAAAAGGAGTACCATCCAAGTGCCCCTCTAAAACCCGGGTGGGTAGGGCATTAACCCGGGCTGGGAGGGAATTCCAAAGGCGGGGCCCGGCCACCAAGAATGCCCTCTCTATTGTGGCCCCCCGCTTAACACAGGGGACGTCCAAGAAGGCACCCCAGGCAGACCGAAGGAGCCGCTTTGGGGCGCGGAGGGAGAGGCGATCCCTGAGGTATAAGGGGCCGAGACCGTGAAGGGTCTTATAAATCAACACCAATACCTTGAACCTGGCTCGGCACGCTATTGGCAGCCAGTGCAGAGCCCGGAGCACAGGTGTTATGTGGTTCCAGCGACCCGTCTACGAAAGGAGGTGGGCCACCCCATTCTGCACTAGCTGCAGCCTCCGAACCAGGAACAAGGGCAGCCCCACGTAGAGCGCGTTGCAGTAGTCCAGCCTCGAGGTGACTAAGGCATGGACGAGGGAGGCCGGGTCTGGGCCAGAGACATACGGATGCAACCTCCGCACCAGATATAACTGGCGGGAGGCAGTCTTCACCACCCCTTCTACCTGCTGCTCCAGGCGGAGATCCGCATCCAGCACCACCCCAGACTCCAGACCTGTTGAGCTACAGGAGGGCGAACCCCCCCCCAATCAGGGGGGCCGACACTTCCCTTGCTCTCCCCACCACCATCATCTCCATCTTATCGGGGTTGAGCTTCAGTCTGCTCTGCCACATCCAATCTGCCACGGCCCCCAAACACTGGGATAGCAACGAGACGGCAAGGTCTGGGTCAGCTGAAAGAGAGACGTACAGGTGAGTATCATCAGCATATTGGTGACAACGCACCCCGAACCCTCTCACGACCTCCCCCAAGGGCTGCATATAAACATTAAATAATAATGGAGACAGAATGGAACCCTGCGGAACGCCGCAGGACAAAGCGCGGGGGCAAGATGTTTCAGCTCCCAGCACTACCCGCTGGCTTCTCCCCGCGAGGAATGAACGAAACCACTCAAGAACGGTCCCATTCAGCCCCACCAGGTCACGCAGCCATCTCAACGACAGCCCATGGTCCACGGAATCAAAAGCGGCCGAGAGATCTAGCAGGACAAGAAATGTTGAACGTCCTGCATCCATCGGTGGAGATCGTCGACCAAGGCCACCAACACCATCTCAGTGCCATAGCCGGGGCAGAACTCAGATTGAAAAGGGTCCAGGAAACCAATGCTATCTAGATGCACCTGGAGCTGGATCGCCACCGCCCGTTCAATAACCTTCCCTAAAAAGGGAAGGTTAGAGACAGGTAAGTAGCTGGCGAGTGCATCCACGTCCAAAGATGGTTTTTTCAGCAGGGGGTGTACCACAGCTGGGCGACAACCTCCCCTGCTGCAAGGACGCGTTAACCACCCTTGCCAGCACCGTCCTCAACGTCTCCCTGGAGGCTTTCACTAGCCAGGACGGCCACGGATCAAGTTCACAACAGGTGGCTCTCACAGACCCTGGCGTCACTGCCTGAAACTCCCCACACAAAGATGGACAAGACGGAGTCTCCATCACCTCGCGCTCTCTACCTACTGCCTCTAATCCAGCGTTGAAGTCGCTCTGAATCCGAGCGATCTTATCTGTGAAGTAGGTGACAAACTCCCCACAGCGGGCCTGGGACACATCCCAGTCCAGGCAGAGAGAGGCCAGACTAAACAGCCCCCACACCATCCGAAACAGCTCCGCCGGGCGTGACTTCGCAGACGCTATGAGGACAGCAAAGAGCTCCTTCCTTGCTGTCCTCACAGTCTCAACATAGGACCGCAAATGAGCCCTATGGACAAGTCGGTCGGAGTCAGATCAAGTCCGACGTCAGCGTCGCTCCAGTCTCCGCCTACATGCTTCATCCCCCGCAGCCCCGCAGTAAACCAAGGGGCCCTGCGGTGACGAGAGAGAGGCAGAGGGCAGCTCGAAGCCACCCTGTCAATGGCCTCCTCCAGCAAGCTGTTCCAATGCCGGACCAGCTCATCAACAGAGTGACCGTCCAGGTCCAAGGTTAACTCCCTCAGGACCTCTTGGAACCACTGAGGTTCCATCAGCCTCCAAGGCCGGAACATCCTTCCCCCTCTGGAGGGGGTGCACTGAGAGGCTGGGCTTAAGGAAAATCTATTACTTACCACTTGTGGTCCATCTGCTACACAGAGTAATGCCTGGTACGATAGGGAATGTCGAGCATCTAAGCGGTTACTCGTCGCTGTGAGAAAGAAGTGGGTAATGACTGAAACCGATTCTGCTCAACTGCATTATTTAGAGTTGAAGCAATCCTATAAGCAGTTACTTAGGGTAAAAATAGATTACAATAAACGTTGGGCAATACTTGCGGTTGCAAACAGGATGGGGAGTACTAAACATTTTTGGAAGAGTATGAATCAGATAAGAAAGTCTAGACAGAAGGTAGGGAATTTTCCTATATCCAACATGATCTGGGAAGAATTTTTTGGGAACTTGTATAAGGCTAAGATCCTGCCCACAGACGATCTTGGGGATAGTCTAGACTGGCAGCTCTCTACCACAATCCCAGAAATCGAGTTTTTGGAGCTGGATATTGAAAATATGATTAGGGTCCTGAAGACTAATAAGTCACCAGGACCAGACTATCTGTCAGCAGAGGTTTTACAAGCTGCCCCAAAATGGCGGGCTTCAATATTATCTAAGCTTTTCAATAAGATAACACAGGCATGTAAAATTCCTTCTACGTGGGGGATAAACTGGTTAGTCCCAATTTATAAAAAAGGTTAGCGTACTGACCCGGGGAGCTATAGACCTGTTAGTCTTCTCTCTGTGATCAGTAAGTTATACTCAGCTAAGATCTTGCAGCAGTTACAAATTTGGGCAGATATGAACAGTAAAATCCCTATGGAGCAATAAGGTTTTAGGGCAAATAGATCCACTATGGACTGCTGCTTCATTATGATGCATTTGATTATCAAGTACTCTGAGATTAGAAAAGGGAAACTTTTTATGGCCTTTATTGAGTTTACTAAGGCCTTCGATTCTGTCCTGCCGGAGAGACTTTGGATTAAATTAAGGATTATGGGCATGAGTGATAGACTCCTTTCAATTTTGATCCAATTGCACTATAATGATGCAACGAGGGTAAAGAATGGAACAGGGAATGCACCAAGTGCCTTAATTCCTATTAGAAGAGGGGTACAGGAGGGGTGCGTCTTAGCCCCGTTACTCTTTAATTTGGTGAACTTTATCAAGGAGTTGAACTCACATTTTCCTAGGATTCATACCTACTCCTTATATGCTCTGCAGTACGCAGAGGACCTGGTCTTATTTTTGCAGACTGAAAAGGGTCTTAAAACTTCAATTAAAGTACTAATGGATTACTGCTTATTAAATGATCTGGAAATTAATAGCAGCAAATCTAAAATGATGGTAGTGGGAGGCAAAGCTGTATCCCCCTAATGGAAAATCAATGAGGCCAACTTTGAAGTAGTTAACTCCTTTACATATTTGGGTGTTACTTTCTCATCCAGGGGTACATGGGCAACTCATTAAAAATAGAGCCCATTTGTCATCTCGTGCCTCTTGAAAGCTATGAACGCTTCTAAAGGAATATCTTTAAGTAGTATTTTGAAGACGTTTCAATCAAAAATCCACACTATGTTAACCTTCAGGTTAGAACACATCTCCTTTCCGAATATTATTGTACTGGAAAGGGTCCAAAATTTCTTTCTGCAAAGGGTGCTCAGAGTTGGCAACACCGTCTCAGGTGCTGTTCTACGGGCAGAAACGGGCACCCTATCCATCGAGCATTATGGAAGAATGACGCCGATTAGATACTGGCTAAAACTGTTATCCCAAACCCAGGATACATTGCAAGTCCAGTGTCTAGCCAAAGAGTTAGCACATGTTGGTAGTAGATTATATTCTTGGGTGAAATATCTGGCCCTATTACTAGAAAATCTGGGATTTTCCTTCATGTACTTTCAAGGCAAATCAATAGCCTATATGAAGAAAGAAACAGAGCAGAGATCTAAGGACCTCGCTATGCAGCAAGATCTTACTCTGGTCAAAGAACGGAAATTGGCACCTAAATTGGGCCTTGGAAATATCAGTTTTGCTCTGGAACCTTACCTACATAAACTGATCAATAACACTCTTAGAAGGCATTACATTCTCCTTCGCTTTCAGCTGACGCAAACATCAGTCCTAGCGGGAAGATTTCTGGGAACCCGATACAAGCTCCGTCAGTGTACTTGCTTGCTGCAAGAGGTTGAAACCCCTGAACATCTTCTCTTTAAATGCCCTTACTATTCTCGACTTAGAGATACTTGGTTAATGTCTTTAGTCATAAATGCTAGAAAATCAAAAGTAGAGGATCCTTACTTATTTATTACTAATCTCTCCCAAGTGTGAGATCTGGTAGCAGTGGCAACCTTTCTGGTGCTTGCAGCAAAGAGGCGAACTGCTATATAAGCACGATTTAAAGATCATAAGATAACTTAAGCTAGGAGAGAGCTTTTGTGCAATAAGATAGGTTTTGTCTTGCAGTAATTAAAAGATGTACCGACCAGAGCTAGGTATGTCTAGCTAATGGGTTTTATGTTCAGAAATTAATCACATTATGTGATACTTGTTTAGTTCAGTAACACCTTTTTTTAACTTTAATTTATCAAATCTGTTATGAGAACAACATAGTGATGTTCCTGTTTCCTTTAATATATGTAATAATTTAATAATAATTTAATAATTTTATAACAATGTTGTTTGTATCTATGTATGATTTTTGATTGTTTTACTTTGGGCTATGGCGAAAGCTAGTCCCGTTAATAAATATTTGATTTGGTGAAGTGAGACTGATATTTTATAGATATGTGCAAGGATCTCTGAAAGAGAAGATGAATGAGCGCCAAGGGGGTTGTGAGGTACAGTACCACGTGGTTGACAACACAATTATCACTAACGTTCCATTGAAGCAGTTTCTGTTTCACATCGAACAAAGTATCTTGCTGTAAACTCAGAACACGACGACAGAGTTTGTAGCTGTGTCAGGAACAACAGCACAGTGCAACCATGGCAGACTGTCTAAACATCTTCATCAGTACAAGGATGATTTTAAAAAATTTCAGAAGTCAGTTCAGAATGCAAGAGGAAATGGAAGTCAAGACCACATTAGACTGGCAGAAAAAATGAAAATTAACCCCTTCACTGCCACTTCAGTTTGGCTGAGACTGGCAGGAAACTGCTCCTTGTGCCTGTCCCTAGGTCTGGTGCTGCAGAACGCTAAGCAACTGGCTCTTGTGCCTGCCCCTAGGTCTGGCGCTTCAGACTGCTAGAAAAAATGAACCTCTCTCAAGGTGCCCACTTCAGACTGCCAGAAAAAAATGGCCTTGAAAGATTTTTCATTTCTTCACCCAGCCTGTTTGGTTTCATTTATTCAGCCAGCCTGAAGAGTATTAATTGTCACCACAGATTGGCCAAGAAAATGAAACTAACTCCTTTCAAACCCCCCATCAGGCTACAACCAAAATTGGAACTGAAACCAAACTGGCTATTTGAGTAGAGCACAGGGAGCAGAAAGCCAGCAGTATAATCAATGAATTCTCCAGGAGAATTTCACCTTGCTGAAGGCAGGCATCAAGCCATCTGTACCTAGAGATTTCACCTTGAAGGAAGTGGGCAGCAATGGAAGAACCTTCCACAGTAAGTATCTGATCTTAAGAACATAAGTAGTGCCATGCTGAGTCAGACCAATGGTCCATCAAGCCCAGCATTCTGTCCTCCAACAGTGGCCAATCTCCAACAGTCACAATGGGAAATCCATTCCCCATTGTTCACTACCAGTTTCCGACAGTAAGAAGTTCATCCCGTAAGCTACTTGGTTAATATTAATGGACCTAATCTCCAAGAACTTACCCCAGTCCTTTTTTAAACCCAGCTATACTACTGACCTTGACAATGTCCTCTGGCAACAAGTTCCATAAGTTAATTATGCATTGAGTGAAAATGTACTTCCTTTTATTTGTTTTAAATCTGCTGGCAGCTAGCTTCATGGAGTGTCCCCTAGTTCTAGTACTATTTGAGAGGATAAATAACCATTCCCCATGTACTTGTTCCACACCACTTAAGATTTTATAAACCTCTATCATGTCCCATCTCAGTCTTCTCTTCTCTAAGCTGAAGAGACCCAGCTTGTCAAGCCTTCTTTGTACAGAAGCCATTCCATACCCTTGATCATTCTTGTTGCCCTTCTCGGTACCTTTTCTAATACAGCTATGTTTTTTTTGAGATGGGGCAACCAGAACTGAACACAATATTCCAAGTGCGGTCGCACCATTGGTTTGTATAGAGGCATTATGACAGCCTCAGTTTTATTCTCTATCCCTTTACGAATGACTCCTAACATTCTGTTTGCATTTTTGACTGCTGTTGCACACCTAGCCGAGGATTTCAGCATATTTTCCAATCACTCCCAGATCCTTTTCCTGAGTGGTAATTTCTAGCTTAGTATCCAGCATTGTGTACTCATAGTTTGGGTTATTTTTCTCTACGTGCATCACTTTGCACTTGTCCACATTAAATCTCATCTGCCAGTTAGATGTCCAGGCACCCCCGGCAGACTGAAGGAGCCGCTCTGGAGTGCGTAGGGCGAGACGCCAAGACCGTGAAGGGCCTTATAAATCGACACCAATACCTTGAACCTGGCTCGGCACGCTATTGGCAACCAGTGCAGAGTCCAGAGCACAGGTGTTATATGCTCCCAATGACCCGTCCCCATCAGGAGCCAGGCCGCCACATTCTGCACTAGCTGCAGCCTCCGAACCAGGAACAAGGGCAGCCCCTCGTAGAGCGCGTTACAATAGTCTAGCCTCGAGATGACAAAGGCATGGATGAGGGAGGCCAGGTCCGGCCCAGAGACATAGGGACGCAGCCTCCGCACCAGATATAACTGGCGGAAGGCGACCTTCGCCACCACCTCCACCTGTCGATCCAGGCAGAGATCTGGGTCCAATATCACCCCCAGACTCCAAACCTGCTGAGCTATAGGAGAGCGAACCCCCCCAATTAGGGGGGGTCGACACCTCCCTCGCTCTCCCCACCATCATCACCTCCTTCTTATCGGGGTTGAGCTTCAGTCTGCTCTGCCACATCCATTCTGCCACGGCCTCCAAACACTGGGATAGCAACGAGACAGCAGGGCCTGGGTCAGCTGAAAAAGAGAGATACAGCTGATTATCAGCAGCATATTGGTGACATCGCACCCCAAATCCTCTCACGACCTCCCCCAAGGGCTGCATATATACATTAAATAATAATGGAGACCGAATGGAACCCTGAAGAACGCCGCAGGACAAGGCGCAGGTGCAAGATGTTTCAGCTCCCACCACCTGCTGGCTTCTCCCCAAGAGGAATGAGCGGGACCATTCAAGAACAGTCCCATCCAGACCTCCCAGGTCACACAGCCATCTCAGCAGCAGCCCATGGTCCATGGTATCAAAAGCGGCCGAGAGATCTAGCAGGATAAGAAACGTAAAACATCCTGCATCCATCTCCCAGCAGAGATCGTCGAGCAAGGCCACCAACGCTGTCTCAGTGCCATAGCCAGGATGGAACCCCGATTGAAAAGGGTCCAGGAAACCGATGCTATCTAGGTACCCCTGGAGCTGGATCGCCACTGCCCGTTCAATAATCTTCCCTAAAAAGGGAAGGTTAGAGACAGGTCGGTAGCTGGCGAGTGCGTCCACATCCAATGATGGGTTTCTTCAGCAGGGAACGTACCACAGTCTCCTTGACGCTAGGCGACAACCTCCCCTACCGCAGGGACGCATTAACCACTCCCGCAAATTTGGCAAAGAGTCTATAGTATAATCATTGCTTTGGGCATCGAGGGAGAAAGGAAATTTAAATTGGTCAGGAAATTTCACCATGAAAAGTAGTTATTCTATACTGGCTGAATTTAAAGGGACTAGCTGCCTAAATTTAAGATAAAACTTGAGCTTGATTTAAGTAAGTTAAAACCCAACAAGATTTACAATATTTTCATCATCAGTACAGTCCAGCCTTGTTATAATGCAGCAGCTGCAATTCCCACTCAGCTCCTTCTCACCGGGGAAGGAGACGAGTGGCCCTCTAAAGGGCCACCCTTCTTCAATAGATGGTATGCATACATATTCATGCCTTAGCCCGCACAGCATCCTCCTCAATCTCGAGGATGCCATGTGGGGAAGACAGAGTGTTTTATACAAGCAAGGCTAAAGGGGAGGTCCGTGTCCGCCGAGTGGCACAGCCATGGAGCACCCATGCACATGGAGTGAGTGGGGAGAGATTCAAATGGGCAACTTCCTGGGTGGCCACCATGGCCATGCAGACAGCCTCGACAAAATCCTGCCACCATGGACCAAGTCCCTGAAGCAACTCATACAGGCAGCCAATGGGTAATCCCCATTAAGAGTTCCTGGTAGGGCTGGCAGTGGGATGAGGAGGCAGCAGGGCCGCAGATCTGTCCGCTGGCATGGGTGGGCACCCCAGTTCAAGCAAACCACGCAGGGATGAGCGGACGCCTGTCCCCACACACTGTTTTTCCTTCTTCCACACAGGGCTCCCATGCTTTTTCTCCAGTGCCCCGTGAGTGGCCATTAGTGGGTTTTGCATGAGTCACAGGAGCAGGCCTCCTCCCACACCACCTTCACATGCATGATCAGGTGGGTGGTTGATGGGTGGCTATGCGTGGTTGCGTCTCGTTAAAAACCACCCACAGACTGGAAAAATGTGTTCCCAACCCATGTCCACATAATAAACAACCTGATAGACACCCATTCATGGGTGGCTATTGTGCTGTTCATTAACACCCTTAGTCAGTAAAACTGATTCCCCACCTATCCCCAAGAGCATGGCATTAAAGAAGATTTAACAAAGAAATCTTTCTAAATTAAGATGATGTAAACTATAATCAATTAACTTTCTTTCCCTACTCTGCATCTATCCACTTGAATGACTATGCACATCCACAATAATGGCACTTTTTTGGCACTCTGAACAGATGCCTCTCATCAAGCTCTGTTTTATTGCCACTTACCCTAATCTTCTCAATGCAAGTGTAAGAAGGTAAGTCCAGGCAAAATATAGAGATCTCCCCAAGGGGGACAGGGGAAGTCCAGCAAACTGAAGATACAATCAAGATTTGAAAACTCTTCAAATGGAAAACTCCATGGAAACTTTCCTATTCTGCAGAATTTAAGCTTTCCTTTTTAAAAAATGGTATATAGGATTCTCAGTTGCAAAAAAATCCTTCCAAACATGCAACAAATGTTTAACGATACAGTGCTGTGCTTTATTGCAAGGGGAAGTAATGTACAGTTATTCAAACTTTCATATGACTGAGACATAGGAGTTCAAGAGAAAACGTACAGCCTCAGTACAACATTCTCATTTGTGTAGTATAGTCCATCATGGCTAGATCTGGAACAACTGGGTATGTACCTTCAAATTTGAACTCTTTCAAGGCATGACCAACAATCCCAAATGCTGCAAAACTGAGCTAAGTCATCCTTCTAAAAATGGGTGTTCACACCATTTTCTCTTACAGGATGGTCTCTGTACTGGGACCAATGCTGTTTAACATGTTCATTAGTGATCTGGAAAGGGGGGAAATAAAGATGATTAAAAGGTATGGAACAGCTTCCGTACGAGAAGCTGAACAGGTTAGTGTGCTTCATCTTAGAAAAGAATTGGACAGAAGTGGGGAACCTTTCCTCTTCCCACAGGCAACTTTCAAAATGAGCCAGATACAAGTTGGGGGTGGGAGTGCTTAAGCAGTCTTCTGAGGATAGGGGAGAGTCCAGAGCATGGATCTATGCCATGAATCCACCCAAGAAATAGAAAAAAAGCCACAGGTTGAATTTGGCCCATGAGCCTGAGGATCCCCAACACTGTGATACAGCTTTATAAAATTGTGAGCGGTGAAAAGCAAGTACATAGGAAGCTGTTATTTACTCTCTTTCAAAATACTAGAACGAGGGAACACCTAATGAAATTAAGTTTTTTAAAAAATATTTATTCAACTAAACACAAAATTAATTTGTGTAATTCATTGCCATGGGGTGTGTTAGAAGGAGCTACTGGCTACATGTAGACTACAGGTCTAACATACATGTAAAAGTCAAGGTTAAACATGTATGTAATATGAAAACTGAGAACTGAAAACTCACTTCATGCAATGGAGAAATGCAAAGTCACGCTGAGTGTGTATTCAGAAAAAGCCTAAACACCTCTGCAGACAAAGACCATCGAGTTGCAAATGGATTTCTTCCTGTGGACGTGACTGAAAGCACAGAGTCACCTGGTGGGAAAATCAAACAAAGGATCCTGGAAAGGTACTTAAGGAGGGAGACAAGACAAAGAGCGATCTTTGCTATCTCAGTTGGCGGAGATCAGCTTGTTGAGCTTCATCTGCATGATCCTAGCTTACCAGCCAGAGAAGGGTTGCACCAACGGAACTATGAAGTAAGGCTTTTTGGAAACTCTAAAGACTGATACCCAGCCAAGCTTTACATCGCTGACTGTGACATGAAGTGAAATACCCTTGGACCTGGATTAGGGTAAACCTAAATCAGGAGAATCCAAGTACAGATAGGAATGCGTTATTGGTTATGTTATTTTCATTTCTGCACTCGAGTATGATCTTGTACTGCATGCTTATTCATGATTTATTCATTAAACTACTTTTTACTGAACTTCATATGGTCCAGTGGAATCGCTAATCTTAACATTGGTGGGACGCAGTTTGGGGTTAATTCTGTGTTTATAAACACAGACAAACCTAGAAAGCAAGAGTGTGCTGGGAAACTCTGTGGCTGAAAAGGTGACAAGAAGGTTCACCCACTGCAGGCTCAATCAGTTCTAGAGAGAGCTGATCCAGTGAGAGCTGCAAGCCAGGGAAACTGAGTCATGACAGCCTAGAGTGGGGTAGTGAGCCCCAATCCCATGACAGGGTGCTGCCAAGGTCAACAGCATAAATGGATTCAACAAAAGGACTAAGTTCTTAGTCCATTAAATGGTTATGAGTCAAGTTGATGAGGCGACAAGATCCCTAAATGCTACAGATTGGGAGTAAACAGCAGGAAATTGATTGGTTTGTTTGTGTATTTGATCGGTTTGTGATTTTTTCTGAAGCAACCAAAGATGGCTAGTGTCAGTGATGAATCATCATTACCAGCACAAGGGTAAGGGAGATTAGGTTAGCCTGTCTGAAGGAAGCCTCAATTGCATATTGTAGCTTGCCATTTGCACTTCAGCTCTTTTGTTACGTGATTGGCCCAAAGACTAAAATGAGGGAAAGAGTAGCTTCTATTTCCCCAACGACTGTAATACACAAACAGAAAAAACATACTTGAAAAATACGAAATTTGGTAAGGAGACAAAAAAAGGGGATGTGTGAACTAGGATTACTTTTACCTTTTTAAAAAAAAATTGACCAGATTACAAATTGATAATGTCATACTAATATCACTACCATTATTATAGAGAAAAAAGCCAAATTGTGCATTTGCTGATTTCTGTGCATCTTGTATGCTGGAAGATGTCATGTTCAAGTTAGTGGTGCACATCAACTATCTGGAGTAAAAAAGCTTTTACACTTCTTCATACATGCATAATCTCATCATGCAGGCATAAGCCAAAGAAGGCATAAAGAACAGAAATCAAATTCGACCTCTATGATTAACCTAGATGATTTACAAAGCCTACCATATAAATTGCTGAAAAAAAGATATTCATGATTAAGAAGCTATCACAGTCTTAAACTGTAGTATTGTTACCAACAAATGTAGTATTAGCAGATTAGGGTCTGAAAAATCCACTCTCCTAGAAAGGAAAAGCCTTTATTTGCCTGGTGAGATGGACAAACCTCCAATGATTTTGTCATTATTCCAATCTGTAATTTTAGCATATGGTTTCTGCATCATATTTTGCCTATTTTTTATTTCTTCACATTTTTATGCCGCCCCCTTCCGCTTATGCATCTCGGGGCGGCTAGCAACATAATAAAAACACATAAAATCCCCAAATATAAAACATTAAAATAAACCAGGCAGAAAAAAAACCTAACCCAACCCCCCCACCCATCACCCATCTCCCTCATCAAAGGCCCAGCAGAACAGCCAGGTCTTACACTGTCTACAGAAAGAGGGGAGGTCTAAGGCCAGGCGGACCTCCAACGGGAGTTACACAGCCATGGTGTGGCCACCGAGAATGACCGCCTCATAGTCAACACACGGGATATCCGGGGATCTCAAGGAGGGCGCCTCCGGCCGACCACAAAGGGCAATCTAGGACCCAGGGGGGTGAGGAAGTCCTGCAGATAATTGGGGCCCCGATCATTCAGGGCTTTAAAGGTCAGAACCAACACCTTGAATTGGGCCCGGAAGACTATCAGCAGCCAGTGCAGAGAACAGAGCACCAGAGTAATGTGCTTGCAACGACTTGTCCTCCTAAGGAGACGTGCCGACGCATTCTGCACCAGCTGCAGTCTCTGGACCATCACCAGGGGTAGCCCCATGCTCTGCCCCTAAAATGGGCGTGCAAAATACTGATTTCTACAGACCTGAAGCTTAAATAAATAAAATTAAGTGGGCTGTTTTTACAACTGTTCAACAAGTAAAAATTATCAGGAGTTTCTCAGTAGTTATGAAGACCAGAACATGGGTTTCTAACCTAATGGTGGCAAGAGTATCATTCCAGGCATGAGGTGATGGAGTTCTGGTTTCAAATCCATAAGCAAACAGTACCTTCACAGGGCCTTCACAGATATCCCTTCCTTCCCAACCAGCAGCAAAGTAGAAACTGAGCAGTCTACCAAGCATGCCTGTTGCTGTTCAGAATTTTGGGCAGCAACAACACTGACAAAAATCTCTTCGATGCTGCAGAGCTCTACTAGCAGCTATATTTGGGGTTATTCAGAAGGAGGGCCTAAACAAAAAGAAGTTATAAGGGGCATCAGAAAAAGTTCCCCAAATCAGTGAACTCAGTCGCTTGGGAAGGATATGCAATAGGATAGACATGTCCAAAGAAGTTCCCAACATACCAAAATCTTGTGGATGAGAGCCACAAGACAAGCATGCAAATCGCACATGCATACACACAAATTTCTGCTTTGTGTTAGCTTGCAGAGCCAGAGCTCTACAGTCCTGGCTGCTGAGATTCCGAGGAACAACAGCAATTTAGCAGCTGAGATTCCAGTGCATTCAATGACAAACCATTAAGGCCAAAGAGCCACAAATTGTTCCTGAATCACAGTTTGGCCACCTGTGGAATAGTAGAATCTGCCCAGTTTTTCAAGCTATATTATTGTTTTTATTTAGCTCTCTGAAGAAAACAAATTTAAGTGGATTTACAGTTCAGACGCTAGGGTTGACTTAAGTAGTGAGGTCTTCTGGACTCACTGTACAAAAAAACGTACTTTGTTTAAATTTCTTCATAAATAATGGTTTACCCCCTCATTTCTATATTTATTCATCTGCCTTCTTTAGTATTCTTTAAAATACTAATGGTTATAAAATGGGCAGAGCAAGTCTATGATTGATGGTAAAATATTAAAAATAATATTTTGATCTGACAAGTATATTTTGTTTACTATAACAGAATGCTTATCATCATAGAATATTTATTGTCATTACAGAAGTCATTATAGCTTGTTTTGAATAGAAGCACAATATTCAAATTTGCCTAACAATGTAATGTACAAAGCTTTATTTTCCGTACAAAAAAGGTCTTAGTAATTTCTTCTACTAGCTTTCTAAACTGCCATGTAAAGAAAAAAATAGGTGAACTCCATTCACTTTTTATTTGTTAAAATATATACTGTAGAAACATGACTCAAATTAATTTTTATCAGCAGCAGCATGTACCTACAACTGTAAAAGTCTTCATTAACAAGCTATGGTTTAACACCACATGAACACAAACCAATAGTATTATAAACATGAAAGAAAGTATAACATGACTATTAAGACAGGAATAAAGAAAACACTGCATAAACTTTTTCAAGACAAACCATTACTGTTTTCTCATACTTACTTCAACGGCAAGAAAACATCTGTATCCTGGAGAGCAAACAGCATAGCAATAGCTCTAGGTTATAGTTTTGTTTAAAAGGTTTCAGCACAAAACTGTAGTAAGCAGACACAATTAAAAAAAAGTTTCTCACACAACAAGGATGACAGCTAGGAGCATATAACAAGTTACACCTCAAGTGAACATTTTGATCATGCAAATTGCCTAACAAAGACACTTCCTATTACAAATGGGAACCACTTCACTATGAATACCAAACACTTATGAGTACTCTTTTGCTCTGCTTGTTTTTAACTTTTTTGTATTATTATTATCATCATCATCATCATCATCTATTTATTTACATTTCTTAGCCACCCCCTCATGCCCATGGCATCGCGGGGCGGCTTACAACACAAACAAAATCACAATAAATTAAAACAGCTATAAAACACACACAAAAATAAAACATCTTAAACCCTCATAAAACAACCCCACCCCTTAAGATTTTTATCCCAGCCCACCCACCCTCCTCCAAAGGCCTGGGAGAACAGCCAGGTTTTGCAAGGCCGGCGGAAGGCCAGCAGACTTGAGGCTAGAGAGGCTTCCTAGGGTAAGGAGCTCCATAATCGCAGCACGGCCACCGAGAACACCCTCTCCATTGTGGCCCCCCGCTTTACACGGGGGACCTCCAAAAAGGCGCCCCGGGCGGACCGAAGGGACCGCTCTGGGGCACGGAGGGTGAGGTGGTCCCTGAGGTATGAAGGGCCAAGACTGTGGAGGGCTTTATAGGCCAAGTCCAACACCTTGAATCTGGTTCAGTACACTATAGGTAGCCAGTGCAGCACGCGGAGCACACGTGTTATATGCTCCCTTCGGCTCATCCCTGTAAGGAGACGAGCCACCACATTCTGCACCAGCTGCAGCCTCCGAACCAGCATCAGGGGAAGCCCCACATACAGCACGTTGCAGTAGTCCAGCCTCAAGGTGATAAAGGAATGGATGAGGGTGGCCAGGTCGGGTCTGGAAATATATGGATGCAGCCTCCGCACCAGATGCAACCGGCGAAAGGCAGTCTTAGCCACCGTCTCCACCTGCCGATCCAGGCGGAGATCCAAGTCCAACAATACTCCCCGACTCCGAACCTGCTGGACTACGGGAGGGCAGACCCCCTCTACGAGGGGAGTCAACACCTCCTTCACCCTACCCACCGCCATCACCTCCGTCTTATCAGAACTGAGCTTCCGTCTGCTCTGCCGCAATCAATCCGCCATGGCCTCCAGACACTGGGACAGCACTGAGACGGCAGGACCTGGGTCGGTTGAAAAGGAGAGGTATAGCTGGGTATCATCAGCATATTGGTGGCAACGCACACCAAACTCTCTCACAATCTCCCCCAAGGGCTGCATATATACTTTAAACAATAATAGAGACAGAATGGAACCTTGCTGAACGCCACAATCCAGGGCCTCGGGGCTAGAAGATTCAGCCCCCAGGACAACCCGCTGGCTTCTCCCAGAGAGGAATGAGCAGAACCATCCAAGGACAGTTCCATCCAGATCCCCCAGGGTTCACAACCGTCTCAAAAGCAGCCCATGGTTCACTTGTGTCAAAAGCGGCCGAGAGATCTAGCAGAATCAGAAGTGTTGAACATCCTGTGTCCATCTCCCGGCAGAGATCATCCACCAAGGCCACCAACACCATCTCTGTGCCATAGCCGGGATGGAACCTCGATTGAAATGGGTCAAGGAAACTGATGCTGTCAAGATGCATCTGGAGCTGCAGTGCCACCGCCCATTCAACAACCTTCCCTAAAAAGGGAAGGTCAGAAACAGGTCGATAACTGGCGAGTGCGTCCACATCCAAAGATGGCTTCTTAAGCAGGGGGCGCACCACAGCCTCCTTGAGACCTGGGGGCAAACTCCCCTGCCAAAGGGACACGCTGATTACCCTCACCAGCACCGTCCCTAGTGTCTCCCTGGAGGCTTTCACCAACCAGGACGGGCATGGATCTAATTCACAACTTGTGGCTCTAACAGACCCCAGAACATCCACAGCATCGGCTGGTGTCAGTTCCTGAAACTCAGTCCAAGAAGATGGACCAGACGGGGCCTCCATCACCTCGCGCTCCACCTCTACTGCCCCTAATCCAGCATCGAAGTTGCTCTGGATCCAAGCGATCTTGTCTGCAAAGTAGGTGGCAGACTCCTCACAGCGGGCCTGGGACAAGTCCACATCCAGGCGGAAGGAGGCCGAACTGACCAGCCCCTACACCACCCGGAACAGCTCCACTGGACGCAACTGTGCAGATGCTAGGAGGGCAGCAAAGAACTCCTCCTTTGCCATCCTCACAGCCTCAACATAGGACCGCAAATGGGCCCTATGGAGAAGTCCGTTGGATTCAGCGCGAGTCCAAGGCCAGTGTCGCTCTAGTCGCCTACCTGCCTGCTTCATACACCACAGCCCCTCAGTAAACCAAGGGGCCCTGCGGTGATAAGACAGAGGTAGGAGACGTCTTGGAGCCACCCTGTTGATGGCTCTCCCGAGCAAGATGTTCCAAGCTCAGACGAGTTCATCGACAGAGTGGTCATCAAGATCTAAGGTTACATCCCCCAGGCCTCCTGGAACTGTTAAGGTTCCATCAGTCGCCGGGGGCAGATCAACCTAACTGGTCCATTCCCGTTCTGGAGGTGGTGTGCTGAGAGACTGGCCTGTAGGAGATAATGATCCATCCATGACAAAGGCGTAACCCTCACATCCCCCACTACCGGATCACCCACCCCAACTATCTTGCCAGATAAATTTACCATTGACTTGACGCCTAAACTGTTCAAACAGGAGGTTCATATCCTGACAAACTGATATTCCGCCCTCCCAAAATGGTAAACTTAGAATTGAAGAGACAGTCATCTTGGAATTGAAGAAAAAAAATGGAACCCTATTTTTTTTGCTCTTTACTCTCTAAAGAGACACACACAAATCAAAGTTGCTTTTAAACAACAAAAAACACAGAATTACACAGTGGTCCACACGATAAAGCACAGTCTGGATCAGCAATTCTAAAACCATTGCCCTTCTTGAGTAAACACTGCAAAGCTGTGCAGTAACACACACTAAAAACGAATTCTGTAGTACAAAACTGCTTCCTGCTCTTTTTTGCCAATTTAACCCAAGAAAATTAAGTTATTAATAGTGATTTCTAATATTTTACGCAGGTTTAAGATGGTATTACTTGCGTTTGTTACCAAGCACAGAATGAGAGAGAGGCCCTTTTTACACGAGACGCTCCTACGCAGGTCTGCTGCATGGGCAAGTCTCATTTGTACAGCAGCAACAGGTGGGTGGATCGGTGGGTGCGTGCGCTCCTACAAAACACACTGCCCACCGATCTCCACCCATCACCCACGCAGAGCAACCGGCGAAAACACCAGCTGCCCCAAGCATGGGGAATGGGTGTGCGCCCGTGTACACGCCTCCCCCCCCCCACACACACACACACACCGACTGCGCCCCCCCAGTCATGGCCCATTTAAAGAGGACCAGTGTGTGTGTGTCCAAACAGATAAGTGCATTACCCACCCAGTACTCGCTGCTTACCAGTGGAGTTTTCACACAAGCACTGTGGGTACTGGGCGGCGGGGAGGCGCTTATTTGAAAATAACCAGAGGGGGTGGAGGGGCTAATCATATGTAATTGAACTGTTTGCATATGTAATTTTTTCAACAAATAAAATATCTATTGTCCAATACACCACAGGTAACTATTTCCAAAATATTCTGTTATCATTATTCCCTTTTTAGTAATGGTTATCAGAGTTTTACTCAATTTACTTCAGGCCAAGAGTGACTTTCTACATTCCTTATAACTGTTCTCTGCAAAATGATCAACTGTTTAACCTATCGCGCACAGCATGTTTTTTCTACAAACATTTCCTGTTGAAAAAGAAAAAGTTATAGACAGGCTAATTTTAAAACCAGTGAAAACATTATCTTGTTATCTTAATTACAATGTGTCAGGGGGAAAAAACAACAACAAAGAACAGCCTGCTTCTTGCAACGCAAGAGCCATCCTGAATACAGATCCCTACTCTTAGCCTTTAATAAAAAAACACTCCAATTCTTATTTGCCTTAGATACAAGACCTTCCACAAGCACCCAAATAAAGAGCAGAGTTCGTGGATTTTTTTAAACTAACAATTCTTTTTCCTGCTTAAAAAGCAGCAGCAAGGTCTACAGTAAATCAGAATCACAAGGAAGTATGCTTGTAATATATATATGTTTCATATTGCACCTTATCTGACAGATCTGATGAAACTGGAAAGATATTATATTTGAAATAGCCTCTCCCCAAGAATTAAATCAGGACAAGGTGGTGAAAATTTGGACGAGACCAACATCTTCTAAAGAGATATATAGGATGGAATCAAATGAGAAGATAGCCCACATTAGCCTTTCCAAGGTTCGTTCCCACATCTGTCTATTAGGCATCTGCCATGTGGCCTCCATGTGGTTCCTACAGAGCCGCCACTCATGGCGAAGTTCAGGGACATTGCAGGCCCACCATGTGGGCCAATCAGGACTCGTGGATGTCCACATCTCATCAATTAGGTTTGCCCACAGCCTCACCAGCATCCAGGTCCTCCAGCACATAGAGGACTGTCTAGTACACCCAGTCACCTGAGAGGCAGGGAGAGAGACTGCAGAGGGAGGGAGATCTCTAACACAGCTCTCAGCTGAGAGGTGGCTGCCGGGAGGGAGATCGCTAGCACCACTGATGGAAGCTACACAAGCACATAAAAAACGAGCAGGGGGCTTCCCATTTATTACTGCCCCTGCTTTTATTTACAACTTTCCCGAAGGGAAGAGAAAAGTCAAGGCAGAGTTGCCCACATAGTTCTAAATAGCAGTGAAGAAAATGACTAGAGGAGCAGCAGAGGCAGTCTCCTCAAGCTACAAAGCTATTCAAGGAAGAGAAAAACTAGGTAAAAAGCTGGCAGGACAGAAAAATTGGGAGTTTCACAGCATGCAAATGATGAATTAGGATAAAAATGGGTGTTTTTAAACAAAATCCTACCACGCATGTCCACCCAGTAACCACTCATCCAACCACCTGTCTGAAGGTGAAGCGGGGGGGGGAGATGCGCTCTCCTGTTAGTCACACAGCACCCACTCATGGCCACTGCCAAAAACTCTGGAGTGCCCGATATGGGGCGAGCAAAAAAAAGTATGTTGCAACAGGTCCCCACACATCCCCTGCACATATGAACTGGGGCAGCAACCCACACCAGCAGACAGGTCCCCCGCTGACAGGCACTGGGGGGGGAGGGGGGAGAGAGACATGGCCTTTTGGTACGAGTGCTGGGGAGCCCAATTCCCCAGCGCTCCCCAGCACTTGCTCCTGGCCTGGAGGAGGTGGGAAAACAAGTGCAAGAAAACAACAAGTGCATGCAGCCCAGCAGAAATCCCAGCAGAAATCCCACTTTATCACTAATTTTGCCTGATACACAGTCTCATGTGAAAATCGTCACACTGAAGCAGCCTAAGGTTCAGTGTTTCAGACTTCTTTTAGATGATTTGTTCTACTTACCGGCTTGAAGGAAGCACTTCCTGAAAAGCTGCGCAGGGTGCATTTAGACACACTGGAAGTAGCTGGCCGCCATGGAAATCCCGACTCGTATGGTCTCTTTGAAGCTGTATTGGAAAAGCCTCGGGTCTTTCCAAATACAGCTTCAAAGACCGCGCAAGTTGCGATTCCTATGCCAGCCGGCTACTTCCGGTGCGTCTAAACACACCCGCACAGCTTTTCAGGAAGTGCTTCCTTCAAGCCGGTAAGTAGAGCCAATCATCTAAAAGTGGCCTTAATATAATGGCAGCACTAGCACTTAGATCAGACACAGGTACCACTGAACTGCCAGCACTAGCTGTTGAAAGGAGCACACTACATTTCCAGTGGCTAGCATGTCAAAAGAATCTTAATTCATCCTAACTACACTTTGCTTTGCTTAGGGCTATCAGTGTTTTTTTTAGGATCAGGAAAATTAAAATGAGGATTTGATCCTTTCAAGCTGTATCTCTCGTTACAAATCTAGCCCTATATGAAAGTCATATCAGATATTTAAAATAAGTCTTAATTTTAGCCAAAAAGTTAGCTGCACCTATATGAAGATGTTTTAATGAAACATTAAGCAGAGATATGCTAAAGATGCCACAAGCTATTTGCTACTATAGTTTCATATAATAAGTCTCTTTCATATTTCCTCCAGTCATGTGGGTTTCCTAGTTTAATTTCTGCCCCAACACAAAGGAAAGAGATATAGCAGCATATGACTTTCCGTTCATAAACTACCTATCATGGCATCCTCAACTGCAACTAAGTAAAACACGAGAGTATGGGGGGCAGGGGAGAGCATGCATACCTCAATAACATAATCTTATTACCTTATGCCCACAAGACCAGTGTATGTTGCCATGGCAGAGCCCCAAGCCCATATCTTGCCATGGATATTTTAATCCCAACAGTAGGTTCTACTCTCACATCTTCCAATACACATTTTGTACTCATTCGCTAATCACTATTCAGGAGCCTTTCAAGTTTATAGTCAGTCTATTAAATTGCTGATACAAACATGGAGTAGGCCAAAATCATGACCTAATGTTAAAGTCTGATAAAGTTCTTAGGGTTATTAATATAATTTTACATTTAAATAGTACAATTCATCCACCACCACCCCCCAAAATTGAAATACTATCTGTTCAATCAGCACGAACAAAATGCAGCCAATTCTGGGGTGAGAGGGTATTAACTCACTAGCAAGTTCAACATCAAGTACGCATTTGTCCACACACAGAGACATGAGGGGGCAGAATTAGTAAGGAGAAAGGAAAGTTACTAGTCTTTCAAGAAAAACCACCTTTTGTGCTTACACAGCAAATAAGATTTAATACTTTTTTTAAGTGGTCTCTGCTACATGTGTACGTGCAACACATTAAATAATTTGGATATAGGAGACTGAACTGATTTTTCTAGCATCTAAAGTTTCTTTCCTAAAACACTAAATATATAGCCTAAATATTCCTAGAGCTTTGCATTTAAATAACCATCTTTTTACACCTCACATAAGCATGATCTGTGTCTGACATGCTTGAGCTGCACAAATACTAAGAAACATAAGCACAGCTACAGCCAGGTGTTTTAGCAGAGCAGAGCTGACAAACACCATGACTGAGCAGGATGGGGTCCTCCAGAATGATGATGGGAGAGTTGAATATCAAGGGGGGGGGGGAGCAACCAGAAGGGAGGCAGAGAGGGAGCAAGATGCATGTATCTACGTGTGGTGGAGTGAGAGTGGTGGAGTGAGAGTTTCAAGGAGGGGGGAGGTCAAGAAATACTGTTTTAATAAGGACATTTGCAAACAGGGAAGTGGGGGTGAGAGCTCAGTGGAGGGAATGTCTTCATGCTTCACGCTTGGGATCAAAGTTGAGATTTTGTTGCAAGGCTTGTAATTTTAAAAATATCTTTTGTCAACATTTAAAAAATAAATAAATAAATCAAGCTTTAGTCCTCACGTGTGAAGAGAACAAACTTGAATACTTGGCTGCAAAGTGCATGGCGCACAAGTCCACTCACACACAAAAAAACCCATGTGATATTAAAAACCAGAAGTGCATCCTTTCCCCAAGTTAGTCAATGGGAGCTGAACTACTGGCTTCAACGACGACAGAATTGTACCCAAACCCATTCCCTCTTTTGAGAAGGGTCGGGTCGGATCCAGCTCCTCGTTGTTGAGGCTGGCAGCTCCTCTGGAAGATCACAGCAGCACTGAAGGGGTAGGTGGGCGATGTGCCAGTAGCAGCTATAAAGCCACCCTCTTCTCCTCTAGGAAGAGAGCAGGGGTGTTAAAGAGAGAGGAACGGGGAGGAATGGCAGGGTGAGACATATGCAAGCGTCTCCTACGCTATCACCCCGGGGAGGAGCGGGGAGGCCAAGCAGGCAGCTCCCCTCCTACCTCCTGACCGGGGTGGGGAGAAGAGGAAGAAATGACTATCAGGCTCCCTCCGCCCCTGGATTCTTATCTTCACTCGCTCCCCTGCAGAGGGAATAGAGGGGAGACCAGTACCTGCTCGGGGGCGCCAGCAGCAGCAGCAGCACACTCTAAACCTCTGGTAGCGCGCGCGCGCTTGCACTTACTGAGCATGTGTCAGAGATCCGAGCGCGCGCAGTAGCAACAGCCCAAAGCGTCGGGGTTTTGAGCTTGCGCATCTGCTTCTTTGAAGCCACTGCCCGAATAGGGTCATTGAAAACCGTTCCCTGAGTGAGGTAGGAGGAAAAACACGGGTAGCGTGGGCGAGAGGAGGGGAAGCTGCTTCGCGAGGTGCGGGTGTGGGCTTGTGTGCCCCTTTGAGCAGAGTAGTCTCTTGGCGTCCCCTGCACAGGCCCTTGTAACAAAGCTGAGCCCTAGCCTGGTGCCGGGATTTGATCAGCGAGAAAGAACAGAAGGTTGCTACCTTGTAAACAAGGTTCTTCGAGATGGCTTTGAACATTCTCACAAATGGGTTTGTGCTTGCGCGCCCTTCTATTACCGGCAGTTACCAAGCCCCACACTATATAAGGTACTTTCCCGCCTAAACCCAGCAGTTCCTTCTAACCCTGAGAGTGCAGGAAGAAAATTCCATGCGGGGCTGGAAGGGTGGGCATTTGTGAGAATGTTTGCAGCCATCTCAAAGAACCTTGTCTACAAGGTAGCAACCTTCTGTTCTTTGAGTAGCTCTGAACATTCTCACAAATGGGAAGCCTAGACCAGGTGGTTGGGGAATTTTCTGTAATAAAAGAGATCCAAACTAATTGGAATTAATCAAAAAATGATTTATTGTATAGCAAAAAAAGGGTAAGTATGAGGTCATGCAGTACACGTACATACCAGAGACAGTAATCACAACAAAATAAACCCTATGAAAATAGTCCTGGTTTGAAAATTGAGGTAAATATAGATTGACCCAGGATAGTGTGCGGCTGAGAGGAGAGATGCAGGGTATAGTGTGTAATAAAAGTATGGGGGGAGCTCCAAGTAGCTGCCCTACAGATCTCCTGCGGTGAAATGTTAGCGAAAGCCGCAGTAGATGCTCCCATAGCTCTAATTGAATGCACCCTCAAATTGGGCGGTGGATTGAGACCCTTGTGCTGATAAGCTATGGAAATGACTTGAACCAACCACTTGGAAATGGTCTGGGAGAACACCTTTTGACTGAGATTATGTAGCGAGGGGGAGACAAATAAAGTATCAGAACCTCTGCAGTCCTGAGTCCTATCCAGATACTCTAGGACTGCTCTCAACGTCCAGAGTGCAATAGCTTGTTGCCCACAGGATTATTGATTACTTATTGATTATATTTTGGAGGCTCTAATTATCTTTGTGTCTTTAGAAACTCATTTAGTTATTCATACTGGGTTCTCCTGTTGGGTAACACTAATTCAGAGACATTGACTGAGTCAGATTTGTTGAAGAATCAGCTGTTTTATTGGAAGCAAGTATCCAATGAAGATACAAAGAAAACTCTACTGCTCCATATAAAATAATAAAGATTATTGATAGGCATGACAAGAGTACATACAATCTTATGGGCCAATATCTCGCATACAAAGCTTGAAAATATTCTGGCAGACTGTCTGGTTCTGGTCTATAAATGATACTATGGGTTCTGTGCATATCTTGATTTCACATATAATTACCTACTCTTCAGCAGACCCGCTTCTGAAGTGAATAGGGAGTCAGTCGATCCGGACCACAATACAAGTAGGAAGAAGAGATAGGAAAGACGTAAAAGTGGAAGTAGAAGTAGAAGTGGCCTCTGCCATTTGGTCCACTGTTTTTATTACCTTTGATCTCCTCCCATTATCCACCCAGGAAACTTACGTGTTCCAATAATAATCTAATACCCCTAACCAATCATAAAGCATTAACTCTACACATCCATGAACTTGTCATGGAAAGTTACCTAAATATTACTAAAACATGTCTACATTTTGCGGTGAGCTACTTTCCTTCCTATCAGCCTTATCATCATGAAAAGGTTGATTTCAACCGTTATTTCTTAATTCCAGGCCCCTTTCCCTCAAGAGTTCTTTTCCTGTTGTTCACCTCACAGTTCCCTGTTGCTAGCCTACTTTCACCATCTCCAACCACCTCAAGATGACCTGGCTGTGTTCTGCCTTTTAACACACTTCACCCTATTTCTAACTAAAACGCCAAATGAATAAATACATGTATATGTGAGTAAATATGAGTGAGTAAATATAAGTGAGTAAATATAAGTGAGTAAATATGCAAACCATGATCTAGGCCTCCAAAGCCTGAACCTATCAACTCAAAATTCCTGTCAACAAGCTATACTCTCGGAAGCGTGAGGCAGGGGGCAAAAAATTGGGATAACAATACTTTGAGCTAAGTGAAAGCGGGATACCGTCTTAGGTATGAAGGATCGCCATCTTCAACCTGTCAGGGAAAATCTGCAGGTAGGATTCTTTGATATGAATGGCTGCAAGTTCACTCACTCACTTGAGGGATGTAATCGAAACCAGAAAACAAGTCTTCAAAGTAGCATGCCACAAATCTACCTGCTCTGGAGGCTCAAAGCGTTGGGCAATAAAGGGAGGGGAGGGAATGTGTAGAGGAGATGTGGTGCCCAAGGTATTGCAAATGCATTCCCCAGAGAAGCGGAGTTCTGGCCTGCTCTTGTACAAAAGTGGGAGCATTTTGTATTATGGAATGTGGCAAACAAATCTATCTGTGGGATGCCCCAACGATGGATTAAGGATAGATACACCCAGGGAGAGAGTTCCCACTTATGATGTTCTTTGGTGAGACAACCGTGAACATCTGCACGAGAATGCTCCTTCCCTGCCACATGAGTTGCCAGGAGGAAGATGATGTGCCTCCTTGCAAAGTGCCAGATGTCCATGGCTAGGCGACAAAGATCTGGCGACTTCGTCGCTCCCTGTTTCTTTACGTACCAAACAGCTGTCATGTTGTCGGACGCTATTGTGACCACTGATCCCTGAAGCTGATGATGAAACGTCTGTAAGGCTTTTAGAATAGCAGTGATCTCGAGCACATTGGTTGCTGTCCCATGCCCTGGATATGACTAGGTCCTGGAGATGCGCCCCCCCCCACCCCCATCCTGTTAAGGAAGCATCTGTAGTTAACAGGTGAGTAGGAATAGGCTTGGTAAAGGGCTTTCCTGCTAGGACAAATGATCTATTAGTCCACACTCAGAGAATTAAGGACTTCTCTCATAATCTTTAAACTTTTAGTTGGGGGTTCTGACAGGGGGTTAAACAATCCCAGGAACCAGAGTTGAAAAGGTCTCATAAATAACCTGGCAAATGGAGTAGTGGCAGTAGTGGATGCCATAAGACCTAGGAAATACTGGAACGTCCTAATAGGCTGTTTCCTGTAAATGGAGATAGATCTTATGAGTGAGGAAAGATCAACAAATCTTTCCTCTGGAGCAAAAATCCTCTCTAGGGAAGAATCAAGGATTGGTCCAGTGTAACCAATGCATTGGGTAGGGCAGAGTTGAGACTTTTGAGTATTAATAGATAGTTCCAAGCTATGTCAGAGATCCATGGTAAAGGAAATACAGTGAATGAGAGAAGCAGGGGAATCCGCTACCAGCAACCAATCATCCAGGTAGGGAAAAATTGCAAAACCCTGTTTACGGATGTGAGCAATGACCGGGCCCATAACTTTGGTAAATGCCCCAGGGGCAGAGGAGAGACGAAATGGGAGGAAGCAAAACTGAAAATGCACAGAGTCATGGACAAAGCAAAAAAAACCTCCTGGAAGCGGGATGCAGGCGGACATGGAAATAGGCATCTTTAAGGTCAATGACCGCATACCATTGACCTCTTCGCAAGTAATTACTCAAGGTATCCAGGGTAAGCATCTTAAATTTCCTATACGTTACAGAGGAATTAATAAACCTTAGGTCCAAAATAGGTCTATGACCACCAACTTTTTTGTCTATAACAAAATTAGAGTAAAAGCCTGATTTGGCATTATAGGCAGGAACAAGCTCTATGGGTGATTTCAGACGAGACGGGGCGGCATTCGCCCCATCCCGGAATCACCCAAATGATTCCTCGCCGGGATCACTCCAGCATGTCCAACAGACGTGCCGGCTGATTCCGGCAGGGAATCGGGGAGGGGGCAGGGCCACGCTGCGCAACATGCAGCAACACGGCCCTGCCCCCCCACGCTCTTCCTCTGGGGAGATGGGCGGGTGCCGCAGCCAATGCGGCCGCAGCACCTGCCCGATTTGAACACGGCCCGGAATCCCGCCGGGGATTCCGGGCCGTGGTCGCCAGCCAGACGTGACTTTTTGTTGGTTCCTGCCAGGGATCTCTTTGACCATGCTTTCGGGGATTGTCCAGCAGGGAGCCCCGGAAGCGCGCTTGAAATTGACCCCATGTGGGAACCGACCGTGGTGAATATCTGGCGGCCGCCTAACAGACGTTCAGGGCGCTGTGGCCCCATGTGGGTATTGATCGTGGTTCACTGTGATCTCGTCACGTCTGAAAATACCCTACGAAAATACCTTGGTATACATTTCAAAAACCTCTTTATTAAGAACACAGGCTTGAAGCTTAGAGAGGTTAATGGGGGCAGCAGGTCTGCACGAAGGAGGTACAGAGGAAAACTGAACTTTGTAACCAATCTGAATAACTCAAAGCACCCATGCATCAGTGGAGACAGATTCCCAAACTTGGAGGGAATTAAACAGTGAAAACTCAAATTTCACATCTCCCGCAGGTGCCTCAGAAGGGGAGACAGGGAGAGACTGTAGTTGTCAACGCCTTCCTCTGGCAGAAGGAGTAGAAAAATGCTGCTTGGTATTAGCCCTCTGCTTGTAGAAGGGGTACTGATATCTAGGCTTCCCCTGATAGTTTATTTATTTATCAAATTTAAAGGGGGAGGAATAATACTTCTTGTTATAAGGCTGAGAAGGAGCGTAGTATTGTCTCTGTGGCCTTTAATAGGAGGATTGCTGCTGGTAAGGACGAGCGCAAAAGGAAAGCAGTCCCTGGTCACGCTGTACACTCTTCATCTTGTAAGCGGTGGCTTCTGTATTTTCTCCAGGACGTCATCTGTCTCCTTCGCGAAGAGACCAAACTGGTCAAAAGGAAGATTCTCTGTATGAGCTCTATGGTGACACTCGAGCTTTGTTCCTCTTAGCCAGGCAAAACGTCTGGTGACAACGGCATTGACTACTGCCCTAGCAGCGGTTTCTGAGGAATGGTGAGCTGTTTACAGCTGAAATTTAGCAGTAGTGGTACCCTTGGCGCACAGGATCTGGAGGGCTCTCTGTTTCTCTTTGGGAAGCTGTGGGATGATTTTTTGAACCCCTTCCCAGAGATGGTGTTGGTAAGAGGCCATGCCAGCAGCGTAGTTCGCAGTACGCATAAGCATTGTGCTGGAAGCAAACGCCCTTTTGCCAAAAACGTAAATTCGGCGGCTCTCCTTATCCGCCAGGGATGTCTCCTGAGTATTCCTCTGGAATGTTTCTGCTGAAGCAGAGACCACCAAAGAATTAGGGAGAGGGTGCTTGAAAAAAGTTGACCCCTGTTCTGGAGGAAACAAATAAAAGGCACTACTGGAAGCAGAAACTGGTTGAACGGTTCCTGGATTTGACCAGATTTTTTCTGCTTCAGCTGCATGTTTTCGAAACAAGGGTAGTGTTAACTTTGAGCTGGTTTTTCCACAGCGGAATATGCAGGATCCGACTCTTGTTCAGAAATAGGTACTGTGTTAATTTTTAGGACTTCGGTGAACTTTTTGAGCAAGTTCTGAAAGTCCTTGTGGTCCTGTGAAGACATGGATGTCATAGGACCCTGTATGTCGTTCGATAGTGGTGGTGAGAGGCTCTCTGAGTTGGGCGCCTCTAAGGCCTCCGATGTCAGAGGATCTGGGTCAGGTGCGTGCAGATGCTCCATCTGGTGGTGCGATTCATCCCCCAGTACTGGTGACGTCGTGGGTTGGACGAGAAAACGTAGAAGATGGGCTTTATATTGTTTCTTTTGGCCACTCAACGTTTATGCTTTTGCAACCTCTAGTGAAACTTGGCAGCAGCTTCCAGCGCAAAAGCTTCAGGGTCAATCCTCAATGATGTGGCCCCCACTGTCGACATCAATGCTATGCTCCTGGACGTTGTGGGCAGCGCTGTCGACGTTGACTGCTCCGTTGAATGCAGAGGCTGTTTCGACGTCGATGCTGTTGATGTCGATGCTTGTGATTTGTGTCCACGCCTCGAGGCAGGACATCGAGGACACGCGGCAGAAGGTGGAGAAGGCTCAGCTTTGTCAAGGTCAGACGCTTGTCCTGACTGGGAGGTTTTAGACACTGTTGCCTGAATGAGTTGTTGCAGGCATGATACTATAAGTTTGGTATCCTGCTTTCTCGAATCCTCCTGCTGCTTTAAATATTGCCAAGGGAAGGCAGAATCCCGTGTTGGCAAATGCTGCCTCTCGACTGGGTTTGCAGCAAGTTGAGCCTGTGCCGTAACCACCCATTGTATATTTGGGGGTTGATACAGAGAACCAGCAAATCTGGGGTCCGCCTCCTCTTCAGCGTTGTAAAGTGGTGAAGTAATATTGAGGGGGGACACAGGGGAGAGCAGAGAGACTGAAGTCGCCGCTAGAAACGCTTCCTCATCAGAGGATAGTAATGGGGATAACGAGCGGTCCACCAAAATGGCAGGCTCTGACCCCTGCTGGTATCTTCCCCTCTTTGGTGACAGAGAGCGGGACATCTTTTGGCGGGAGGGAGCCTGCCTAGCGAGAGCATGGCTGAGGCTTCTGAGGTGCTGGGGGCTGCGGAGACAGTCTTTTCTGCCCCAATACTAGGAACCGCTGGAGATGGGGAGAACGATTTGAGCTTCCTGTCTGACGTACGTTTTTCCTTGTTTCGTCTCAAGCTCCTTAATCAGGGTCAGAAGGCAGATAGCGCGCGCTCTCACACCACACACACAGTCTTGGGTTTGAGGAGAAGGCACTCCGTGCAGTCCTGAGGATCACGTGTGCCCAAGCAGACGAGACACTGACCATGAGGGTCCTTTGTTGTCATTTTGCGACCACAAGCAAAGCATTGCTTAAAGCCTTGTTTGGGAACAGACATGATGAAAAGCTAGCAAGCGAGGTGAAAAGCTGGTAAGCCGCGAAGCAGTTGGATGGAACTGCTGGGTTTAGGCGGGAAGGTACCTTATATAGCATGACGGCACGTGAATGTGTTTTTAAACTAAAGAGCTTGGTAACTGCTGGTAAGAGAAGGGCGCGCAAGCGCAAACCCATTTGTGAGAATGTGAGGAGCCACTCGAAGAAGAAAATACTGTCCTGCCTCAGATCAGGTAAACAGAAGGTTGCTGCCTTGTAAACAAGGTTCTTCAAGATGGCTTCAACAGTCTCACAAGGGGGTTACGCATGTGCGCCCATCTCTTGGCAGCAGATACAAAGCTCATGAGATTTAAAATGATCACGTGATGGTCTCGAGCGCCTTACACTATATAAGGTACTCTCCCACCCAAATCCAACAGTTCCTTCAAACCCTATCCCTGCAAGGAAAATTCCTTGAGGGGTCAGAAGGATGAGTATTTGTGAGAATGTTTGAAGCTCTCAAAGAACCTTATTTACAAGGCAGCAACCTTCTGTTCTTCTTAACGTGGCTCCTCCCATTCTCACAAATGGACGATGAGTACCAAGCCTAAACACAGGCAGCCGGGGGGGGGAGAGGGGCAGGGAATATTCCTGTGCAATTTTTTAAAAAAAAACAAACACCAATTACATGTCCAAAATTGAAATGTGATTTCTTTTTATTTAACTGGAAAGACAGAAATAATTAATTATTAACAAACACTGGTAAGTATAATGTACAAATATTGTCCAGAGTTCTAACTTTTATTTACATTGTTTAATATGGCTACTTCCACCGAGGTTTCGCTCTCTGTGCTCAAGTGGGGTGCATAATGTTTTGTAAATGTGTGGGGTGAACTCCAGGTCGCTGATTTGCAAATGTCAAGTGGGGAAACGCTTCAAAAAGCTGTGGTAGAGACTCTCATCACGCTCACCCAATGGGCTTTTAAATAAGGTGGGGGTTGTTTCTCCACCTGTTCATAGACGATGGAAATCACTGAAAGCACTTAGTAATAGTCTGGGATTAGATTTTTTGTCCCAGTATAGGAGAAATAAATAAATTACCTGTTTGTCCACAATGCTGTGTTTTATCTAATATAGAAGAACTGCCCTTTTAATATCTAAAGTATGTAGCCTAGCTAAGGTATCAGAGTCATGCGGGGGGAGGTAGAAAAACTGGGAGAACAATCTTTTGAGCAAGATGGAATTTCCCTGCAATGGTCCCCTGTGCGTTTCTGGGTACTACGGTGGACACAAAAAGAATGGCAACTGGAAGTAGTGGGGATTTGCGAGGCTATGGGGATTTACAGGCAGGAGGTTATGGGAAGAGGCTGGAATGATAGGGAAGGAGTAGGGAGCAATGACAGGTAGAAGGCCAGGGAGCAGCTGCAGTGATTGAGGGGGGTGGAGGTAACGACAGGTAGGAGGCCGTTAGGAGTGGTTGGAATGACCGGGCACTGGATGGAAGGTTGAGCTTGAGTCAATTGGGAGTGACTGGAACAACAGGGAGCTGAGTGGGGTGATAAGTAGGATGCCACCAGGAGTGACTGGAATGACAGGTTCTGAGTGGAATGGCAGGTATGAGGCCAACAGGAGTGGCTGCGATGATGGGGCACGGAGGTGGAACGATGAGTAGGAGGCCACTGGGAGCATCTGTCATTCCATCCAACTCCTCCATTCCAGCAGCTCTCTGGCCTCCTACCTGTCACTCCACTCAGCCCCCCGACATTTCAGCTGGTCTCAGAGGCCACATCATTTCAGCCATTCCTGATGGCCTCATACCCATCATTCCAACTAGCCCCCACCCCTGCCATTCCAGCTGTCATTCCACTCAGTGCTCCGTCATTGCAGCTGCTCCCAGTGACCTCATAAACAATCTGGGTGGTTAGAATGGACCTGCGACGGTTTATCGGTTTATGCACCCTGGCCAGTACTTTCAAAAATTGGATTCTAAAGCCAGGATCTTAAGTCCACATATAGGTTTGACCTGGTGGGTGCTCAGCAGTTTTAATGAATGGGCCAGTTATCAATATAGATTTAAGAGGCTCTTTTTGAAAGACCTAGCCCCATTTGGAAACACTGGCCCCTGGTTTCCTGCAAATATCCTTGTTAATAAATAGCACAAGAAAAGATATACAAAAATAAAGAATATGTTCCATTACTGGAATTGCTCTACATTGTAGATAATTTTTCAAGTTTTTCCAAAAGTCACATCAATCTTTAACTGTCAGTAAAAATATTATTAAATGAAAACAGTGTACATTAAAAGATTTTAAATAATACATCATTCATTTCAACTGAGAACTGCTCTAACAGAGCAAAAGGAGGAAATTATTGGTTTTGCAAATACTTCACACAGCTAAAGCCAGCCTTTCTTGGCTGGCCAACTCTCATTATTGATGGTGGCATTCATGGGAGGTTTTGTTCTAGAAATGTAGGTACATGAGCCAAATTCATGCCATTATAGAAAGGCAGAGATCAATTTCAGTAATTTGGAAGTAATTTGTTCCCTATTTGACCCAATATACTTCACAGCAGCCAAAAGCAAATTTTTAAGAATGACTAAAATTATTACAGTGCAAGTGCTTAATCATGTTGAGGTGTTTTCCAAGAATGTAGTCCCACAAGCTGCAGATACACTCCATAAGTAATTAACTATTAAGAAATCATATGGTTATACGCTTGTCACTGTCAGGTTTAGAATTTAACAATCTGCTTGCTGTCACATGTGGCCTTGTGTTATTTCTTTGTGGGAAATCCAGAATGAAAAATTGCAGTAACAATTAAATTAGAAATAAAACTTTAGCTTAAACAGTTACTAATCTTTGTTTGCATTACAGTAGTTGCCAAAGACTCCAAACAAGGGAGGTCCTACTGTGCTAGATGATACTAGGTGTATAGTCCTACTCCCAAGGGCTTGCAAGTTAAAGCCCAGATGTTAGTCTTAGTTCTTCCTTCCAGGTTTTCATCTTAGTTCCTGAACCCTCCTCACCTTGAAAAAAGCACCTGAAAACTTTTGTTTTCTAGGTGCTTTTAGAGGATCCACTGCTGTTTCCCCCTTTGTACATTCCCCTTTTAAATTGATTTTACATACAGTGTTTTATTGTATTTTAAATATTGTAAAGTGCTCCAAGTGCCATCTAGCAGAGGGGCATTGTATAAATAAAAAATCATTATTATTGTTATTAAATGTAAGACCAGACATAATGGAAAAAAGGGAAAATGAAGCATGGGGTGATAGTAGCTGGGATATAACTTTTGAGAGTGGCTGGGAGAGAAAAATACAAATACAGTTATTGAATGTTATATTCTTATATGGAAAGTTGAATTCACCATACTGTTTTGGAACTGCTGTCAATGTTCCTTCTGTTTATGAGATCATGGATGGGAGATGCAGTGGTAGTAGGACAGCTCATGCAATGACATGTAATATAATTTGTAATTGTTATGTAAATTCAAGTATGTCCCAATAGCACCAATAACGTGCAGTAGTGAAACAAAGATATATCTGAAGAAGTTCTTTTTTATTTGTAGGAGTTTTTTATTATACTTTATATTTTTACTATTTTGTGTTTTTGCTTTTGTAAACCAACCTGAGCCTTCGGGGAAGGGTGGGATATAAATTTTAATAAATCAATATCAACTTCCAAAAGGAGATATTTATTCAGAAACCATCCAGGTGCACAGAAGACTTTTGAAAGTTACCAACATAGCAGTATCACGTAGAAAATGTGCATAACAGAATACATAAGTGTGTTGTTATTATTTATTATTATAAGCTTTTATATAGCATCAGCGATGTACCCAGCGCTTTACAAAGAATAAAATAGACATGGTCCCTGGGAGAGGAGACAGAGAAGGGGGAACAGGGAGAGACAAAGGATACAACATTCATGAGGATGCGAGAGCTCAGGTACACATTCTTGGCTTGGTTACAGTGGGAGTTTGCAAATAGCAAGTGGGGGATAAACCTGGGTGGGAATGGTTAGCAGGAGTTAGGCAGGGCAAAACAGAAGAGGTGGGTTTTGAGGAGGGACTTGAAGGTATGGAGGGTTGGGAGCAAGGCAGATGAGGGCAGGGAGGGAATTCCAGGCGTGTGGGGCAGTGAGGGAGAAGGGACGAAGGCGGTTAGAGGAGCAGGGGAGGGAGGGGATGGGAGAGGAGCAGAGTGCTCGAACAGGGGTTCGGAGGGAGATCATGGTAGAGAGGTAGAGGGGAGCGAGGTTATGAAGAGCTTAGTAGGTGAAGACAAGGAGCTTGTACAGAATACACTCAGGAAGGGGGAGCCAGTGGAGAGAAGAGGCTGCACGTGGTCAAAGCGACTGGCAAGGTGGATAATCCTGGCAGCAGAGTTTTTAACAGAGCTAAGGGAAGAAAGGTGAGAGCAGGGAAGGCCAGCAAGGAGGAGGTTACAATAGCTGAGGCATGAGAGGACTAGGGCATGAATGAGAGTTTTGGCAGAGGAGACAGACAGAAAGGGGCAGATCTTAGCAATATTGTGGAGGGAGAAGCGACAGGATTTGGCAATGGAGTCAATGTAGGTGTAGCGGGGGCGGGGGGTTCCCCCAGGGTCATACAGGGCACGGGGGTGTCTCTTAGGGGAATTAGCTCTCCCCCACTACGCAGTGTCTGCCTCAAGCCAAGGCAGAACCCCCTCCTTCCAGGCAGGGGGTACCCTCCTAGGACACAATCTGCAGTCCAGAGGGTCTTTCCTTAGTCCTTTTATTGGGACTCACTCGTCCACTGTAACTGGGCTGCCAGCTAATCCGCCTATACCCTGCAGGCCCATGTTTGTCTCTCCAGTCACCAGGAAGCATAACAACCACAACAACCCCCCAAAGTCCCTTCAGCCAGGCCAAGCCCCCAGGCTCTGGGCCAAGCCTTCCCCAGGCCAACAGCTTCCTTGCTGTACCTGAGTCCCACTGGTTCTCTAATCTTGAAGTACCTTGGACAGCATAGACCAGCAAGACTTGTCTCAGGAAGATCTGGCTCTGGCTCCGGCTCCGGCTCCGGCTCCGGCTCCATCTCCATCACCTCCCGAGACTGAGTTCCCTTCACTCAGCCCTTCTCTTATATAGGCAGAGTGGACGTGGCCAGGCCTTAACTCCTCACAGCCTTAAAGGGCCACCAACCTTGCCCACTCTGTCTTAGGGGTTTCTGAGCCTGTTAACCCCACAGGCTCTTTCCCAACACACCCCTAGGCGGGTTCAGCCCTCCGGCTGACCCCCTCAAGCACCCTTCTTAAGGGGTAGCAGCCCCCCCTGGACTGCTCCCTGCTACAGTAGGGTTTGGAGATAAGGTGCGAGTTGAAGATGAAGCCCAAGCTACGGGCTTGGGGGACAGGGAGGATGGAGACCCCGTCAATGGCAATTGACAGGAAAGAGGGAGAGGAAGGATTGGGAGGAAAGATAAGGAGTTCAGTTTTCGCCATGTTCAGTTTGAGTTGGTGTTGATCATCCAGGTGGAGATATCAGAGAGATGGTGAGACGAGCTTGGAAGAGGGAAAGAGTGGAGAGATAGAGTTGAGTGTCATCAGCGTATAGGTGGTATTGGAACCCGTGGGAGGCAATGAGTTTGCCTAGGGATAGGGTGTAGATAGAGAAGAGGAGAGGGTCAAGGATAGAGCCTTGAGGAACCCCGACCAAGAGGGGTAGGGAGGAGGAGGAGTTAGGGTTATGGGCAAGAGGGTTAGAATCATAGAGTCCCTTTCCAAGCTGGGGGCCTGTGCCCTATTCCCTGTCCTCAGCACTCCCCCTGCCATGGGACCAGAGCAGGATTCCTACTAGGGCTGCCTTTTCCCATGGGAGGGTCCAAGTATGCCTATCCAGGACTGGCCAGCCCTAGGGCTTTTCTGTCCTGGACCACCTCACCTGCCAGCTCATCCCCACACACTGAGCAAGGCCTAGGCTGGGGCTGCTCCTGCTGTCTGCTGAATGGCTGATCAGCGGGAAGCAGCAATGCTCTTGGAGCGTCCAAGAATCCCTTGCATGCTGGGTTTCTCCAGGAGTCATGTGGACTCTTCGGCGTTGGTCTCAGGAGGCCTCTGCCTTACACAAGATGTCCGCCCCATCCAATGGACAGACTGACCCTGTGTTCCATCCCTTGGCCTCCACGGCCTCCCCTGCTTCCATGCTGGCCAATACTTCTTCTCTGGCTGGAGAAGAGCATGTGACCAGAGGTTTCGCACCAGCATGAGGAGGGAGAGTCATGTGAGGGAGACCGCCTGCTACTGCAACAACTGAGTCCCAGACCCCCTGGTGCGTGCAAAGGGGGAAAAAATCCTGGCGGATTCAGAACCAGGCACCAGACCTTCCCCGGTGCCAGACCTCCCTGCAGCCGCTTACAATTTGGCTCTGATTAAGGGTAATTGGGATTATTGCATCAAGAATGAACCTCCCACACCAGAAGGATTTGACTGGCACAACCACTGGGAAAGGTTCTCCTGGCGCAGCTCTGCTCAGTGGGAGGGAAAAAAAACCCAAACCACAACCAAGGCTGATTCACTTCACTGTCCCCATCCTGGAATCCTGCTCTCACCTACCTCGGAAGCGGAGAGTGAGCAACAGGGAGTGGGGCCGCTGCTTCTTTTACTGTCCTTAAAACAATACTGGCCACTGGCAGAGACAGGAGACTGGGCTAGGGGGACCATTGATCTGACCCAGCATGACAGCGACTAGGTTTCTCAGAATGAATCAGGCATGGAGCTCCCCTGGCATAGAGGCAGAAGACAGGAACTTGCTGCCACACAGACACAGGAAAAAGGAGCAGACTTGTGGGAAGATTTGGAAAGAAGTTTGAGAATTGTTTGTCTCCAAAGTCTTACTGTCTTATCCATCAGGATCCCTGCTCCTCCCTCTTTGGAACTAAATAATTGAGCACGTGCACCTGCATGAACAGAACCCTGTCTTCTCCTATGTTTCCCTCTCTTGTCCATCCTTGATTGTAAGCTCTGCAGGGCAGGGACCTGTTGCTAATCAAGTTAGTCACATTGTTGGCACTATATAAAGGAATAAGCAATAATAAATAATAATAAAGTGTAGCTTTACTTGAAGCAATGGCTGTGGAAGTCATTCCACCAATTGAACCTGTTGCCGGGATGTGTTTTGGCTTAAGTCTGCTGACTGCAAGGAAAGAATGTAGGCTGGGCTGGATTTTTACTCCAGAGACAGCTGGATTCCACTACTCCAAAAGGACTACTTTGACATGGCTATATGTACACTTTGATATGAAGAGTATAGTCCAAGCGGACACAAACTGGGAGGGGATTTTAAAGGTTATTTATTGATTTGTAAACTAAGGTAGGTAAAAGCAGAAACAGAAGTAATGGCCCAGACATTTCATCCTGCAGTAAAAGACCATGCATGAAAGACTGAAATTACCTTTGTTGTATAACAATGTACTGTTTGCACAGAATCCTGCATTCCATGGTTACATTGCCACGGGATAAAGGATTCTTTCACTTGCATTGCAGTTCACAGCAAGAATATGCAGTGCACATATATGAAATCTTGCTGTCTTGGGCAGACTAGGCTGAGAAGATTCTCCTGCTGCTGTAGATCAGTTGTTCTGTATCAAAACTCTCTCATCTCAGACTCATAACAGCAGGAGTTCCTTCCTATACTGCTATACAGAGGCATATGCATTGTTCCACCTTTCCCATCTGCTTCAGGTCAGGGCATTTTTAAAAAGGAATATTCACTGGTGGGGATGGAACTCAAAAGGATACTTTCATCCCATATCCAGAGACATTCAAAGTTTAAAATCAGACTTCTACAGATAAATCAATGCAGAATACATTAGTTTCAAACTTTACAATGGTAAAAAAAATAATATGAAAACAGGAATACAGTAATTATAATCGATTTATTTATTTAAACATATTCCACCCTTCCCATAAGGCTCAGGGCAAGTTACGACATCAAATAGAAGTACTTTTTAAAAAAAATCTAAAAATCCCCTGGAGGCCTCCACCCCAGCCCTTATCACTACTTGCCAAAAGGAAAAGTCTTATGTTGCCTCTGGGGAAGGCTCAGGCCCATGCTCTGGTGAACCTCCAGAGTAAGGGAGTTCTACAATACTGGGACAGCAACCGAGAACACTTCTCTGCATGCCCTCACTCAATGAATCTGAGGGGCAGATGGTACCTGGAAGAGGAAGCTCTGGGCTGACTGCAGAGATCATGATGGAGCAGGTATGTGAGGCCCAAGTTGTTTAGGGCTTTAAAGATCAAAATCAGCACCTTGAGTTGTGCCCAGAAAGCTATTGGTGCCAGCCTACACCTCTTAAGCACAGGTGGAATGTGCTCATGGCAACCCACCCGCAAAAGGAGCCAGACAGTCACATTCTGCACGAGTTGCAGTTTCCAAATAGTCATCAAGAGCAGCCCCATGTGTGAGGGTAGAATGTGTTGCAGTAGTCTACCCTCAAGGTTATAAAGGCATGGATGACAGTGGCTAGATCTGAATGAGAAAGAAAGGGATACAGCCTCCTCACCAGATGGAGTTGGTGAAAGGCACTCCTGGCCACCACTGCAACCTGATGTTCCAGGAGCAGCAAGGGATCCAAGAGTACTCCAAGGATGTGAACCTGCGTAACCAGCGAAGGCTGCACACTGTGAATGTCAAGAGTCCCAATTCCCTTCCCCCAAGTCAGAGAATTGGCCAACCATCCTCACTTCAATTTTGTCTGGATTCAGCCGAAATTGGTTCACCCGCATTCATTCCCCACAATCCCCAATAACCATACAATGCCTTTAATTATCAAATATATTTCTGTAAGTCTATTGTAGGCTATCAATTAATGTGCATGTCTGATTTTAGAAATTTAGCAATTAGACACATCTAAAAATGTCCAATTTTACAAAAGAGTTTCTTTGAAAAACCTTTCTGGGAATAGACATCCATGATATGCCTGTTTTGTCCAGGGTATGTTTGTCTGGAGGGACTATTCCTGGTGGGAAATTTACCCACCAGTTTATATGGTTAAAAAAACGCCCTTCAAGTTGCATCCTCTGCATGGGGTTTGTACTTTCTCTGGATTGCAAGTGGGGTAGTTACCCTAGGACAATGGGTGTAAACAGATAGACACAGAGGCTGCCCACTCCTGGAACTGCTCCGGGGGCACACCCCCGCATCTGCTGCTGCTAGCTCCACTTTGGTGTACTTTAGATGGACCAGCAGAATCCCCGGCCCATGGTTCACCTGCACAGCGCCCCTGCCCCCCTACACACACTATAGAGTTGTGGCCCGTCACCTGACGCTCTAGGATCTATGGTGCTGACCAGGGCAAAGGCTGACCGGGCGTGGAGCTGCACCATGGGTCCACCCAACAGACAAACAGCAGCTCCACTTTCAGTGGTTGCCTTAGGTTCGGCCGGCTTGCTCCACGCTGTTAGGAACGACACCGTTCCCCCCCCCCCCAAAAATAGGACCACACCCCTCCTCCCTTGGCAGCACCCCACAAGACACAGGTCAAAGGGTGCAGAGGGGCAGAAGGGGGAAAAGGGAAAAAAAAGAAAAAGCCCCATGCAAAACCGGTCTGATCGGAAGGAATAAGAGAATGAAACAAGGGAGGCTCCTGGGTAAACAATGGAGCAGTCAAAAACAGATGGCCTCCCTCTTTTGAGATGAGCCCTCCATGGCTGCCCCAAACTCTGATTAAGCAATAGTTCAATCATTAGGCTGATAGCTCCACACCTGTTTAAGAATACCCTTCTTCCCCTGTCTATAGAAACTCCCTTTTGCCCTCTTGTTCATCCTGCCATGCCCCCCATTGAAATCCTCCAAGGCTCTATTTCACCCAACACATCATGCAAGAGTTTCTTTTTCAGCCCTAGCATTCCTGAGTGCCTCTGGGATCCCTTTTTGTGTAAGAAGTGCCTTTCGGACCCCTTTTGTGCAATAAGTGCCTTTGGGACCCCTTTCCCCACCTCTCAGAAACCTAGAACTGCCCTTGCCCCCATGAGCAAATTGGGTCATTCTTGAATGCAGACACAAGCAGGTTACTCTGTGCATGTTTGCCTAAAGGATTTCTCCCAGACCACTACCCCCCTTTGGTCTGTCCAAGCTTCTCCCCCCTCCCCACGCCACTTGATCTACAGGGTTACCTGTCCTTTTTCAACAGGATGGAATAGGTAATATTGATTATTGCCCCCTCCCTCTCACAACATCCACTTACATCAGGGTAACCAGAAGGAGGGTTTTGCTTTATAAATTATTGTGTGTGTGTGTGTGTGTGTGTCAACTGTGCTTGGTGGGAGGGTATAGAAAATTACTTGTATTATACTAATTGGCCCATGGGTGAACTGCTTATGTATTATACTTACTTCTTTGACAATAAATCTCCCTCATTTGTATTAGAGTATCCCCTTTTCTCTGCTGGGGTGTGGGAGGGAAATTCCAGCCAGCTGTCAGTGCATCATGTCCTCTGACTGATCCTAGTGGACACACGCGGACCCTTTGAATAATTTGGCTAATTCCCCCTAAATTTAGGAGGTCTTTTGGATATTGGGGTACCAGCCCCCAATAGTCACTCGTGGAGTGGGTCCGTGTCCTAACAGCGCAGCATGGTTCAGGATGTTCCAGAGCGCTGCCGGTGGGTTGGCTTGCTCAGCAGGGGTGGATTGGCCATTGAACCCACTGGGAGGATTCCCGCTGGGCTGGGCTGGGCTAGACTGAAGGGCCGGTCCTGCTGTCTTTTAAAAAAAAATTATTTTCTTTTTGAAAAACAATTGTTGGTCCCGGAGGTCTCACCTGCCTCTCCCGCCTAAGAGCACAGCAGCAGCTGCAGCAGCAGCAGCAGGGACACTCGATCGGGCTGGGAGATAAGGCTGTGTTTACAAACATAGCTCCTTCTCCCTGCCCCAGGCTGATCAGAAGGTTGCTACCTTGTAGAGAAGGTTCTTTGAGATGGGTCCCAACATTCTCTCAACTCAACTGGGTTGTGCACGCTCACTATAGGCCAATAATAGATCATGTGATGGTCTCGAGCTCCTCAAGGCAGGGCAGGACGGTGCCTCAGTCCTGGGGCAGCAGGTAGGGCCTGCTTTGGGGGGGGTTGGTCTCTTTTGGCCTGGCGGGTTTCTGGGAGGGGGGCTGTTGGACTGGGCTGGGGGCCACTGGGAGGGTGGCTGTTGAACTGGGCTAGCCCCCCCTGCTCTAACCCACTAGGATAGTGGGTTAGAGCAGGGGGCTGGGAGTCAGGCCTCCTGGGTTCTTCTCTGAGAAGGGAGGGGGGCTAGTGGGTTAGAGCAGGGGGTGGGCTGGGTTCTTCTCGGGGAGGGGAGTGGGGGCTAGTGGATTAGAGCGAGGGGTGGCTGGGAGCCAGGACTCTGGGGTTCTCTGGGAGGGGAGTGG
>QEPC01011755.1:1506033-1527198 GCA_003113815.1 Sphenodon punctatus
CCCCCACACACACACACCTCTGCCTGCCACCCAGGCTGCCAGGGACCGCCGGAGCTGAAGCCAGGTAAGTGAAGATCCCTCCCCCCACCCTGCTCCCACCCCTCCGAGGGTCCCCCCACCCCCGAGCATCCCCCATGCTGCTCCCACCCCCCGAGGGTGGGATCTTTAGGTGTGTGTTCACAATGCTGGAAATGGGATGCTTTTTAAATCCCGAGATCTAGCGGTGAGTCTGGAGATCTTTAGGTGTGTGCTCACAATGCTGGAAATGGGATGCTTTTTAAATCCCGAGATGTAGCTGTGAGTCTGGAGAGCTTTAGGTGTGTGGAAATGCTGGAAATGGGATCTTTAGACGTGTGTTCACAATGCTGGAAATGGGATGCTGGAAATGGCATCTTTACGTGTTTACGTGTGTGTTCACTAGTGGTGGGACCCCGGGCCCATTACCGGCTACCGGATTTACCGGTTACCGGTTTCACAAAAACCATTTAAAAATGGCTGCAATGCAAAAAAACCGGAACACTGAAATCCGGTACCGGGCCGGATTACCGGGGCCGAATCCGATAATGCCGGTACGCCCGATACCGGCATTATCGGATACCGGATTCTACCGGTTTCCCAACCCTAGTGTTCACAATGCTGGAAATGGGATGCTTTTTAAATCCTGAGATGTAACTGTGAGTCTGGGGATTAATGGGCCTTGAAATCACGCCCCCCCCCCCACACACACACACACACAGAGCAGAGGGCAAGAATACTGCTTCAGAAGGGACTTCTGGGATTGGGTTCCCTCCAACATACATGCACCAATCCCTTCTTTCTGAAGCAGCGTTCTTAACCTCTGTGCGCATGTGTATGTGTCTTTGCTAAAACTGCTTGTAAGTGAGGTTTAAGGTTGTCTGCCTGCTTTTAAACCTGGGAGAGGAGGTGATTATAACCTGCCTAACCTAACTGAAATTGCTTGATTAAGTAATGTAATGTCCATCTAACATTAACCCTTGGAACTCCTTGCTGCTAGGTTATGCCGCCCACCATTGCCCTGGCTCCACCCACCGTTGCCTGCTGGCCTTACTGCCCCCCCAACCTCAAGACCCACCAGCTGCCCCTGAGTTCAAGGCTGGGGCCTTACAGGTGGGTATTTCTTGTAAAAACATAGTGGATTCTAAAAAAGACCCCCAAAAACCCAGAAGCAAGAAACATAGTTTCATAGCTTTGTCAGGGCTTTTGAGATCTTAGGGATATTGACTAAAAGCTCTAACCTGTGGGTGGACAAGATGTTGATCATGGGTGTTTTCATACATGACGGAAGCAAGCCACCACCACAGACTTATCTGGTCCAGAGACGGGCTACCATTGCAGCCAGGATTGGGCCCAGACCCTGAACTAACGTGATGGGGGCCAGGCTGCTGGGGAGGACAGGGAGATTCACAGATGTGTGTCTGTCCTGAGCTGCGCCCAGCATCCCCCCCTTCCCTGATGGGCAGCCATGGCAGCCAATGACAGATGCCATGGAGCCTGGAATTGGCGGGGACTCTGGACTGGGTCCAGTAAAGCGAGCTTTCAAACGTGAAAGCCTGTTTTACTCATGGTCAGGCAGTCTGATCCCAGCTGTGGTGGAGGCTAGCTCAGGCTGTGATTCAGAGAGTTTCCAAAGTCACAGCCCACACTACCTGCCACCACAGCTGGGATTTATCCCATGCCAACATCTGGCGGCGGAGAATGGACATGACTGTGGCCTGTGGGTTAAAGCAGGTCAAAGTGTGATACAGTAGCATGTTTAAACATGCTACCAGAATGTAGCATTAACTTAGATGCATTTCTGTTTCATGTTACCAATAGAGATTAAATGGTTGGTGGATTTGCTACCTGTGGGTACCTACCCAGACATACAGACATCTCTTTGGGCATTCACCAAGTACCTGCATACTTGTATAGGTATCACATGCTTGGGGTGGAGCACTTGCAGATAACATTCCTGTCTTACATGAGTTTAGGAGTGAGTGTTAGGCCTTTTTTACATGAGATGCACCCACTCATGAACACTCAGAAATCTGGGTGTTCATGAGTGGGTGAGTCCCGTGTGAAGGACGTGGTGGGTGCATCTGTGGTGAGTGGGTGCACGTGTACGCTCTTGCTGAACACACATCCCCATTCACACACACACTCAGCCTCATGAACACACACGGAGCAACCAGTGAGAGTGTAAGTGGCTCCATGCGTGTTGATGTGTCATGTATTTCCTATTATAAGCATATATTTTTTGGCCATCTGTGTTCCTAATGTATTGATTTTGAGTTTCAATATATTAACTTTCTGTTTCAACGTATTGAACTTGTGTTTTACTATATTAATTTGTATCCAATGCATTGATTTTTAAAATCAGTTTCTATATGTACCTTGGTTCAGGCTGAGACCTCCTCAGCTGTGTTCCAATGAACTTTTAAAAAAACTTCTCAGTGAACTTTTCACCATATTCAAGGAAACAGAAAAAAATGGTTAAAGTTGGAGGCCAGACCAAGGGCCTTATCAGTCTATAAGTCTAAATGACAAATGGTACCAGCCATGAACAACTCCAAAGTGAGACGTTTTAAGTTAGATTTTCCTAGCTGGCACAGCTGTTTGAACTAATTCGTTAAAAAACTTTGAAGCTGTGGTCAGTTCTCTCTGTAATCTGACAAATAATTTTGATGGAAATATGAGGTTTTGTTCAAACTTTGAAGGAAATCTGACTCTCTGTTCAGTCTCCTTACTTGCTCAGAATTAAGAGAGCCAATTAGAATCCTGTGTATTTCCATGCTAGCTGACATCATCAGCGTCACTGCTCAGGAGTGTCCGCTTCTGACAAACTTTGCTTTAAGAAGGGGGACACTAGCTTTGCTTTTTCAGATTGAAATCCTACACTATGTTGGGGTTTCTCTCTCACCATCATGGCAGAAAAAGGGAAGAACTGGGAAGAATGTAATGTATTATTCTTGATATCTTTGAGCCAATGAATTGAGCATATGTTAAGCTTTTAGAAGCTATTTTCTTAAAATAGAAATGTTTTTTAGATCATGTAACTTTGATTGGCTATCAATACCATTCTATGTAAGCTACTGATATTTTCTATTTAAATTTAAGTAAATTATGCTTATTTTTTTATATTCTAAGTCTCCGGTTCCATTTATTTATAAATATATTGTCATTTTACAATACTTGCTTTGCTAGCTTGGCATCAAAGTAAAGTGTAAACTCATTTTATACAAGTTGGAAAAGAGTGGCCCAATCCAGTTAGATCTTGTCTGCTGAGAAACATAGCTCTCTTTCCTTTTGTAAAAAAGAGACACGCAACGCGACAGATGAGTGGGGGTGCATGGAGATGCGTGTGCACTCCTATGTACCCTCTCTCCGCCCACCAGGTATGCACCAGCATGAACACAGACTCCCCCACCCTTTCGGGCCCATATAAAAATGGCCTTAGTGACAGCACTGGTGAGGCAGCCAGGTAATCTGGCACCCAGAGGCCCATTCTGGGACTTTGGCAGACTGGCTGGTTCCTGTGCAAGCCCTAGTAGTTCAGCCAGCCCACCAAGGCATCAGAATGGGCCTCTAGGTGCCGGAATGCACACACCTGCCACTGCCATACCCATCCAATCATGTCCCCCTGCTATTGTGACGCACCCAGATCTCTCCGCTGTCCTTACAGATCCACAAAGCCAAGTGGGGGATGAGGGGAGGAAGAGCTGAAATGGTTACCCATTCTGGTAGCACTCAGGCACTTCACGCTGCCCAGTGTGTCTGTGGGTAGACCCATTTTTGCTGGTACCCATTTCCTCTTTGGTTTCCACCTACTGCTCATGATTTAGTGCTCAAAATATGGTTGGAAAGCTGAGAACAGCCCAGCATGCCATGGAAAGACATGTGTTCAACATCACAAAAAAAGGTAGAATAGAAATGAATGGATACGACGAAAGACAAGGGTGGGTGTTATGACAGAAAGAGTTAAGAACAACAAATAGCAGTGGATGGGATGTATTACATGAAAACATGAACAGAGGTATGCAAGAATAATGCCCAATGCCAGATACAAAAGCACAGGTAGACCACTCAATAGATGGAGTGACATGAGAAGGGAACTGAGGGAAAGGGCACCATTTTGGGGAGGACATTGCTCAGTACAGGGCCTCTACATGCTGCTGATTCCTGCTTTTTACAGAAATATATAAATATATATGCACACACATACATGTGTGTACATGGATATTCAGGAATAGGGATTCCATCAGGATTTCCCTAGCTCCTCATTCCCTTCGTTTTCTCTCTGGTTTTCTCAGGATTCCTTTCTCCCTGTAACTAAAAACCAAGCATATGCACCTGCAACATCACAACTTAATGGATGTATACTTGTCTCTCCAGCTATTCCCCCTCCCCTTTATCTCCCATCCCTTGTCTCTCTCTGGGTGTTTTTAAATGAGATGCTACCATGCATGGCCACCCATCAACCACGCATCCACACACCTGTGTGAAGGTAGTAAGGGGGTGTGGCAGGAAAGAGCCACAATAGGGTGACAGCCCCTTTAAGACTGAGCCTGAGGAGAGGCTACACCCACTTCCAGCTATATATGAAGAGAGGAACAGGCAGCACGGAGACAGAAGTTCTCAGGACATGGAGGTGAGCACATCTTTGGTAGAAGTTGTCTGGAAATGAAGCAAGCACATTCTTACGGAGACTGTCCCTGAAGAAAGGAGACCTTGGAACTTGGGATGTGGATGTGAGTTGGTGACCAGCCAGTGAACTGTTGCCTGGTTGGGCCAGGCCTGTGTATATTGACTGTGTGCTGAATAGTGGCTATGAGTTATGGAGAAGCTTGATCTAGATGAACTGTGGAGATGGACTTTGCTTATAAATAAACTAAGGGTGACTATTCCCCTAAGTGAAGGTGATCTGGGCATCATCCTGACAACACTCGCCCATAGCAAGGTCAGACCCTGCAACAGGGGGATTGCACACTCCTGTGACCCATGCAGCACTCACTCATGGCCATGCATGGAGCACTGCCAAAAAATCCAGTTTGGGCCATGTAAGGGAAGCCAAAAAAAGTGTGGGGACAGGTGCCCATGCATTCCCTGCCCATATAAACCAGGGCCCCCACCCATGCCAGCTGAGAGGTCCATGACCAGTCATTGCCAGGGGGGTTGTTGCTGATCATGGGGGAGGTTTCTGAATGCATGGGTGACTTTATTAGGCAACTGGAATGCGAGGATTGGCATGACCCAAGCTTCAGATATTTGTAGGGAGGGGATTTTCTTTCACAGCCGTTGTGGCTCCCCAATCATCAACCTCGGGACACAACTCTTAATGAGGCAGGGCGGAGGTTGCTAGCCCTGCTCTGCTCTTTGGTTTGTCCCACTTAATGGCAGTTTTACTGGGGATTCTGCCGGAGACTATACTTGCGAGACCATCTTGGGTCGTAGCATAGTAGATTACGTTTTCATTAGTCTAGTTTTGGGGGGAATTATAATTGACTTTGCCCTAAGAATTAGATCTGAAAGTGAGCATAGACTATTAGAAGTACAGATTTTAGTTGAAAAATGTGTTGCGTCTGCAGGTGCCCCAAATCTAGCCTCTGAGGTAGATGTTGTCATCAAAAAGTGGGATCAAATTATTATGTTCTGTAAGATGCAGGACCTTTGTTATTTGGAGGAACTTTGAGATTTGGGCGCTCAGTTGCTTCAAGAAACAAACTCTGTGCAAGTTATAGCCATATTTGAAGCGATAGCATAATTTTTAAGGGAGAATCTGGCTATGACCCCCCCCAAAGAGATCCATCTAAAATAAAAACTGGCTGGTTTGATGCTGAATGCAGAGCCCTGAAGTCCCTCCTTTTGTCAGCAAAGAGGGAATGGGTTAGGTCATATTTTGACCTAGCTTTGCAGCAGCTTCAGGGTTTAAAGAATGAATACAAACTTTTGCACCGGCTTAAGAGATCGCAGTATTACCATAAAAAGTGGGCTGAATTGGTGAGGGCCTCGCAATTGGGGGATAGCAAAAGATTCTGGATCATCCTGAACGGTATGATTTTTGAAAACCCACGGACCTAGGTCCCTACAGTTTTTTGGAGGGCTGTATGCAGCAACGGAGGGGATTGAGGGCGACAACCGCTCTGGAGAGATTGTAGGAGGAGGACCCCTAGTTTTGCAGTGGGACAGTGAATTCTCTAGTTCTGATTTAGAAAGCAGAATTATCAAAGATAACAAAGCACCCGGGCCCGACTGCCTTTCAGCAGAGATGCTTAAGGCTGCAGCTCAGTGGTGGGTCCAGATTCTATGTAAGATCTTCAATACCATTCTTAGAGGTGGCGGGGTCCCCCAGTTTTGGGGCAAAAGTTGGATCGTGCCCATCTTCAAAAGTGGGGATCATTCTGATCCCTCCTGCTATAGACCAATAAGTTTGCTCCCGGTAATAAGTAAATTATTATCGGCTATTATCTGTCAACATCTATAGGAATGGGTCGAAGAAAAGGAGATAATTCCCAAGGAGCTATATGGCTTTAGAGCCAATGGGTCAACTATTGATTGTTACTTCATTTTGGGCCACTTGATTATGAAATACATGAGAATTAAGTCAGGGAAATTATATATTGCCTTCGTGGATTATACAAAGGCTTTTGATTCTGGCCCCGACACTGACTTTGGAGCAAACTAAGGGACTATGGCATAAATCCCTCTTTGCTTAGTATATTGATTGCAATCCACGAGCATAATGTTGCCAGTGTGAAGGGGAGGCCCTTAAGGGAAACTGGAAATCCAATTCCCATTCATAGAGGGGTATGGCAGGGGTGCCCCCTCGCCCCTCTTTTGTTTAATTTTTTTGTGGCAGATTTGATTGCTGCAGTCAAGATCCATAACCTCCATCCTCCCAAAATTCAGAGCTATCCATTATATGCATTGCAGTATGCCGATGATTTGGCTCTGTTTGTCCAGATGGAGAAGGGCCTGAGAGCGGCGGTCAGAGGCTTATTGGATTATTCCCTAATCAACGGATTAGAGGTAAATCAAAGAAAATCTAAGGTTTTGATAGCTGGGGGGAAGTTCCAAAAGAATACCAAGTGGTTAGTATCTGATCTGACCATAGAGGTGCTAAACAAATTTTCCTATTTGGGCATTGTTTTCACTAATAGGGGTACATGGGCTCAACATATTAACAACAGAGCCCGATTAACACGTGTTACTACAAAGGCGCTCCTTAAGGCTTACAACTCTTCATGCGGTATATCAGTCTCTATGATATTAGAGGCTTTTCATGTGAAAGTTGTGCCTATGTTGACGTTTGGAACTGAATGTACTACCTTTCCAGAGTATCTGATCCTGGAACAGGTTCAGAACTATTTCCTCTGAAGAATTCTTAGAGTTGGGGTCAGTACCCCCGGGGCAGTGGTTAGGGCGGAACTAAATATGCTTTCGCTAGAGCACCAAGTGAGGTCAACTCTTATGAAATACTGGGTAAAGCTTTTGACATGCCTGTCTGATTCCCTACAATCCTTGTGTTTGAGGGAAGAATTGCAGCACGAGGGAGCCAGATCATACCCTGGATCCGCTATGTCGCAATGACGCTGAAGAATTTGGGTTTCTCGTTTTATTATTTGGTCAGTCAACCATTAGCTGGTGCCAAAGTTCTTGTTCAGCAAAGATCCAGAGACATGGCGATCCAGGAGGACCTGGCTACCCTCAAGGATTGGAATGTGGCTTCGATCTTAAGTACAAGTGAGGTCTCTTTTAGGAGAGAACCCTATTTAGACATACTAAGGAGTGCCCAGCTGAGGCAGCATTATACTCCTTTTCACCTCAATTTGACTCAAACCTCGGTCTTAGAGGGTAGATATGCAAAAGTCCTTTATCAGGACCTCAAATGCTCATGCTCCTTGTCTGAAGTGGAATCAGTGGACCACCAAATATTTACCTGCCCATATTATGCTCATTTAAGGGAGAATTGGCTGAACCCCTTGCTAGAGGGTAAGGGAGCTAATTGTGTGCAGCTTCTTGCCTATCTGGCCAATCTGTCAAATCCCAATGACCTAGTGTCTATGGCAACGCTCCTTATTCTCGTAGCCAAACAACGTAAAATTATTAGAGCACGAATAACCGAATTGCAACCCATGCAGGCTCCTTTTGTAGATCATTAGGGATCTCATGAATTAGTAGTTTAGCTAGGTCCAGTTTTTGGCCTAAAGTTTAGAACAGGAAGGGTAGGGGTTGAGTTGAAGGTTCCTACTCTTTGCTAACAACCTACTATTCAATGGGGCCATTTTCTAATGTACTTTATATGTTATTTTATTTAATTATTTATTCCTTGGCTGTCTGGATTTATTTTTACTTCTACTATGGCTGTGCGGTTGTTTGTGTTTGTCTCCTTTTTTGTATACTGTGTTGTATATTGTTTTTAGGCCATGGCAGAAGCCCGTGCCAATAAATTTGACTTTGACTTTTTGACAGTATGTAACAGCAGTCAAAAAAGCTAACAGAATGTGAAGAATCACATGGAAAGGGATAGAGAATAAAACTGAAAATATCGTAATGCCTCTATATAGATCTTTGGTATGACTGGAACTTGAGTATTATGTGCAGTTCTGGTTGCCCCATCTGAAGAAAAGACATAGTAGAACAAGAAAAGGTACAGAGAAGGGCAACAAAAATGATCAAGGGTATGGAACAGGTCCCGTATGAGGAGAGGCTTGGTAGGTTAGGGCTCTTCAGCTTGGAGAAGAGACGACTGACAGGGGATATGATAGAAGTTTATAAAATCATGAGTAGTGTGGAACACGTAAATAGGGAGCAGTTATTTACCCTCTCTAAGGGCTCATTCTGACGTTTGCTTAATTTGTACAGCCGCGGTGGCAGCAACGTTCAATTTCAAGCAACACGCACTTCCGGGTTGCTGTGAATGCACCTAGTGCGCACAATTCAGCATTGTGTGAACTGGTGGAGTGCAGTTTGAAAAGCTGCTCAAACCAACGTTTCAAAAATTCGGCATAATGCTGAATTGTGCGCACTAGCTGCAGTCACACCAACCCGGAAGTGTGCTTTGCTTTAAATCGAATGTTGCCACCGCCGCAGCTGTGCAAATTAAGCGAATGTCAGAATGAGCCCTTAGAGTACTAGAACAAGGGGACACTCCATGGAATTAACTGGTAGAAGATTTAAAACAAGAGTATTTTTTCACTCCACGCACATCTAACTTGTGGAACTTACTGCCAGAGGAAGTGGTCACAGCCAGTAGCATAGCTAGTTTTAAAAGGGATTGGATAAGTTCTTGGTGGATAGGACCATTAATGGCTATTAGTGAAGTAGATTTTGGGAATGTAACCTCTTACTGTTGGGTATTGGAACAACAGGGAACGGATTTGCCAATGTGACCTGTTGGGTACTTCTCCCAAGAGAGAGAGATTGGCCACTGTCTGAGACAGGGTGCTGGCTTGATGGACTATTGGTCTGACCCAGTATGGCACTACTTCATGTTCTCCCTACGTTGTTAACATTAGTGGAGTTACTCAGAACCACTGAGTTTCCTGACTTATATGGACCTTTGGGAGGGAGGGGGGGGGTGATTTTTAATCCCCCACCTATATATTTATTTTATACCACCCTGTCTTATTAATATGTTTTATAATTGTATTTTAAATGTTTTAAATTGTTTTTATTGTTGTTAACCGCCCCGAGCTGCTGTGCAGGATGGGGCGGTATAGAAATCTACTAAATAAATAAATAAATAAATTTCTTACCCAAAAGCTTGCATTAAGGGTGAATTTTGCAGTTCTTCCTGTTTGTGTTAACAAGGTAAAAAAATGTAAAATAAAAGGAAGTAAGGCTGGAGAAAGGGGTTAGAGGGTGGGAGAAATCTCTTAATCGTGCTTCAGCATGGCTTTTTTAGAAGTACCTCCATGCTCTTAAATCTTCTGAAAGCCAAGTGAAGTCTGCTAAATCACTTTAACAGGATGCCCTTATATGAGACATCCGGGGCCTTCACTATGACATCCTTAATTCAGAAGATCTTAACTCAAGAGGCCTTAACAATTTAAGGGCACCTGAAAGCTAACATGGTTCAGTGAGCACCCAGAGCTCCAAACCTCTTTAGCTTAAGGACTCCATGTAAAACCAAATAGAAATTTTCTTATTGTGCATGAATGACCATTCCATTTTAAAACTTCATAAATTTAATCTCCATTTAGCTTTAATCTCCATTTTTTCATGTTTTTATTTGTCAGTGCAGATAATAAATCAAGCCATCTTTGACATTTCTAATTTAGCCATTACTGAGAGATGCAAGCAGAATTTTTTTAATCAGAACATAGGAGAAATGTAATTTTTTTCACATTTAAAAGTGACTGAATTGATTTTATTCAAAATTTTAAACAAATCCTGTCTGTGGTGTATACAAAATTCCAACTTATTAGTAATTATCTGAGCAACTAACAAAAGGTGGATTTGAATGACAATTTTTTCTCAGGTCTTATCACATCAGATGGCATAGCAAAAGCTATGAGAGACTATGGCTGTTTTTACATGGATGAGTGGTGGAGAGTCCATATAAGAATCCACAAGTGGGTGTGTGCACCCCCACCAACACCCACAGAGCACCCGGGAGGGAACTGGAAAGCCCCATAGGTGAAGATGGGTGTCCAACACCCAAATGTCCATGTAAAAAAATGAATAAATTATTAAATAAACAGAACAAAAACACCGATGGGAAGGGTCTGCCAAAGCCACAGAGACGTGGCTATAGAGGCCCCACAGGCAGACACACCCACTGGGAGGAGAAAGGAAAGCAACTGACTGTCCACTCCCTCCCCGCATAGGGCACAACACAGCTCCAGCTCCACCCGCATCCCCACCCCAAATTGCTGCCATGTGGCCCAGAGAGGAGAGTACCTCCAAGAGCGAGGTAGGTAAGAGGGGAACCCACCCACCCGGACAGGGGAGGGTGGAAGGTGCCCACAAGGACCGTGGAAATGATGGGGAAAACCCGGGCAGACAACTGACTGAACTCCTGATCCCCACAGGACAGCTGCCACACCCAGGAGCAAAGCACCATCACGGAGACAGCTGAGGATGGTCTCCGTGGCAGTCAGGTAAGGCAGGGGGAACACTTGGGGGAGAAGGGGTGTGCCAGCCAAAACCCCAAGGAGCCACTGGGGAGCAGTGTCACAACCTTTCACCCAAATGCATTCCCCCCACAGGAGACCACATACTCCACTGCCACAACAGCCACCAGGTGGGCCCCACGCCACACAGCTGGTTGACCCCCCCCCCCATACATAGAGCCCTAAAAGGGGAGCCCTGGTGCCTTATGGAGACCTGGGAATTCATTAGTGGGGGGGGCGGGGAAGCGAAAAGGTCCCGCATGACCTGGTGCAAAACCATAAGACCAAAAGGGTCTATGAAAGCATCACCCAGGAGATGCAGCGGTTGGGGTACAACAGGGATGTAATCCAGTTCAAGCAGCTGGCAAAGGATCGGAGGTCCAGATATAAATATATCAACAACAACAATCTCAGGTCCTGCAGTGCAATGTGCACACAGGAGCTCCACGAGAAGCTGGATCAGTTCCTCTGCATGGACGGGGACATCATGGCCTCCCATATCCACGACACTGCCTTTGCCAGGGTCAAAAACAGGGAAAAGACAACACCACCCCTGCCTGATCTCATGATGCTGAGGGAGCCCTCGGCCCCTGGTGTGGCCAGGATGTGGGAGGTGACAACCCCATCCTAGAGGTGGAGGAGGTGTCCCTGGAGGTGGAAAGCAGGAACATCACTCTCCGCTTGTGTCCCTGGAACCCACATGGTCAGACCCCACAGGGACAGGGGGCGCTTGTGGGGAGGCCCAACCCTGGGGATTGCCCCCCCCAGGAGGTGGAGAAATATGATCCAGGTACAAGGGACACTGACGGGAAGGTGGGGGCGGCCCATGGAAATGAAGACGCCAACAGGGATGAAATGCAAAACTGATCGATCGTTGCTTTCCAAGGGAACCTGGAGGTGCAGAGGGATGAGGTCATGGCCCTGGAGGAGGAAGTGGAGGAGCCGGAGACTATCCTATGGCCCTCAAGTGGGATACCAATGGTAGGTCAAATCTGACAAGGGAACAGTGGAGGGAGGTGCCGGGGTCACACTAAGGGGACAGGGGGTACAGTCGTGCCCCTGGACCCTGAACAAGACAAGGGCATGCATGGGACGGCCAATGGGCCAGCAAGGAAGGGACGGGGGGCATGCATACAACCAGGGACCAGGAATGGCTCACAGGGGAAGGAAGGAGTAGCCCTGTTAATCGATAACATCCCTTCTGTACATTTATTTATTTATTTAGCATTTAGCTTCCACTAAGAAATTTAAAATAACAAATTAGATACATAATCAAATAACCAATAACACAATATAGAGACACCAATCATGTCACATTTCACCACATTTTAGGTCATATCACATTTGCGTACATACTAAAACGTTCTCTACTACAGTCTTGAATATTTTTTGTGCCCTTTCCCCCCTTCTACAGGGCTACAAATTCCAATCATCTCTCCTTTATCACCGTCTCCCGTCTCTGGGAGGCCAGCCAAACATAGGACGCGAGAGTGACCACATCCTCTTTATTCCCATAAGAAAGCAAACTCTTGTACCCTTGACCCAATCCCACAAACGAGATCATGGGTACGCAGACAAGCCTCCCGGTCCAGCACAGGGTGCTGTCACCGGCAGTGCTGAGAGGAATCGGGAGATGCGGGCTCGCAACCGGCGGCGGAGGGACAATCTAGGGAGGGAAGTGCTGATGGAAACCAGAAGGTTGGCAGAAGCCCTAATCACCAAACAGGGAGGTACTACAGCGGGAGGGGGGGAAAGGACCAGTCGCTAATTCCTGCCATCCTCACCAGGTCACGCACCGAGCACCTGTGGGACAGGTGCCAGGCTGCAGACCTCTGTGAGTAGTGCCTGGAGAGGGAGAGGCCTGTGTCATGCTGGAACGAACTGCCAAAAGGGCCTTCAGGCACACGGATGCCACACCGGAGGCCCTGAGGCGGCAACTCCAGCATAATACGGGCCCCCAAGCCACGGTAGGAGGATCGGCATCCGAAGAACAGCAAAGCGCCCTCCCACAGGTGCAGGTGCCCCCTCCTCAGGTCTTCTGCCAACCCTGGTTTCCCCAGCAGGTGCCCTACCCAGGCCTTGCCCACAGGGGCACCCTCCTCCCCATGGGCCCTATCCAACACCTAGCCACCCCGGACGGGTCCCGCCCCTCCCGGTTCCTCTCAAGCAGCCCTCAACACATCCCCTCCCGGGCCACAAACCCAACAACATCCCTACACCCCTGGTGACCCTACCGCCAGGCCCGGCTGCCTCACAGGAGCAGGTAAGAGTCCATGCAGTGAGCAATCGTTAACAGGGGAGGGGGCTGATCGTGACTCCGAGGCTGTGGACCAAAGGGAGGGTAGGCAAGGAAGCACAGTATGTTGTGAGGGACACAGGTTGGCCACATGCTGGGCCACCACCGAGCGGCCATGAGGAAGGGGGAACAGTTAACCACTCTCCTATGTACCTGTCAGGACTGGGTCTTGAACTCCCGGCCCTGGAGGATCTGGAGCTCTGCCTCAGCAGCTGGTGCCACTCTGGGTGGTGCTAATGGTCAGGTCTGGATGCCTGTGTCCTCTTTCATGCCTCTGCCTCGTGTTGCCACACCCCTCCCCAGCTGTGCCTTGTTCCCCTGGCCTTGGCTCCCAGCTTCCTGATTGGCCACAGGTTGGCATATAACCCATGGTGTGACTACAGGAAGCTGTGGGAGCAACTGCTCTTACACGCCCCTGTTCACCAGACGCTGTGAGCTATCTTGTGGACCGTCCTGTCCCTTCACTTGCTGTACCCGTCCCGCTCTCCCACTCCCTGAGGACTGTGTGTGTGTGTGTGTGTGTGTGTGTGTGTGTGTGTGTGTGTGTGTGTGTGTGTGTGCCCGTGTGCATCCTTATGTGCTGGNGTCTGGCTCTTCGGTGCAACCCTTGCCTCTCCCTGTTGTCAGTATTGGTAAGTGTGCCCTTAACCCAGTGTATATGTAAAAGTCCCTCCCTGTTTCCCTGTTTGGGGTCTCCCTCCCCACCAGGTGCGTGTCTCCCTGCATTCCTGTTTGGGGTCTCTCCCCCCCCCAAGTGGGGGTCCCCCTGTATCCCTGTGTGGGGTTTTCCCCCCAAGTGTGAGTTCCCCCTTGAGTCGTGGGCTCTCCCGTGACCTTGCGTGATCCCCTTCCCCCTAGGGGCATGTGTTCCCTCCTTACCTGACTGCCGCCTGGCCCTGTCTTTGCCTAGCGCCTTCTCGACTGGTATGTCCCATTGATGTTCTTTGGACTCTGTCGTCCCTACTCCCCTTTCCCCTCACTTTTCCCTGTTCCTCTAACCTCAGTGATGAGCCATTCACTCTGAGGCTGGGTTTCCCAACTGTAGGAACGAAGAGCAGTCTTGAACTACTCCAGAGACCGGCTGAGAGGTTTCCCTTTCCTGGTGTCTTTGCCTCGCTTGGGGTTCCTGGTCATTTCTATAGTTGCCCTTGGTGTATAGGCTCCCTTCCCCTGCCCCGGCCCTGACAGAACCCCTCGCACAGGTAACAGCAGCCCAACCTTCTGTGGAGTGGTCAGTGAATGCTGAAGACCCAGGGCCCACCAGCCAGCATCCAAGGAGGACTGTGACTGAGATGAGCCGCAGAGAGCAGAACCCCGGTGTTGCAGTGAGAAGGGGGTGTGGAAGACTCTGGAAAAATAACTCTAACCATAGTAAAAAGCTCCAATAAACCTATTGAAGCACTACATACCTTGTGGCCGCTATGTCATTACAGGGGGGGGCAACCGAGGTGGGGGGGAGGAGACATCCGCATGTGTTGGGGTTGTCCCTTTACAGTGCAGCACCCACATGCTGCATGCCTGTAAATGAGCTGCTATGCTATAAAGGGAACCCTGGGGGCAACACATGGTAGGATCTGCAATGGTCTCAGAGGCCATGGCAGTGGGTAAAGCATTAACACGGTGCCATTGGCAGTCCCCACGCTTGGTGACAAGTGTTAGAGCAATGAGTACAAGGTCGTTTACATGGGTGGCATAATAGATTTATTGTGCATAGTTCAAGCAAGCAAAGGCAATGTGGAGGGGGGGGGCGCTATACCCTAGGGTCAGTTCGCAGCCTGCAGGGCAGCTATGCATGTGGTAAGGGCCTGTCTGTTCTCCTGCGATAGCCTCCTGAGGTTCCCGCCCCCCCACCCACACCTGACATGTTGGTACAGGGGCACGGGATCAGGTCTGTGTGCGGGGGGTGGGTTGTCCAAGGCAGCCCCATCGGTCTTGTATATATTGTGCAGAACACAGGCTGCAAGTACAGGGATGCGGGTGTGCTGCAGGTCAAATTAACTCCTGTTTAGCAGGAGGAGCCACCTCCGCTTGAGCGGGCTGAAAGTCTGCTCCACAACACACCTCTCCGATGCCAGGCGCTCATTGAAAAGCACCTGCCGGGGAGTGCGGAGAACAGGATAGGACCACATGAGCCATGGGGTTAGTGGGTATGCGGGGTCCCTGGTAGTGACCAGGGCCATGGAAAAACCCTCTATTATGCGGAACATGTTGGGTGTGATCTCCCCATCAAACATCCTGGCAAAGAAGGGAGATGAGTGCAGGATTTGGGCATTGTGGCTCCTCCCAGAGAGGCCTGTGTACACATCAATGAAGAGGCATCTGTGGTCCACTACAGCCTGAAGGTTCATCGAGAATGCCTGCTTTCTATTAAGATAGTCTGTCTTGGCATTAGGGGGCCGGGATATGGGTACTGTCTATTGCCCCTATGCAGTGGGGAAAGCCCATAGCCTCGAACCCCCTGATCACTACATCCGGGTCCCGTAGCTGTATCACCCGCTCCATGAGGAGGCCCACTATCAGGTCGCACACATCGTGGAGCACCCTGTTCACTGTCGCAACCCCCACGCCAAACTGCTCTCCTACAGAAATCTGGTGTGGCTAACTGCCATACAGCCATCGCCACCTGCATCCCTGGAGGCAGTGGGAAACGCATGTTGGTAACGTTGCAACGAAGGTGGGGGCCAATGATCTCACATAGGTGGGTTAGCAGGGGACGATTCTTCCTGAAGTGATCAGTCCACTCGTCATCCTTCCAGGTTGCCAGCATGTTCTCCCACCATTCGTTAGTCCTTGATCGCATCCAGTTAATCCAGCACGTTGTTAGGGTCACATTGTGGCCATATAAGTTGACCAGCCACCTGGAGAGGATGAGGCTGATGTGCTGAGCTGCTGCTGTGCCTGCCACCAATAGGGATGGGTAAATAGAACTGAGTTCAGAAATTTGGTTCGGTTTGAAAATCGAGTTCGGTTCGGAAGTTCAGTTTGGTCGACCGAACTATTTGAGTTCGCTCCAAACTCCGAACTTCCAAACAGAGTTTGGAAATTCAAGTCCCATTGAACTAAATGGAATATTATCTTATAGGGATGGGCAAACAGAACTGAGTTCAAAAATCGAGTTCGGTTCAAAAATTGAGTTAGGTTCAGAAGTTCGGTTCGGTTGACCGAACTAGTCGAGTTCAGTCCGAACTTTCGAATTGCATTCGCCAATCCCTAGACACCAATTTGCATCTGGCCTGCACCCTGTGTGCCCAGATCAAGTTCACCAAATGTCTTTGATTTGCTAACCTTTTGCGCCGTGCAACATGTTTGAACCAAGGGGTGAATGGGCAGAGATCGGCCATCTGCTCCAACATCTGGTCCAGGATCCAGAAGCAGATGCCCAGAACTTGTAGTAGGGTGGCCCACTTGGGATGTCAGCATCCGGCATAGTGAACCCACTACCATGTCAGATCATCGTGCACCAATTACCCCACCCAATGCCCTGGCCCCAGCCCTCAACCCACCAATTCACCCTGTTGACACTGATATCCTGTCCCTGCTAGTCACCCTGTGCTGTACCTACACTCTCACATCCCTCCACCAACAGTCAATATTCCATGCACGCCACTACCTGTTCACAAATGCCCCTACTGTCACACACCTCAAGTTCGCCTCTCACCCCCTCCCTCTGCTCATGCTATCACTCACGGACCGCACTCCACTCAGCTTCACTCCACTCCACCCTCACACACAATGCCACACCGCTGAAGCAGTGCCACCCCCTCCTTATAGCCACCCGGTTAGGTGCTGTGCCTATGATGTGGTTCAGCAGGATGGGTGCGGCTCACCTATCTGACCAGGTTCACCCTGATCAGTTGCATGTGCATGGGGCCACACCTGTCTGTCTTTCTGGTACCGCACCATAGGTTAGGTGGTTATGTACCATTGGTAAGGCCCCTTGAGCGCTGCCAGCAGCACAATACCCTGGGGGCCCATTGCCCACCACCACCACAGAGGGGACAAATGCTGGACCCCGGAAGCCCCCCTAATGCTGTATACGTAGTTTACAGGTGGTAGGGATGGGAAACCGGATCGCGGTTCGGGTTCGTCCATTCGGTTTGGCTGCGTTTGGTTCGTCCATTCGGTTCGGCAGTTTGGTTAGTTCGCCGGGTTTGGGTTCGGCCGTTCAGTTCGGCCATTTGGTTCTGTCATTCAGCCGTTCTGTTTGGTCATTTGGTTCGGCCATTCGGGAAATGTTATGGGTGGTTTTTTTGTTTTTTATATGGTTTTTTGGTTTTTTATTGGGTTTTATATGGTTTTCTTTTGTTTTTTATTTGTTTTTTTTGTTTTTATATGGGGTTTATTTATTTATTTTTTAAATCTAATATTATATCTATCTATCTACACTAAATCTAACTGCTATTAACTATTCTAAATGCTATGAACTAAATGGTTTATCTAATAAGTACACAGACCTACTCCTACAAACACTAAAACTAAATCACTAACGCTATCTCTATCACTAAGCTAGCTCCTACAACTGTCTACTATCCCAACCTATCTATCTATCTCTATATATCTATATATCTCTCTATATGGGATGTGGGGGGAATCACAAACACAAGGTTTCAGTTTAAGGTTTAAGTTTCATTTCAGTACAAAACTGAAATGAAACTTAAAGCAATCTAATAATCCTACTCAATGCCTGCTGTTCAGGAACAGTGACTAGCTCAGAAGGTGTTGGGAAGGGGGGAGGCAGATAGTTTCATTTCTTGCAAGCCTCTCCACCCCTGGTGCCTGGAAGTCTGCTCCTTAGTGACTAGTACTACTCCTCCCTGTCACCTTACAGTGAACCTTTTTTTTGCCACCCGAACGCACCCGAACGCAATCCGAACTTACCAAACTGTTCAGCCATTTTGACGTTCAGTGTTCGGTTCTGTTCGGTATGTTCGTGTTTGGGTTCGCGTTTGTGTTCGGCCATCCGAACAGGCCAAGTTCGGGCCGAACTCCAAACTCCCGAACCGCGTTTGCTCATCCCTAACAAGTGAGCCTCTGGAAAGCTGTGGCCTGTGCTGTCACGGCGGTGCTAGCACGTCATCTCAGCCCCCATCTCATGTCTCGTCTCCCTGTCTCCAATCAGGCTGAAATGTGTCCACTCTGTGTGTGGGTTGCGGTTTCCCAGGGCCACGGAGCAGGACCGCTATCAACTCTGCAAGGCCATGCTGCGGTTAGCTGTCTGCCTCGCCTCCATCCTGGCGCTTTCCCTTCAATGCACTGTCTTCATCGGTTGCTGCAGATCACCCTGCCTTTCAGCAGACGATGTTGGGATGTGTAACTGACAATTTCATTGATGGCCAGGATGGGGATGAGTGGTTGGTGTGTGCCACCATGCTTCTGGGAACCCTGTGGCAAAACAGAGATGTACAGATGTTGGTGAGCGACCCCGTTTCTGTTGGTGATGGCTTCAACCTCCTGTCCTGTTACATGTGGCTGTTGGGCCACCCCTTTGGGGGAACGGAATGCCAGCAGCGTGCAAGGGAATTCGGATTCATACCCCTCTGCCAACTACATCTGGCAGACCCAAACACAATTCTAGTGCCTTGGGAAGCATGGGAGCTCACTGCTGCTCACCAGGTGGCAAGTCATCGCAACTTCAGTTTGGCCCTTCAGGCTGGTGGTCCCCATGTCACGACCAGCTATGCTGATGTTCTGTGTTCCCATGGATTTGAGCACACTCACTCTGATTGCCCTACCTGCCTTGGTGAACTGGGCCTGTTGCCCCAGTGTAGGTGGGTCACTCCTTACCGGGATGCCCACACCACCAAAGATGTCTGCCCTGAGAGCCGTGCTGAGCTGAACCGATGTCAGAGCTGCTGCAGTGATGGGTCATCCTCTCCTGCCTCACTTCCTGCTGGATGCCCATATGTGTGTGGTTACCATAGGGGCCTCTTCGCCTCATTCAGGGGCCATTGTTCCCTGAGAAGCTGGCAGGTGCCCCCTGATACATCCTACTCTACTCCGATTGTTGCGTTGTCCCCATGCCCATGATGGACAGGAGCATCTGGTTGCCCATGGCCATGTCCTCAGCTTGATGATTATGATCACCATTTGTCCTCTCTTCGAATCCATCTGCCTGCCATGGGACAGTCAGCCAATACGGCTTGTCTGGGCCCCCTGTATGTTGTGGTGTTGGATCCCTTGAGCCCCGCTTGTTTGCCTTCCCAGCCTGGCCGTGCAACCCGGTACATACCCCTGGGACCAGTGCAGTCGGGTTCTCCTGCTTGTGCGACAATAGACCTATCCTGTTTGCAATAAATGCATTTATGTTTAGGCTGTGTGTGCTGACACTCTTTTTATGTGGGACCATCCTGCCACCACCTCCCGGGGCTGTGGCTGTTCACCTGTGTGTGGGTGATGGACATCCATCCATGTGGTAGTGGGTACCTCTGTATGGTGTGGAGCCAGCCCATCAGTGTGCACAGGGCTGTGAGGTAGCTCTGAGCGCTTGGGGGGTGGGGTGGGTGTAGACTGCCTGTACAGAATGGCAGTGTGGAGGTTTGTGAGGGGGGGGGTTAGACGTGTGCTCCCGCCGTGACCCCTCTATCACATTAGGGTATGTGTGTTCCTGATGTTCCTTCACCCTACTGTGTGTGATTGGCTGCCTCCGTATAGCTGTTTTTCCCCCATGGTGGTTGTGGCATTGCAAGGGCATCCTGTGGACAGTTGCTATCATGCAGGGCTCTGGCTGCATGCTGGTAGCTCTCCCACTCCCTTGTTTAACAGTTACCTGTTCTACCTACCAAACCCTCCGGATTCTTCCCCCTTCCCCCCCTCCTTTTGGATGGCTGTGCGTGCTGCCCGGGGCTTTGCCACTGTGTCATCCAGTGTGCAGCTCGTGCTTCCTATTGGTCCATCCACTATGCTTGCTGCCCCCTAGGGTGTGTTGCCACAGGCTCCCCCCATCAGTTCCCCATATCATACCCTGGCAATCATGGATGGGTGACGTGGAGACCGTGCTCCTGACCATAGGTTCGGGCGGCTTGTGGGCCGCTTCTCACCAGCACGGGCACCCCTGATGGAGCACCCTGTGGGGTGATCTGGTGTGCTTGGACTGTGGTGTGACTGCCACCTCTTCTCTCCCCCCCGCCCCTTGGTTGCAGGCTCCCCATGCATATCTCTCACTTTCTCCTCCCTTCTAGCGTAGGTGATAGTCTTCCTGACTGTCCTGAGCCTTGGGGAGATGGCGGCACAGCCCCAGAGGGTGGCATCAGAGATCCTGGCTTACCAGGAGATACATGAGTTGCCCCGTTTATGGTGGGCCCCCATCCCACTCTTTGGTGTGGGGATCCGTGGTTTCGGAGGCCTGTGGACTGCTATACTGGTGCCCTCCCTCTCTCCTGTAGTGCAGGCGATGATTAACGAGCAGACCAGGGAACAGGTGGTTCAGCTCTGCACTGGCTGCCTCATGTGTGGAGTCCTGCAGGGTGCCATTCTGTCCCCTCTCTTGTTTAACATCTATATGCAGCGATTAGGGGAGATCGTGAGAGGGCTTCAGGGCATGCAGTGTCATCGGTATGCTGATGACAATCAGCTCTACCTCTCTTTTTCCATCGACCCAGACCATGCAGTCTCTTTATTTTCCCAGTGCCTGTCGGCTGTGCGGGCTTGGATGAGGTTGAGCCATCTGCAGCTGAATCCTCTCAAGATGGAGGTGATGTTGGTGGGTGAGGACCTGGGGGGCCTGGGAGTGGTTGAATCTCCTCTTGTGGGGGGGGG
>QEPC01011755.1:1527298-1556584 GCA_003113815.1 Sphenodon punctatus
ACCGGGCCAGCATTGGATAGCCTCCACCTTGTTTGGATCCATGCAAATTCCTTCGGGGGAGAGAATAAATCCCAGGAAAGGGACTGTCGTCTTGTGAAAGTCACATTTTTCCCTTTTACAATATAGCTTATGTTGTAACAAGCGCTGTAGTACCTGTCTCTTATACACATCTAGATGTGTATAAGAGACAGGTCCATGTAAATGTCTCCCTGCTCAGCACCGGTGGGTGTGCTCACCCACCTATCTCCACCCACCGGCACTACAGCAGCGTCCGTGTAAAAAGGGCCTGTGAGTGAAGCTAAACACCCACAAGTGGGTGGCAAACACACCATTTATTATCTCACCATTGACGGAGAACATGTGCTCCCAGTCTAGTGTCCCTGCACAGCATCCTGCCGGGGCAGAGGGGGGGAGGGGGCGGTGGTGAATGGGGAAAAGTGCAAGAACTGTCTGTGGTCATTTCAAACTCTACTCTCTTGATCGGGGCAAAATATAAAGTCTCCTGTGTACTGCTGTGCTATCTATATTCTCTTTGACTTTGATAGGAATTAAGAGTGTTTTGCATTTTGGAAGACTGGTTTCCTTACAGCTTGATTCTTACCTGGTGTGATGCCTTCTGAAAGGTACTAAGTGACCTCAACTTGCACTAAAGTCTACGGACATTGAGGATGCTGTTCAGCACCTCATACAGCTGGACCCAGTACATACTTGTGATAGAGAACAATTATAATTTTAACAGTGGAGTTTCTACCATGGCTTTATAACACAATAACTTTGGCAAGCTAAAAGAAGAACTCTGGATAAGCCTTCAGATAGGGCTTGAGTCTTCATTATTGAAATCAATGAGAGATTTTCAATTTACTTTAATGTGAGTAGGATTGGTCCTCATGAGCCTGATCCAAATCCCAAAGGAGTCAATGAGATACTTTGCTTTTATTTCAGACAGATTTGGATTACATGCATAACATAGTTCTTCACTGCTTTGAAATTTTATCTGCGGCTGATTTTAGGCATGCATGGCGAACACGCTGCATAAAATTACGCTGTGTGAAAATATGCCACGTGTGGGATTTAGACGTGCCATTTTGCACGTTAAAGCCGGACATGCATTCTTTTAAAGCCGTGAATTAAATACCTCGATGTCATGGTATTTCTTGTTGGTTGATCCAGCAACACCTAGTTGGTGTTGCTGGATCAGATGTCTCCATTTGCTGCTCCAATACTTGCTCCATGTAGATGTCACCCTCCTGTACGCAGTCTATCCACCATTTTTGGCCATCTTTTTTGTTCCATGCCTGGGAATCCTAGTCTCAAATGCCTCCCTGGCTGGATTCCCTTCACCAGTCCTTCATACATGCCCATGCCATCCCAACCTTGTCTGTTACAGTATTTAATCGGACACACGGAGTACTTACACACAGCGTGATTTTATGCAGTGTGTTCACCATGCACATCAAAAAGAGGCCTAAAACTACTAACTCTTTTTTTAATGAATACTAGTTTATTCACACAATCTAAGCTATTTTATCCTGAGCAGTTTGTGTTTGAGTCTACATCATTACCCCAAATTAAATATCTTTTCATAACTGGACTCTGATATGTATTTTGACTTAGTTGTATTCCTATCTATCTCAGTGTCCTAACTTTATTTGATCAAGCATAGCTAATATATGCTTGGTAGGCAGGATTTAACATTGTTTCATACTATTTTGCATAAGTTTTCTTTTTCACGCTAAATTAACTTTTTGTTCTTTTATGTATTTTGTCACTGCTGTGATTATTATATATGTGTGTGTGGCTTGGGGGTTTCTGTCTTATGGCTATTATTTTATGAAGGAATTCATATAGAAAATATTTTAAATGATTTCAAAATGTAATGTGTCATTTAGTAATATGATTAGTACCAAATTGAAAGAATAAACTGCAAACACAGTGCTTTCCAATAAATCATAATTTCTTTCCCAATGAACACGCTTAGGTGCCCAATTAAGCATCTAATTGTGTTGAAAAAAATGCAACTGGATGCCTAAATACATGACCATGGACTCAGGGCCAGCCCACGAATTTCTGTGCTTGCATTCAAGTAAGCATTCAAGTACGTTGCAATGCAATTGTGTATGCATGCAGCTATGGACTTGAGCCTACTACACTTACTAAGTTAATAAATCCTGACTCTTATATGACAGGCCCCACCCCATATACCACAATGGTAATATAACTAGAGTGCAGAAGATGTGCAAGTCTCTTAAAATAATGAGGATGGAGACAGAGTTTCTGCTCCAAGGAGCTTTTAATATGAAACAGTATTATCTTCCAGCTTGGCTGCAGTTTTGATCTTCATTTTGGTACTTCCATGTTTGGTTATTTGGTTACTTTGGCATTCTGGTGTTCAGACATTCACTTTGGTTATACTCTTTGGTGGTTTTTTTTAATGTGAATGTGATTGCTTCATTGGGTGAAAACAGACCTGACGCTAACCACCCTTTAACCACCCTTGGTGGTTATATATGCATGTTGCAGGGCTGTATTGGTGCTCTATGCAGCCCTGAAACATGCATAAATAACCACAAAGGGTGGTTAGCGTCATGTCTGTTTTCACCCATTGTGTCACAATCATATTTCACTTTTATATGCAAAACTTTTTTTTTTTTATAGAAAGACACCAATTAGTCCCACCAAAGCAAATGAAATACCCAAGTGACCGAAGGCAAAGTACCAAAATACCAAAGCAAAACAATGGTAACAGAAATGAATTTAGATATTTGTTTGTTGGAATGAATATGCCAAATGATCTATGTGCAGATGAAATGTCATGTTTGTTTCAGTCCAATTCAATTTATTTATTTATTTTGCAGCATTTTATGCTGCACCCTCCTACTCAATAGCAGTTCGGGGTGGCTCACAACATTAAAAAAAATAACCATAAAATCAACAGTTAAAATTACAACTAGATATTTTAAAACATAAAATTTACTAAAACGCAGACCAGAACCCTTTCCCTACCCCCATGCCCCCTACAGTTATTCATGCCAGATCAGGAAGTTATTCTTTTCATATCTCCATGAGTATTAAGTCCTCTGTCAGAGGAATTCCTGCAGTTCGCAAGACAGGAGGGTCTGCAGGAGAGCATGCTTTAGTCCGTTGCAGAGATAATACCTGCCATTGACATCTGTACACTATACAATTCAACAAACTCCACTTTCTGGAGGAGCTATAGTAGCATCTATAGAACAGCTCTGCAGCCATTTCTACATCTAGCACAGAGGATTCCAAGCAAGGTCTGGATTTCTTGTTAAGTCATGCATCCCAGGAGGAGGGCTTCAGCAGCACAGAGGGAAGGACTTATACTCCCAGCTCTTCTTCATACAGAAGAAGAAATATTAACTTCATTCCCTGCTGTGTATCCACACTACATCCATGCATGTTCATTCTCTCCTTAGGAAATCTTAGGAAAATCTTAGAAATCTGTGGATCCCAGGGCAAAGATAAAATGCGTGGCCCCTAGTGACCCCTCCCCCATGGCTCCAACCACAGGGCCCTAAAGGTGGTTGTGTTAGGGGGGGGGCTCTGCTGGGTGGGAGTTGCCCCTCCCCACCCTGGTGAAAACAAGGGCCACTGCAGAGTCCCTGGAAAGAGCAGGGCTTGGGCAGCCACCCTGAGTCACCCTGTGGTAAAACTGGCCCTGGATCTAGAAGTGAGGTGGCTTAAGTCACAAAGCTATTTATAATCTGAGATATGACTATTTCTGGCCTCAGCTGGACATGTCATTTGGGAGGATACCGAAGTTCAGCGGAAGGAGGGTGCAACAGATCCTACAAATCTGTATATTCAGACATTATTCTTGAAGAAGAACTGTTATAATTCTCACTATCAAAATGTGTTGCTGTCTCAGTTTTCCTCTGAGAGGATTCACTGCAGATTGTCCAAATAAAACAAAAATATCATACGTTCTCAAAAATTACACACTTAAGCATGGAATTGGGGAGTGATGTTTGGGATCATATGCAGAATAATGCTGTTAGGAATGAGATCACCATCTGTGGTCTTAGAGACAAACTGTAACAGACAAGGTTGGGATGGCATTGCCATGTATGAAGGACTGGTGAAGGGAATCCAGCCAGGTAGGCATCTGAGATTAGGATTCCCAGACATGGAACAAAAAAGATGGCTAAAAATGGTGGATAGACTGCATACAGGAGGGTGACATCTACATGGAGCAAGTATTGGAGCAGCAAATGAAGACAACTGATCCAGCAACATCGATTAGGTGGGAAGAAGGAAAGAAAGTAAACAACAACAAAATAAAAACATTATTATTATTATTATTATTATTTATTAGCAAACATTTATATATACACATCTTATCATATAACAAAAGTGTTTGTAAATAGTCTATGTTGAAAGTGCTTCTTTTATATATACACACCACATGCTGTCTTCTGTATACATGTACAACTTCCTGAAAAACCAGGGGGCGCTTGCATACCTATTGGTGAGTTGACAGGGCTCTCTGTATAAATGCATGCTTCAAGGTTAATGAATGTTTCTTGAAAATCATGGGCATTCTTATTATAGTGCCTTAACTATCTCAGAAACTAATACAGTTTTTCATTAAGACTATAGGGAGAGCAGGAGGAAGAGGATGTGAGGAAATAAGAAGAAAGCCGAAGCAGACAATGAGAGGGCAAGAAAAAGATGACAAGAAGAAACACTAAAAAGTATGTTTAACTTCTTAAATTTCTTTGCAAGACAAGTATAAATTACTGAAAAAAAAATAAAAATCCATACTCTACCTCTTAGGGCATAAAGTAGGATGATTAAAAACTCCAAGAATGGGGAGACTAACAATGAGTTAGCCGTATTGATTACTTAAGCAGAAGTATCCCCATAACAGGTATTAACATCCTTTAGCTGTTATGCCAGACTTATAAAATATTAACAGCTGGGGGTCTTTTGAGACATAAGAACTTGTCAAGCTGGGATATGAAACTATCTGACTAAGATAATACTTTTTCTTTAAAATCAATGCAAAAGTAATTATATTCCCTTTAACTGCACTTGAAAAAAATTTCTGCTGAGATTTTTTAAAAAACAAAGGTTATATGAGTAACGGTGGGTCCTATTACAAAGTATACATGCAGTGAACTTAGGATGTTTTTAAATGAGATGCTACCATGCATGGCCACTCAGGAGCCACTCATCTAACAGTCTCTCTGAAGGTAGAGCGGGGGAATGTGCGCTTCTGTGAGGCATGTAGCACCCATTCATGACCTTTCACGGAGCACTGCTGAGAAATCTGGAGTGCACCTGTCACAGGGGAGGGGAAGGAATAGAGGAGGGAAGGGGCAAGACAGAGCATGCTAACTCTCCAAGGGCCCTTAGGATGTACCAGTAATCCCCTCAGGTTCTCGTGTGGGCTTTCCCCTTTTATCAAGGGGCAACCCTGCCGAGTCATCATGGGGGAGGAGAGAGGCAATGGCCCAGAAATGGGGGAAGACAAGGCAAGAGGGCCGCATGTTCGGGGGACTCGCACTCCAGGCCCTGGACCCCATGAAAACACAGGAAAGGAAAGTACATTGGAGGGGAAGGAAAGGAAAGGGAGCCAGGGGTGGGGGAGGGGGGGTTTCCTGGAAATAGGGAACGGGCCGGCAAGGACTCATGCGTCAGGGGAAGCAGCCCAGGGGGGAACTAGGAACACCAGAAAATGTGGCCGGGGAGGGGGAGGCAACAGGGCACACGTTCACCACTCCACACACTCACGGTATGAGATACCAGGGGAAGAACAAGGGACGGACGGACGGATGCACTCACCAGATTCACTCGCCACTCTCACACCACTCGTCAAGGTTCACATGGTAGGGGGAGGGGGGAGAGAGGGGTATCCACTGGAGGAAGGGCACAAGGACACCCAGCAAGGCTGGACCAAAGCAAGAGCCAGGGGCCAGCTTCTCACGAAGATTACCAGCGGGGAACTGCTGCCCCGCCAGCCGCTTTTATTCTTCTGGCCAGCTGGGTCTGTGTGCTAATGCAAGCCCCGCCCCCCCACGCTGCATGGCGCTCCGCTAAGCGCATGCTGCGGTGGGCCGGGGCTTCCTGATGGCCAGTTCCAGGTGAACCTGGTGGTTTCTATGACTCTGCATCCACCGCGGGGCGTGTTGCATCAGGGAGACTTCCCTCCTGCCCCTGACCCCCCCAGGTAAGACTGGAGGGGGGCAGGCCGCACCGGCCCTAGGGCACGCGGCATGACAGAACCCCCCGTCCAAGGCCCCGCCCCCCTGAGCCAGGTGGGGAGGCCCAGCTTGGAGGGGTGACATTGGTGGAAGGACAAAACGAGGTGGGGGGCATGAACATTCATGGCCGGCTACCAGGAACGCTTGGCCGCCCCATATCCTTTCCAATATATAAGGTAGAACAGTGTATTATTGCAGATACAAGCATCCAAAATAGCTTGGACCTTGTACTCTGTGCCCCCCCAGAGCAAAAGGGGAGGAGGAGGAGTGATGGGGGGTGCTACCGGGGATCCTACTGGGGAATGTGTGGGTTTAAGTAAGGAGACATGGAATGCCGGGTGGATCCGGAGATGAGGGGGAAGGGAGACTATATAGATTACTTTATTTAACCTTCGCTTGATGGGGAAAGGCCCCATGTAGGCATCATCCAACTTGGCTGAAGGCCGGACAGAAGGGTAATTTTTCTTACGAACCCAGACGAGATCACCGGTTTGTAGAAGAGGGGCTGGACGGCGGTGTTTATCAGCGGCGGCTTTGTATCGTAGGTGTGCTTTGTTCAAACATTTTTGGGCACGTTGTTGGGCGCTCTTAATCTGATTCACAAGGGCCCTGGCTGCGGGCACCGTACACGAGGTTACTTCCGAGAAACATAGTGATGGGTGGTATCCATATGAAATAAAAAAGGGTGAATTGCCAAGAGAAGTATTGGGCCCATTATTATAGGTGAACTCGAATAATAGTAGTTGTTTGACCCAATCATCCTGTAGGTAGTTGCAGAAGCACCGTAGGTACTGCTCAATGTGCTGGTTCACGCATTCTGCTTGATCGTTGGCCTGAGGGTGCTACGCTGTAGTGGGTCGTAATCTAACCTTGAGCATGGTGAAAAAGTTACGCCAGAAGCGGGACACGAACTGGGGTCCTCGGTCTGAGACAATCTCCCTAGGTAATCCATGAAGCCGAACAATCTCTCGTAGTATGAGCCTTGCTGTCACCGGGGTGGAGGGGAGGCCCCTATAGGGGATGAAGTGGGCTAACTTCATGAAGTAATCAATTACAACAAGGATGGTATCTTTCCCCTCTGAGGGGGGCAGACTAACGATAAAATACAAAGCTATCTTTTGCCAAGGCCCCTTAGGGGCCTTGACTAGTTGGAGTAACCCCGCAGGAACTTGGCACAGGGTTTTTCTCTGAGCACAGGTGGGGCACCCTTGCACATACCGCCGCACATCATTGTCTATCCCAGGCCACCAAAAGGTCCGCAGAATAAGGGACAAAGTTCGTTGGTGGCCTGGGTGTCCCACCAATGGGGAGTTTTGGTCCCACAAAACATCAGGCCGATATTTGAGAGGAATCACTACCCTCGTCTTGTAATAGTACAGGCCCCCTTGACTATGGTACCCGGAGCGGGCCTGCTCCCTCTTACTTGCTTTCTGCAATGCTTGCATGGTAGGGAATGTAGATGCGAAGGCCCTGGAGGGGAGCAAGGGTCCTGCGATCTCTGTGGTTAGCTCTTCGGGGTTCTGGCAGCGGGACAAGGCGTCTGCAAGTGTATTCTGGGAACCCGGACGATATTGTATCGAGAACTGGAAGCGGGAGAAGAAAAGGGCCCATCGAGCGTGTCGTGCGCTGTTAATTTGTGCTGTTTGGAGAATGATGAGGTTCTTGTGATCTGTGAGCACAAGCACGGGGTAAGGACCCCCTTCCAGGAGATGTCTCCAGGTTTCGAAGGTGGCTGTGATCCCGAGGAGTTCTTTATCTAGGATGGTGTAATTCCTCTCTGATGCTGTAAGCTGCCTGAAGTAGAATGTACACGGGAGGCGTAGGTTGTCTTTTTCATGGTTTTGGGTTAGGACTGCTCCTAGCGCGGTGCTGGATGTGTCGGCTTCCACAACAAATGGTTTCTCTACATCCGGGTGTTGAAGAAGCGGGGGGGTCATGAAGGCTGTTTTAAAAATGCGAAGGCTTGGTGTTGGGGTTCCCCCCATGCGAATGGGGCCCCTTTCTTCAGGAGCATGGTTAACGGGACTGTATGATCGGTGTACTCAGGGATGTACTGGTGGTAGCAGTTCGTACTCCCCAAGAATCGTTGTAAGGCCTTTACCGAGGTTGCGGCCGGCCAGCATTGGATAGCCTCCACCTTGTTTGGATCCATGCAAATTCCTTCGGGGGAGATAATAAATCCCAGGAAAGGGACTGTCGTCTTGTGAAAGTCACATTTTTCCCTTTTACAATATAGCTTATGTTGTAACAAGCGCTGTAGTACTGCTCTGACATGTTGGACATGCGTCAGTAGGGAAGGAGAAAAAATCAAAATGTCGTCGAGGTAAACTACCACAAAAAGGTCCAGCATCTCCCTCAGTATATCGTTTATGAAGTGTTGGAACGTGGCTGGTGCATTAACTAAGCCATAGGGCATGACCCTATATTCGAAGTGGCCGAATCTGGTTCAGAAAGCGGTTTTCCACTCATCCCCCTCATGGATACCGACTAGATTATAGGCCCCTCTTAGGTCTAATTTTGTAAATATTTTGGCCCCCTGGAGTTTCCCCAGTAGCTCAGATATCAGGGGGAGGGGTTACCTATTCTTTATTGTAACCTTATTTAACCCCCGATAATCGATACAGGGTCTGAGGTCCCCCTCTTTTGGGGGGACAAAGAATAGGGGTGCCCCCGCAGGGGAGGTGGAATGCCGGATGAAACCTCGGGCCAGGTTATCATCTAGATAGTCCCGGAGAACCTTCATCTCTGCTGGGGAAAGATTATAGATCCGCCCATAGGGCGGTTCTCCTCCTGGTACCAAGTTAATAGGGCAATCATAGGGTCAGTGTGGAGGGAACTCCTCCACATCCCCTCTTGCTAAAGACCTCCTCTAGGTCCTGATATGGAGGGGGCACATCCCCCCCCGGATTGGATCAATGGTATTACTGGAGTGTGGGGGAGTTCCGGGGGTGGTTCAGTACAGCTCTGTTTACAATGTTCAGAGTGGAACAACACCTTGTGTGTGGACCAGTCGATCGTGGGGTTGTGCTGCCGCAACCAGGGGAGGCCAAGGACGAGGGGGAGTAAGGGGGAGGCGATAACGTTGAAGCGTAATATCTCCACGTGCGTCCCACAGGTGCACTGGAGTGGGCGTGTACATTTCTGGACAGGCCCCGACGTTAAGGGGGAACCATTGATGCTTCGGACTAGCTCTACCATGGCTCGCCCTTGAAGGGGGAGGGTGTGCCTCCGTGCAAACTGGTTGTCTATATAATTGCCTGCGGCCCCTGAGTCTATTAGGGCTAGCACCATCACGAAGCGAGTGGGGGAAATCTGTAACATTATGGGGACATGTAGTTGATCCCTCAAGACCAGGGTAGTGGATCTTTCCTGTCTCGGGGTAAAGGGGCTTGCCGAGAGGTCCCCAGCTCCTCTCGGCCTTTGACGTTTCCCGAGGCCGGGCGTGTACTAGGCCTCGAGGGGCAGTCTCGGGAAAAATGGGACCCCGCTCCACAATAAAAACATAGATGGAACTGTCTTTGGCATTCCTGTTCTGCCGCACTAAGTGGTCCTCAAACTAACCCGATTTGCATGGGCTCGGGGGCAAGGTCACTGGAGTGGGGAGAACCCAAGGAGGTTCCCAGAATTTTGAAAGGGGCTACCCCAAACCCCCTACCTGATTCTCGCTGCTTGTCCCGGCGCCGTTCCATAAGCCACTCATCTACACGAAGGGCCAACGTAACCATCTCCTGAAGGGTGGTGGGTGTCACAGCGGCCCCCCCTATTAGGTCTTTAATCTTATCATTGAGCCCTTGACAAAATAGCGTTCGTAGAACAGAATCTCCCCACCCTAGATCAAATGCCAATTTCCAGAACTGGGTAATATAATCCAGAAGGGGCATTTTGCCTTGACGGAGGTGTAAAATAGCGTGCTTGGCATCCCTTATATGATGGGGGTAGTCAAAAAGGAAATGGAATTGTTGAAGGAACTCCTTATAATCGCCGAGCACTGGGTCCTCTGCCACCAAGAGGGGGGTATCCCAATCTAAGGCAACCCCCCCCCCAAGAGGCCTGTAATAAAGGCCACCTTGGCCGGGTCAGTCTCATAGTTTCAGGGCTGCATCTGAAAGGTGAGCTGGCACAGGGCCAGGAACCCCTGGCAGGCCCGGTGGTCCCCATAAAACCTATGGGGATTGGGGCCTTAGGTTCGCAGGGTGGGGGACCCCCTGAAGGGGGGGCCGCCGGTTCCACTGGAATGGGGGACAGTGGCACAGAGGGAAGGGAAGGCACAGCCTTAGCCCCACCCCTCTCCTCCATTGGGACCCCCCTAACAGAGTCCTGCAAGGAGGCATAACGCTGCCGGAGACCTGGGGGGACTCCTCCATGCTATCCTGAGAGGGGAACAGGGGGGAGAGGAGAAGGAGGGGTGCCGATAATTCTGTCACAGGGGAGGGGAAGGAATAGAGGAGGGAAGGGGCAAGACAGACCACGCTAACTTTCCAAGGGCCCTTCGGATGTACCAGTAATCCCCTCAGGTTCTCGTGTGGGCTTTCCCCTTTTATCAAGAGGCAACCTGAGTCATCATGGGGGAGGAGAGAGGCAATGACCCAGAAACGGGGTAAGACAAGGCAAGAGGGCCGCATGTTTGGGGGACTCACACTCCGGACCCCAGACCCTGTGAAAACACGGGAAAGGAAAGTATGTTGGAGGGGAAGGAAAGGAAAGGGATCCAGGGGTGGGGGAGGGGTTTTTCCAGGAAATAGGGAACGGGCCGGCAAGGATTCACGCATCAGGGGAAGCAGCCCAGGGGGGAACTAGGAACACCAGAAAATGTGACCGGGGAGGGGGAGGCAACAGGGCACATGTTCACCACTCCACACACTCACGGTACGAGATACCAGGGGAAGAATAAGGGACGGACGCACTCACCAGATTCACTTGCTGCTCTCACACCACTTGTCAAGGTTCACAAGGTAGGGGGAGGTGGGAGAGAGGGGTATCCACTGGAGGAAGGGCACAAGGACGTCCAGCAAGGCTGGAACAAAGCAAGGAACAAAGCAAGAGCCAGGGGCCAGTTTCTCATGAAGATTACCAGCGGGGAACTGTTGCCCCGCTGGTTGCTTTTATCCTTCTGGCCAGCTGGGCCTGTGTGCTAATGCAAGTCCCGCCCCCCCCCCCCGCGCTGCACGGCGCTCTGCTAAGCGCATTCTGTGGCGGGGCGGGGCTTCCTGATGGCCAGTTCCAGGTGAACCTGGTGGTTTCTGTGGCTCCGCCTCCACTGTGGGGCATGTTGCGTTGGGGAAACTTTCCTCCTGCCCCTGCCCCCCCAGGTAAGATCAGAGGGGGGGCAGGCTGCGCCGGCCCTAGGGCGCGTGGCATGACAGCACCGGAGGGCAAGCCAAAAAGGTATGTGGCAACTGGTAGCCATGCATCTCCTGCCTGTACGAATGGGTGGCCAGCCACGCCAGCAGATGGATCCGCTACTCATAGGCACTGTGGGTGGAGGACACGGCCTTTGAAAATCACAGGAACTGGCTGCGAGCTGTGGGGAGCCTGTTAGAATCAGGGCCAGCCCTAGGATTTTCAGGGCACAGGGTGAAGTTAAAATTCAGGGCCTCTGTCGGCACCTCCCCTTTGTGGGCAACCTCTGCAGTACCCTGAATATGTCTGGGCTCCACTGAGAGGGAGTGCTGCCCCCACAACCTGTCCTAGTGGAAATAGAGGCCACTGAAGGGCCCTCAGAAAGAGTGGGGCCCAGGGCGACTGCCATAAGTTGCCTGTGGTAAGGCCGGCCCTGGTTAGAATCCCTCCCCATGCACTCCACCTGAGCGGTAGCTCTGCAGCTGTGCTACTCGGCGACCTTGAACCCCCCTACCCCCACCCTTGCTTGTTTAAAACACCACTAGAGTCCTGCTTGGATGTTTACACTAGGTATCAATTGGCTTCCCAAATCAGTCATATTGACTTGGAAAGTTCAAGCCCTACTTCTATAGTTAGCTATTAGAAGCACTAAACAAAACTAACAACACGTAAGCCATCCAGGTCCTTTTTTATGTAGCATAAATGCATTTTCCTTTATTAACAGATATCTTTGCCATCCCTCTCTAGCCATAGGCTCTAACCAAGGCTTCAAGCGTTCCTCTAGCAGGCTGCTTCATTTAGCCAGTGTCGAGCCTTCTTGGTCTCTTGCAGAGCTCCTTGCCTTTGAGAGCCTTCCATAAGCTCTTTATCCTATCTGGACTCTGGTTGTCTGGCATATAGCTTTTTGGCTGATCACCTGCCTTGTCACACCCCCACCCCCAATTACATGACAGGCCTGTAACACAGGCTACTTGGACACCACTTGTAGCTGGGTTAAAACTATGATCGTAATCTTGTGCAAAATGTTTTACCTTGTTGTGCCTCCATTTCACATCCATCTTTTGCATGCCATGCATTTTTTAGATTGAAAGCCTCTTTGATTGTATGTACAGTACCTAATACACTCGAGTCCTGATCTTGTTTGGGACCACTAGGTGCTATCATAAGACAAATGTATGTAACCATAATACAGTGATAGGATTGATTTTAAAATGCAGGCCTTTCTTATTTTTCATGAAGGTTAAGCCTGTACATGGAACTGCCCTACCTGGCGTCTCAAAACTGCCTTCTGCTTGTACAGGTTCCCTTGAGGAAAGCAGAGCTACACTCTCAGGTACTAGGTCCGTCCTATGCTTTGTGTATGGGGCAAGGAATACTGTCATGAAAACAGCACCAAAGACCTGAATTTGCACCACTCAAGTCAATGGAAGTGTTGACGCTTTGTTCAGTAGGCACAATATTGGGTCCTTCAAAAGATATAGTGTTTTAATTGTACCATTCACTTAAGAACATAACATCATAAGTGCCGTACTGGATCCATCTAACCCAGCATCCTGTCTTCAACAGTGGTCCACCCCAGTAGTTCAAGAGAAGTACATTATTATTATTATTATTATTATTATTAACAAACATTTATATAGGGCAAGCAGTGTACCTGGCACTTTACAAAGTAATAAAATAGACACGGTCCCTGCCCCTAGGGCTTACAATCTGAGAGACAGGAGCTGGGGGAGAGACTTAGGAAGGGGAACAGAGGGAGAGACAAGGGGTCTAACATTCATGAAGATGCGAGGTCTCAAGTGCACGTACTTGGCTTGGTTACGATGAGAATGACAGCAGGCAGGTCCATGTTGCAAGGATAAGGGTAAAAAGTACATGTACAGGTCATGAAGGCATGACTCATCTCCTGCTGACCACTCCCAGCTACCGGTAGCCAGGGTTTTTAAAGCCACAAGTAAGTATTTATAGCTCTATCTTCCAAGAATGTATCTGTTTCTGTTTGAAGCTAGTTATGCTGCTGGCTATCACTGTCTCCTCTGGCAACTGTTCCATAGCTGCATTGTCTACTGAGTGAAAAAGTACTTTTTGTTTGTTTCAAATCTGCTGCCATTTAACTTTAGAGTGTCCCCTTGTTCTCTTATGTGAGAAAAGGCAAACAGCTCCCTATTTACTTTTTCCACACTGCTCATGATTTTTAAAATTTCTATCATATCCTCCCCTTAATCACCCCTTCCCCAAACTAAACAGTATCCCTGGTTCTCCCTGTAGTAAGGGTGGTCCTATCAGTGTAATTTGACATCATATCATGGAAGTCAGTGAAGGTTTTCTGATTTACATCAGTTAAGGATCAGGTACTTAATGCACATTTTTAACAGATTAAGTCATTGTGCATCAGCACCCAAAAAATCAAATTTCCAGCAAGGATGATTGCGTCACAGGTCTACAGTAGGTTTTCAAAGAAGGAGAATCTCATCCAACAGCAGTATTTGTTGCAGCAATCAGGACGAGGACTGATATGAGTTCTCTCAGCACAGCCACCATTTCCTCCGTGACTACCGTAGCCCAGCATTACTCCAACGAAAGTTCTGTCAGCTTGTCAAACATTTCCTTGAAAATGGCTTTCACATGACTGACTTCATCAAAAAATCATTCTTTAAGTGCCAGCTTGGGCTTGACAAATTTGGCAGTTTCTATGATCTTTTCATACTCCTTCAAATCAATGTCACTCAGCAGCAACCAGTCTTAGAAGGCCTCCAAGGAAAACCCTGGTGGTTTTTGCATTTATGACTAGTTAGAAACAGTGTGAGTTAGCATTAAATCTCAAGAAATAAATAAGTGAGAGGACAGTATACTCTCTTTGGCAACCTCTTTAGTTGTAAGGACTAGCCAACAGTGTGTCTGAGAAGTGATACAGCACAGAGGTGTTTCAGGAAAAACAAGTGTCTGCCTCTCAGCTGAATGACTGACACAAGAATGACCAGTGCTGCAGAAAATTGGAATTGAGAGTAGCTAGATGACACACACTTCCTTTTTGAGTTAGTATTTAATTATACTCTGGCACAATATTAGAAGGTATTATGTGAGGGAGGGAGGGAAATGCAGCGTTTTCTCCTTAAGTACTTAAATTAGGGGTACAGAACCTTTTCCCTGACAGGGACATTTTTAAAAATTAGTAGTGCCACATAGAGGTTGGGTATGTGGTGTGTGCTCAGGAAGAGAAGGGTACAGATCATGGATCGCTGACATGGATCTGTCCCCCAACCGTGTGTGTATGCTTTCATCTCTGCTTTGATACCCGGGGCTCAGTCTTTCAGTGCTAGGGGGTAGAATCTGTATCCAGGGGCCAGAACTAGACTGATAAGAAACAAAATAAAATCTAGCCATGGACCACATTTGACCCCCTAGGCTGGAGTTTCCCTATCCCTGACTTAAACAAAAGAGGGGTCATTTTCAAGTAGAGCTGACATGAATACTTGAAATTGGGTCAAATTCATGAATTTGCAGTTGAAATATGAACTTTTGCATCACATATGTGAACATTTCAGGTGATGTTTGCAAGGGAAATTGCTAAGTACACTTTATTACTTGTGTGGAAGCTATGTTATTGTCTTCATGTCCTCATATGCTGAGGCCTGAAAACTTGGGACAGTAAAGACAGAGATGAGATGAGTTTTTTTACAATGCTCCATGTACTCATTACAGCTAATTGCAATAGATAAAGATTGCCCTTTACACATAGCTGCAAGCTTGTTTTTCACTTTCTGTAAGTTTATTTTTACTAGCCTTGAAGATGTTCTTCTCTAATATAAACTGTCTGTGTAGCAGTTCTGTGTTTAACACAGCTCCAAACTGGTTTTCTAACTGATAAGAAATGCCTGTTTGCCTGTAACCTGAAAAGTCTATAAAAAGGTTTTATAACTCTGGCTAAGGAGGGACTCTAGATCTATAGGACCTGTGGACCTATAGGACCTGTGGACCTGTGGGTTCTAGGCCCTGTGGACCTAGAACCCACCTAACGGCTGTTATAATAACAACTGTTAGAAGTAGAAATAAAGTTTATCTGATAGATTCCTTCCATATACGGTGTGTCCTGATTTCTTTGACAGTTCTTGGTGCATTGGACGGGAATTGCTATATGCCCTCTTGGGACCTGGCAGACTGCAGATTGTCCTTTCCCAAAACCCAGTGTGCAATAACAAGGTAAGAGAACCTTTTGAAATCTCTATTGGGTTTTTGGTGAAGGACTGCCGTAGGGGGCTAGGCACCCAGATCAGTGGCCTACATGATTTGACTTGTGGGAGGGAGATGTCAAAAGTGATGGGAAACAGGGGCGAATGGAATGTATGCAAGAGAGAGGCAATCAGAAAACCTGATTGGATGTTAGAAGTAAGGGGTGGAATAAAGCAAGTGACTTGTGTAAGCAATAGAAAGATTTTAAAAGAAAATAAAGCTTTGTTCATGGGTTGTGATTTAAGCATTGGAAAACGTGAGTGTCTTTAGTTAAATAACTAGGAATAAATGGTTTTTATGTAAACTAGAACTAGTGAGAGGTACCGGAACAAAAGCTGCAGGTTTTGTTTTGGTGCTTGCTATGTTGTTTGTGTTTAAGTGAAGAAATTAACTGAAATGCTAGAGCAGATTAAAACTGCTAAGGAAGAGATGCAGGGGGGCAAAGTTATCAGAGTGACCCTACTGCTTCCTCAGTGCCCCAAGTGTGGAGCCCCTTCCCCTTGACAGCCGAGTAGAGAGTTCCTTTTGAGTAGTTGCCAGAGGGGGACAAATGTTATGCTTGGTTCCCAGATGGCTTGGTGAAATATCTTAAGGGGGAGTGGGTGTTGAAGGTGGCTGCTTTACAACCAGCTAAGGGCACTGCCTTAATTCAGCATGGGAAGGGACACTCTAACCAATATGCAGAATTGATGGTCAAAGCTATGGCCTTTCAGAATGTGCTGGAGATGTCCCAACTCAAAAATATTTGTGTATAGACCCATGGGCCATTGCAAATACCAACTCTTTGGGCCCCTAAATGAGAATAAAATAATTGATTAATTCATGATAGGTCATTGTGGGGGAATGATCTGTGGAAACAGCTGGTTGAGATTATTTGGAAAGTCCCTGTGACAATATATCATGTCCATGCCAGGGACCCATCCCAAATTACCCAACTACCCAATACAACAGTGTTGTGGATTAGATGATCCAGCTCCGAGGGGTGGAACCCCCTAATGATATCTTGGGGGGAAATGAAGAAAGATTCCCATATTTTATGCTAATGGGCTACAGCCAGGGGCATTCCCTGTTCTGTGAATACTGTGAACTGTAGTAACACACTGCTCAAATAATGAATGAGACAGCTTGCCTCTGTGGGTACTTTTCAGGGGTGGATTGAGGCGGTGGCTATTAAGGCACCTGATTGTGGTGGAAATGAGATCACCTGGACAGACTCAGGTTCCCATTTACCCGGTATTGAAATAAACAAGGTTGTAAGTGGGGTAAACTTAATATCCCGGCTTACTTTTAACTTTCACACAACCTTGTGGATTGGATTCATGGAGGTGACTTGCGCTGGGATATCTATTGGTCATCTTCATGCCTGGAAACATCTGGAGTGTAAATAACCTGGCCTTCTAGGATACACTCCCCCTATTAAAAAGATGTTGTGATTGGAGGTCACACATGGCAGGGTGCATGACTTAGCAAATTTGTCATGACAGTAATAGTCACAGGTGAAGGGAATACATACTGAGTGATGAGAACTGGTGACTCAGTACTTATTTGTCTCGAGAGAGGCAAACTTAAATAACAGGAGTAATCAACAACCCGACTCCTACACCTTTGAACACAGCTGTGAGCTATTGGCCTTTTTTACACGGACGGTGCAGCAGCGCCGATGGGTGGAGATGGGTGTGGGTGAGCACACCCAGTGAACACCCGGCGGCGCCAGGCAGGGAGACATTTACACGGACAGCACTGCAGGGGATGGTGGGAAGGTAAGGGGAGGGGCCTGAAAACACCAGCGGCCAAACACCCATCCCGGGGAACACCCGGCAAACACCCGTGCAAGTACACGGACTGTTAGACAGGACCCATGGTCCCCCCAAAACAGATGACCCCCCCCATGTGATAGCCAACTAACTTGGACCTGGGGGTCAGCAAAGCCCCCAGGGGCAACCCAGGGCAAGGAGGCTTGGGGAAAAGACATAGTCTTTCCACATTGGATGCAAGAGGAGGGGGGGAGCATGGAAAATAAGGATCGGACCCAACCACCCTAGCTCCTAGTCGAAAGAGATCACTCATGGAAAAATACCAACATAAGGTTGAGAGAAGGACTGGAAGGGAGAGCCCTCTGAATAAGGAATGGAGTCATTAAGGATAGGGGCACTCACCCTGTTGTGACAAAGGACTGGTAGCCATGACTCAGAGCAGCAACATCATATCTCCACATTCCCCAAGAGAAACCAGACACACACTTATTGTATCCTAGAAGTCTGTCCTTAGCCCTTCCTTCCCTCCCTCCACTTTTTGTTTACAGTTTCCCTGTGTGTCAAAGATATCTTGTGCATAGCTTAGAGTCACCTTTGTGATGGAAGTAAAAGTTGTGACTTCTCCCCTCCTCCCATTGTGTACCCCCAATGTCCCTTCATAGCCTCCCAAAACCCTTTGTCTAGCATCTGATAACTGCCCCTGGTTTTCCCCCTCAATCTTTGCGAAATCTTGGGACCCAGATACATGCAAGTCACTCTGTGCATGTCTGAGTTGAGGGATCTCCCAGACTTTGGTCTTCCCCCTTTTTTCCTTCTTCCTCCTCCATCCCCCGAACTCTGCTGAATCCATGGGCCACCTGTCCCATCTCAACAGGCAAGGAAAGGTAACAACAGGTCCAGACTTTCCCAGCCAATTGGGGAAGTTCTCTCTCTCTCTCTCTCTCTCTCTCTCATTCACGTTCTCTCACTCCCCATCGCTGAGCTGACACTGGAACCCCCCCTCCTCCCCCTTCTCCTACAGTACTTTCATTTTCCCCACAAGCTGCTTGTGTTTTCCCCTTTTAAATCCCGCCAGCCAGACCAGGCTGTGTTTCTCTGTTTTGTGTGTGTGTGAGAAATAAACCTGTTGCAGTTTTTATTGAACACTTGTCTCTCTCTCGTTCTATAATTTGGGGAGGGTAACATAAACTGTCTGTAATGTGAATGTGAATGTGGTGAATACGGCCTGCGCCTGGTGCCAGCGCTCGGTCTGCACATGATCCAGCCAGTACAGCCACTCCAGGATGAGCAGGAGGCTCTCCAGCAACTCCCCCCTGCTCCCGGGTCTACTCCGCGATCATGGCTTGCACTGAAGGGGACAGAGGAAGTGGAGACAGCCATCAGATCTGGCCCTGGCAGCCAATGAATAGAATCCCCCATGGAGGGACACAGGCACAGGGCCCAGCAAACAGGCAGCACACTCACGAATGCCATCGAACAGCTGCCCTGCTGCCCGCATGTCCCACGCTGCCCGCTCCAGTTGCAGGACCATCCTGCCCAGGTGCAGGATCACCAGCAGCATGACTACAGTAGCTGCAGGAGAGGGGACAGGGAAATGGAGAAAGCACTCACCAACGGGCCCTGGGAGGGCTGGGGTCAGTAACAGCACCAGGGGCACACCCCACATGTGGGCAGCCACTCCCCAAGAGGCACCCCGGCCCCTGAATGAAGGGGGATCGGTCAGGCCACAGGCCAGGTCCACAGTAACTCCTACTCATGCTCAGCCACCCAGTGCCCATGCTGCCACCGCCCATCCATTGACACCACCACAGGCGGTCCGCGCCAACAGGGTGTGACATTAGAGGGGAACGGAGGGGAAGGGCACAGCCACACCAACGCACAGGCGAGGCCAGGGCATGTCTGGCCAACCACCCACCGCCTATATCACTCCAGGAGCAACCCCAGGCAGCAGCACCCAGCAGGGAGGCAGCCAGGGGAACACATGCCTCACAGCTGGCACCCACCCCACAGGCCCAGAGCCCCCCAGTATATACCAAGCACACCACCTGCACACAACCACATGGATGGGGGCAGGAGGGCCACCAAAGGGGAAGGGGAACCCAGTGACCACAGCAGCAACAGAATCAAGGCAGGACAGGACATCACAGAACAGCATTTCTTTATTGGTGCCAGGGGAAAGCGAGGCCCCAAGCACAGAGAGGCAGAGCGGGGAGCACAAGGATACCCATGGCTGGGCAAGAGAGGCACAGCAGGAGGGCATAAGAGCTGTCACGCAGGGCAGATGAGGGCACCTGGGCAGCCCCAGTGGGAAGGGACAGCGGTCACACAGAAGGGGCAATGGGGTCCAGGGATTCCAGTCAGCAGCCAGCAGCAATGCAGATGGCAGCGCTCAGTCTGATCAGAGGCATGGTGGGGGAGAGACAATGCAACATCCTGGCCACCGGGGTGGCAGCAAATGGGTGGCAGCGAGGGGCTGCTAATGGATGGTCCAGTGAGCACTCCTGGGGAAGCGGCCCAGCGCTAGACCCTCCCAGGTGAACAGGCCCCTTCGGAAGCCTCGGGAGCGCATATGAGCATCCACCAGGTAGTGTGGAAGGAGCGGATCTGCACCTGTGGCCGCAGCCCGTACAGCTGGAAGGCCCCTCACCAATTGAATGGCAGTAAGCTCTGCAGCAGAGGGAGTATGGAGTATGGAGTGGCCCACCAACCTCGGGGACCAGCAAGCCCAGGTCCCACAGGAGGGCCCCCACCTCCGAGGGTGCGCATGGGATGCCGCGGGCATGCAGGAGGCTTCCGGTGTACAGGGCAGCAATGGGGGGGGCCTGACAGCAAGGCGAGGCCGTACCCGGGTAGCTCCATCAGCAGGCGAGCCGCTGTTACCTCCACAGCGGTCCATGGCACAATGGTGGGCAGGTGCCCCCAAGGAGGCTGGTGAAGGAGGGGGGTGAAGGCAAGCTTGAGAGAATGGGCCTGGCACGCAGGGGCCCCGACCTGGTGACCCATCATCCACATGTCCTGCCACAGGTTCTGGAAGCCATCCCCTGCTGACAGGGGGTCGCCCACCAACAGCTGAATGTCGGGTCTCAGCCAGAGGGCCACCAACAGCATGTCTGCACAGGGCAACCAACCCTCCCTGACATCCCCAGCTGAGGGCCCCACAGAATGACTGGTCATGGCAGCAGAGGGGCCCACTCTGGTGAAGCAACAGGCAGGAGACGGAGGGCTGCCGCAACTGTGACGAGCACAGACCATGCAGATACCCTCACCCACAGACGGCCTTGCATGCCAGAGATAGGCAGGTCCACTGTGGACAGGGTGCTGCAACCCACACACAGGACAGCATGGATGCTGCACAGCTGCTGAGATAAGAAAGGGGGCCACGGCCGGGCACCGCGCCAGGGCGTGGAGCCAAGCCAGGCACTGTATCCACAGCGCGCACTGCAGCAGCTTGCAAATATGGACCCTGGCTGGGGGGACTGTAGTGTGGTTGCAGGGGCAGGGGTACCCAGGGGTGCGTGCAGTCCCATCCCCCCTGGCAGACATGTGGCCGGCCTGCTCGCCGGGATGCTCAGCTGGACCCAGCACCCGCTTTCTGCCCCAGCAGACCTCCAGCGCAGCACCAACCGCTGCCCTGCCCCCACCGGCCTACACAGTACATAAGGGACACGCTGTGGCTGGTCGGACGTGGGGCAGAGGGGCTAAAGCACAGGACCATGCAGCGCACAGAGAACAACGATCCCAGTCTGGGTGCACACGGAGGAGCTCCCGCGATACCAGGAGAGAGTGGGCTGTGGGCACAGGCCGGACAGTGGAGCACACAGCGCTCACGGCATATGCCAGCAGAGTGTGGCAGGGAGTGGGAAGCGGCAGAACCATGCTGCCGGGGGATGGGGACCCACAGCCCAGGGCCATGGTGCTGAACTTACTGGCTGCTGCTGCTGCTACGCATGCTGCTCCAGCAGATTACCCTGCTCCGCGTGCAGGGTCGCCGGTCCGTTCTCCTGGGGGCACGGCGGTGGAGGGCAGCAAACCTCCGGAGGGCAGTGCTCGTGCGATGGGTGAGGCGGGCATCTGTCTGATGCCGCGCCCTGCTGGGCTCCACGGTGTCCCTGCACCGGTTCTCAGGGCTGGGCCAGTGCCCCTGTACCAACAAGCCTAGGGAGGGGCGGCCCCGTGCAGCTCTGAGGGGAACAGGGATGCCATCTGCCACTGCATTGATGCCTGGGATGCCGAACGCTGGCCAGCGCCGGGCCCACACCCATGTCTGTAAGCCTGTGACCCCATTTAAAACATCAGGGCCCTACCCGTTAACTGCATCTGGCCCTCAATTCCATGTGTGGCCTACTGGGTCCAGGGAACAGTACCCATGGGTTGCCCGGTGGCAAGCACCCTCCCCACGCAGGTGGCTGCGGGTTGTGCTGGCCCCGCACAGGCTCGCTGGCCAACACAAGCCGGCTCGCATGAGCGGGTCCAGTGCACATCTGTTCCTGCCACCTCAACTGCATGAGGCACCTCTGGTCTAGCCTCTGGCCCCATCAGCTGGGCAAGGAGTGCACAGAGCCCCCACCCTGCCGGTGCCCCCCTGCACACCGCCCAACCCCCCCTCCCCCCCATGTCCCTGGACAGAGGAAGCTACAGCACTGTATAGGTACAACACCTTTATTGGGGGGATATGTACAACGTAAGGGGCTGGGGGTCAACGTCTGGGGCACCTTCTCCCCTCTTGGCTGCACCACCAGGGCTCACTGGTCAGTGTGCCCGGAACGTAGCTGACCGCGGTGCTCTCCGAGTGGATGGTCTGCCCTCCTGGTCCTCCACTGGCTGCTCCACATCAGCCTCCACAGTCAGTCCCTGCTTGGAGGAACAGGAATGGGTTAAGGGATCATTGCGTGCACTCACCTCTGTCCCTTGTCGGTGCATGGGCAACTGGGTGCCCCATAGACATCCAGGAAGCCCCCTACTCCCCGCACTAGCATGGCACGTGCCATGAGGTGCTCCCTGAAGGTGCCCCCCTTGGGATGGCCTGCCCATGGTATCACGGCATCTGCCCGGTCAATTACAGCGGCAATGAGAAGGTACACATGCCTCTGACAATGGCTGTTGCTCCCCATCCAGTGTACTGCGGGTGCTCAGAGTGGGTTCAACTATGTGTTGCCTACTGGGGTCCAGCTTTGCATGGTTTGCTGGATTTCCATTGGGGCCCCCCCGGTGTTGCACCCCACAACCCCCGGGGGCCTGGGGTGCTGTGGCCTTACCTGCGGTGGTGGGGCGGCCAATATGGGCGGTTGCTCATCCTGGGGCGCACGGTCTTGGGGTGGAGGCATCAGCGCCTGGTGGAGGGGTCGGGGTGGTAGCGGGGGAGGGCCCACGGGAGGTGCGGGCTGGACGGGCGGCCCCACAAGTGGGTCTGGTTGCCCCACGCTCCTTCGCTGGTATCTGGTCAAAACGGGGATGACTGACAGCAGGTATGATCGTATTCCTCGAGAGCACAGATTGTGCACCTGTCGTAAACAAGAAGTTGAGGATATCGAACACTTTTTGCTGAGGTGCCCTTATTTTGATGTTTTACGAGCAGTTTGGTTATCTCCCTTAATATCCCTGGAACGTGGACTGGGGCAAAGTGACTGCTTCTGTTACTTAATGTCTCTTACTCACAAGGATGCTATAGTGGCCTTGGCTTCGTATACCTATTTGGCATCTAAGGAAAGACTCTTAATTCAAGCAAAATGCTCTAGAAGCTGGGAGCTCGATTAGGCCACCCAAGCATGTGATTGTTGTGGAGTCGATCCCCAGACCTTGGTATTAGTTTTGCTATAGTTTAGTTGTAAGAGTTCACTGCTTGGGATATTGGGGTGTTAGATTGGGGGGATAGATATTTCTGATTCCATACTGGCCCATGTGGGACAATCCGTAAGATCATATATTATATATATTATTTATTCTGCTATGTTGATAATTTTATATTTTATACCCTCAACTGTATTATATTTTAGGAATTGAGGATGTTTTAATTTGGCTCTTTTCAAGGAGCATATTATTATTGTATTTGTATTGCATTGTATGTTGTATGTTTGTTTGTTTGTTTTATGTTGGCCATGGCATGAGCCAGTGCCGAATAAATAAATAATAATAAATAATAATGTGGGGGAGGGGGACCCTGTGGACCAGACCTGGGTAGGGTTGCTACTGGGGGAACCACGGATGGCTGAGGTGGGGGGGGGGACCAGTGGGAAGCTGCCATGGTGTTGGTCGGCTACTGGCCCTCCTTCTGTGGCATGGCGTGGCCTGTCGCGCTGGGGGTCATGCTGCAGGGCCTCCATGGCCTCCCCCATGAGGTTCATGAGCCATGCGGCCTGACCCTCCAGCCCGTCACAGGCGCGCCGTTGCTTGCGTTGGAGGGCGGCAGCCTGTCGCCTGTCCCAGAGGTGCTTGGTGCGGGACTGTGCCATCATGACAGCCAGGATCTCTCGGTCCCTTTCCCCCTCCCCTCTGATGAGCTCCCTGGTGAGCACGAGCTCCCAGGAGTGCACCTCGGCTAACCGTTTTGATTCCGCCAGCAGTTCCCTGCAGAGATCCTCCCTCCGGCGCTGGTTCCTGGCCTGCATCTCCCAGTTCTGCTCCACATTGTCAGCAGCTGCTCCCTTCACGCGAGCGGGTGCCTGGCCTGTGAATGAGAGGTTGGAATCAACATTATGGCTACCAGCCTCTGTGGCCCACTGCCTGCCAGCGCTGGACCCCCGGGGTGCCTGGTAGGGTGGCCCCCATAGTGTGGTGGCTCCTCTCACCCCCCCAGGGTTCCCCTGCCTTGCCCTGTTGTGGCATACCCTGCTGGCTGGTGATGACCATGGGAGGGGCCCTTGACAGTCTGGTGTGCCGTGGGAGTCGCTGTGGGTCCTCCTGCCCCTCCTGCCTGCCCCTCTCCACCCAGCCCCTGGTGGACCCTGCCTGTTGATGGTTTCAGGCCCCCGGGTGACCTGTCCCCCGTACCACCAGCCCCCACTGAGCCCCACCTCCCATGGCCCCTTGGGCCCTGTGCCCCGCCGTGGAGGTTCGCCCACCTGGTGGTGGTGGAGCTGCCTGGCCCCCCTCGTCCTCCTCCTCCACCACAACCTCCACCTCATGCACCTCCAGGCTGCCTTGTGCTGCAATGGAATGGGTTACCATGAGTGTTTGCCGGCTCCCGGCCCAGGCCACAGCCCCTCCGTCCGGCCCGTTCCCCAACCGACCCACCCCCTGGCCCTGCTGGGGCACTCATACCTGGATCCAGTTCCTCCACTTCCTGGGGGCCATCCCGGGTCTTCACTGGCTCTGTGTGTGCCCTCTGTCCCTGTGGCCGGTTGGCCTGTGGGTCTTGGGGGTGCGCGCAGTGTGCAGTGGGTCGGTGCTCAGATCTCCGGGGCGCCTCCTCCCTCTGTGGGCTGTCCCCTCCCGCTTCCTGGCTGGCCTCGCCAGGGGCATCTCCCCCCCTGCTCTGTGGGGTCTGTCGGGGGGCTGTGTGGTGACCCTGCGCGCTGCCGTGTGTGCGGGAGGCCATGATGTCCCCGTCCATGCAGAGGAACATGTCCAGTTCCTCCTGGAACTTGGCTCTGTGCATGACCCGTCCGAACTTGAGATTATTTTCCCTGATGTGTTTATATCCGGACCTCAAGTCCTTTGCCTGCTGCTTGCACTGGGTGACATCCCTATTGTACCCGCTGCATCTCCTGGGCAATGGCTTCATAGACCTGTCTGGTCTTGTAGCTTTGCACCAGGTCATGCTGGACCCTTTCGGACCTCCACACATGTATGAAGTCCCTGACCTCCTGCCTGGACCAGGGCTCCCCCTTTTGGGACCCGTGTGTGGGGGACTGACCGGCTTGCCGGGACGTGTGCCTTGTTACTTCCTGGCACTTTCCCTCACCCGTTCCCCCATTATGGTCCCCCCGTGTCTTCCGGCCTGCTCCCCCCACTGGCAGTCCATGACCCACCCACCCCTTTTGCCTTCCACCTGGGGCGCTTCCCCCCTGCACCACCTTGCCAGGCCTTCTCCCCCCCTGGGCACCCCAGGGTCCCCATGCTCACTTGGCCCCTTCCCCCACATGGGGCATCGTCGGTTTCCTTGACCTTCTTGTAGGCCTTCCTGGTCACCATCATAGGAGCTCGCACGTATGTGCCCTGGTTCCTCCCTCCTTTACAGGCTCTCAGACAGATGTCCAGCGCCTCCCTGCCCTGTGGGCATTTCTGCATGGCGGCATGTGCGTGCCCCATGGCGTTGGCGCAGTGGGGCTTCGTCAGTCCATTCTGCATGGGTATGGGTGTTTTGGCTTTTACACGGAAGCTCGGGTGTTAAACAGCCATCTCCACCCACCTCCACCCATGGAGGGTGCTGGCTCCCTCGCGGCTGCTCCGTGGGTGTTGGCGGGTGTCGGTGGGTGGGTTGGGCATGTGCCCCCACCCACTCGTGGACGTTTACACGGACGCTCTCTCACCCATCCAATAGGTGTTTCCGGGTGTTCATGGGTGGGTGGCATCCGTGTAAAAGTGGCCTTTGTGTCAGAGCTGCATTGCTTGCTAGAAAATAGCTTTTGTGTATGGTTTTAAAATTTATGTTATATTTTGCAGAAAGTTTACCGTTCCTTCTTGCCTCGCGCCAACATGGCTTTCTACTTCCTGGTGGGGGCTACTGAATTTGTTGAAGGAACTGAAATATGCATGTTAATTTCCTTATACTGTTAGCGATTAGGGCAATTATGCTTAATTAGTAAATTACCCAAGGTTGATGCATTTTTTACTTTGGCCTTGCACCTTGTTGTAACAGTATTGATTAGTAGTATGCTAATTGTTTAATGCTTTGTACATGTGCTATCACATGCGTAAGATGTGGCATTGTTTGAAGAAATGTGAAAGAGGATTACAGGTCTCAGTTGGAAGAATATAAATGCCCAGGGGTGGAGTGGAGTGAAAAGATTGCGAGAAGATATTTGTCCACTGGTGGAGCCAGATTAGTGGGCATTTATACATCTTATTTTGGCCTGTATATGTTATAGAATCCATCTTGATTGACGTGTGTAAAAACATATAAATTGAGAACTGGCAACTCATTTCATGCAATGGATGTATCGTATATAAATCTCTTATGGCAACTCTTAATAATGTTGCCCTCCTCCAAGATCAGGCTCCAGAAAATGAAAAAGACTCTTGGAGATTGGCAGGGCTCAACGGTATTGCCGGCCCGGCCCTATCTGGCTCACAACATGGGCAAACATCTAAAAACACAAAGGGCAGCCCACCCCCCTCTATGGGGACCATTTGTAAATATTCAGATTGATTTCATTCAAATGCCATGATGTGCATCATATGAAAATGTGTTAGTACTTGTCTGTATGTTTTTTGGATGGGTGGAAGCAAGAGACTTTTGATAGAATTTATCCCTCAATTTGGGATCCCTTTGTCTATCAACAGTAACAGAGGAACCCATTTCATGGGCCAAGTTATGAAAGAGATTTGCAGGGCCCTGAAGATTCAGAAGAACTTTCATTGTCCATATCACCTCCAGTCTGCAGGGGCTGTGGAAAGACAGAATGGCATCTTGAAAAATAAGATGGCTAAAATATGCTACGAAAACAATCTCAAATGGCCTGACGCCTTGCCCTTAGCACTTATGAGCATGAGATCATCATGCAACAGAAAGACTGGCCTATCACCACATGAGATTTTAATGGGAAGATCCATGAGACTCCCTAGTTCCCTACTTGTATCAACCGATGTACTGGACATTGATTTGGTAGATAAAACTGTTTTAATCTACTGTCAAGCATTAATGAAGAGTGTCAAGACTTTTCATTCACAGGTTCAAGACGCCCTTCCCCAGGAACCTCGTGCAGCGTGTCATGACTTACAGCCTGGTGACTGGGTCCAAATCAAGATTCACCAGAGGAAGACAGCCTTGGAACCTCACTGGAAAGGCCCTTTCCAGGTACTTCTTACCACCAACACTACTGTAAAGTGCCAGGGCCGTCCATCCTGGGTTCATGCCTCACATTGTAAAAAGACCTCTGCACCTGTAGAAATAAGGTCAGAGGAGCAGGGTGAAAGTGATGGTAACTTCTCCCCTGCACCAGAAGAGGATTTGCCACTCCAGAGCGAAGAGGATGTACCACCACAACACCCCTACCACCTTAGAGGGAAGGGAAAAGACCCTTCTAAACAGCTGTTTCCCTAAATGGATTTGTTTCATTGCCTTCTGGGTAGGCTGCACTGCCGTTATCTGCATAATTCTGTTCTGGACTGCCCAAGACACAGAAGGAACTTTAACTGTTAACATGCCAGTAAAAACACACCTGACACAAAGAGCAAACTACCCTATACAGATTGAAAATACATACTACCCTATACAGATTGAAAATACATTCTTATTAACCACTGAACAACTTCGTAGGGATCTGAATAAGTCTAATTGTTGGAGTTGTGCTCACATTCCTGTACATGCCCATGGAGGTATCCCTACGTATGCTTACCTGCTTAATGGTACTGAGCTTGAAGCCCCATATATGTCTGAGTTACCTCCACACTCCCCCTGGGCAGTGGTACAGTGTAATGTTTTTGAATTTATATATATAATTGCTTGTCAACATGTCCCAATTTGCTTGCAATGTAATGGCACTGGATATTTTGTAGGTAATTCCACTTGTAACGTCACCATTGTCAAAAATGGAGCAGTACAGAACACTCTCTTCCTTCCTGATTACACCCCTACACATTATAATATAACAGGATATTACCTTCAGTTTTTCATGTAAACCCATACCTGTTCTTGTGGGGTCACAGCCGTGGTAGGACACTACTTTGTTTGTGGTAACAAAGCTTACAAACACCTGCCTGCACATTTTAGTGGCTCATGTTTCATCGCAGCCCTAGCTCCCACCATAAGATTCATGTCCACCCTTCCTGAGGCCAAACTCCAGAATCGAAGGGAAATCACTGAAACCCAAAGGTTTTGGGGTATCACTCTTCCCGGACTTGGAGTTGCCTACTCTGTTAGAGAATTAAAGCGGGTTGCTGGGGTACTGGAGAAAGTATCCAATGCAACAACCCAAGGCTTTGAGACCATAGCCACCAAAATGGGTAGCATTAGGCAAATGGTTTTACAGAACTGAATCGCTTTGGATTTCATTTTGGCCATCAAGGGAGGGGTATGTGTGCTAATAGGAAAAGAGTGTTGTGTATACATACTAGATAATTCTAATTCCATTTTAGAACAAGCCGCACATATTAGAGAAGCAGTTGCTAAACTCCATGAAACAGACCAATGGAGTCTTTGTTCTTGGTTAGGAGGATGGGGATCAAAGATCTTTTATACTGTCTTAATTGTATTTGGAGCTATTATTGGCTTATTTGTTTGCATACAGTTATTAATGTCACTTATAAAATGCTGCTTGCACCACACTGCTAAACAAATAACACATGGCTTAAACCTGGTGCAAAGGAAAGAAATATTAAACATATATGCAGAAATACATAATGTTAAAGAACAAGCAGACATTCATGGGTTAATGGTTATAAGAGTTTGAACATAGGTTGTGCCAAAAAGGCCCCAAAGGAGGGAATTGTGGAAGCTATGTTATTGGGTGATTTCAGATGTGACGGGGCGCCTATTGGCCCCATCACGGAATAACCTTTTGATTCCCCACCGGAATCAAAACGTCATGTCCAGCAGACGTGCCAGCTGATTCTGGCGGGGAATCTGGGGGGGG
>QEPC01011755.1:1566644-1581111 GCA_003113815.1 Sphenodon punctatus
CCCACTCAGGAGATGTTTTCTCTGCAATACCTGAGCCACCACCCTATTAGAATGAAAAATTACATAAATCATCCACCGTCTTTTGACAGTGCATACATGCTCCACAGAGCTAATATCTCTACTGATCACTGGTAGTTGTAACAGAACCCTTAAATGTTCAGCGACATCAAGTGGAATATTCCACAGGGGAAGTCTTCCATTCACAAGAGGCAGTACGGTGAACAAAAGTTTGGCAGAAGAAAATTTACATTTCCTAAACGGTTTAGAGGGAGATAAACCCCGCAAATCTTGTAATGATACTGCCAACACTGGGTTAGAGTTGCTGGGCCTTGGTAGTATAGGGTGGGCTTCTTCCAGAAATGAAACCCCAGACCCGCCTCCTGTCACCTGCAGGGGTGGAGGTATAGACTGAGATTCCAATTTGTAAGTCAGCTGTTGGATTTGAGCCGATAGATATCGTAAAGTGTGGGATGTCATAATAGCGAAGTCCGCAATTAAATCAAAATTATCTATTGGACTGGGACCCTGAACTGGACCTGCTGAGACCGCTGAAAAAGCCCCATAAGAAGGAGTATGGAGCACAGCAGGTTGAGCATGAGAATCTGAAGAAGGTAAACTAATTGTGGCCATCCCCCGTCGTTCATCTAAAGGCAAGCGAGTAGAGGCAGAGGCTTGAGCCTTAGTCAAAACCAGAAAAAACGCATCCAGCTTACGTTGCTTCGCAACTTTAGTTGGTGAAGATTGAATCCAAGCGGCCCGTCACGTCTAAAATTGCCCTCCGGGTGAGTAAGGAGGAAGGGAGGAAGGAGGAAGGGAAGGTAGAGACAACCGTGGAGAATGCTGACTGCTGAGTAGGTCCTCTGCACCCCAGAGAATAGGTGTAGGCTGATGGTTGAGGCAAGAATGAAAATGGGAGTTGTAGGGAAGAATCATGCAGGAGGAAGTAGGCTGCAGGTGGATAGGCGTGGTGTTAGGGAACCTTCCATAGTAACATCTACCAGGGAGCTGGGGGAGGGGCAGTGTGGGTGCATGGGAAAGCAGAGGATAGCTTGTGGAGGGCAGACCATCATACCTCTCAAGTGTCCCAGTCCCTGGAAAACTACTGTAAACTCCCAGATTAGAAAAGGAGGTGAGAGGGATAGCAATTTGCAAATCATCAGTAATAAGATGAAATAAATTCTCCAGCCTTAAAGAGCAAAGCAGTCAAATAGTTTGCCTCAGGCTAGTTCAGAACAGTCTCTCCTATGGGGGAGATAAGGGATTCTCTATTGTTTTCTCTGACTCATTAATGACTCTTCTATCACGGAGAAAAACAGGGTTTTCTAACACATGGAAGGAAATGTCAGTCTTTGGAATTAAAACAACTCCATTAGGGACAATGTAGAACTATGATTTCTAAGTATTTCTTTTGAAAAAATCAGCTGGCTTTGGGTTCAAACCTGGTCCTTGTAAGGGGCTAATGTTGTGATTACTTTTCTTTTTTTAAATAATAAAACAATTCTGACCAGTCTCTCTGATAGCTAATGGGCTATTGCTAATACTTGCCCTTGAGAAAATCCTCATAGAATGTTAACAAAAGTCCTCATGGACATCTGTCCCACCCAGGGGAGGGCTTCCCCCAGCTGGGAAAGCTCTGGCCATGGGAACAAATGTTCCCATGGCTCCCCTAGTCAGGGAGGAGGGAGCGGGGAGTGGTAACCAGCTGCCTGGCCATGTCATCATACTCCCAGTGTTGTCCCACCCCTCACCATGATGGGCAGACATGGCTAGGCACCATGGCAACCTCCCATACTGGGAGGAGCCTAGGCCAGGAACAAACATTCCCACCCAGTTCTGCCTGCTTTGGTCCAGCTGAGTGGCTGCTGGGCCTGGACTGTGGGCCCGCTTTGACCGTCTGGGCCCAGCTGCCACCCTGGGCGGGGTTGGTTCCAGGATCACATCTGGTTGGTCCAGAACAAATGTACAGACATGACACTGGCCTGGTCAGGCCAAAGCAGGTCTAATTGGGTCAGCGTCATGTCTGTTAACACTCATAGCATCTCAAAGAATCTACACAGGAGAAATGGTTAGAATTGCGGAAATGCTTGATTATCAGAAGGAGGGCTGTGTAAACCATAAAGCTCACTGGACATGGGGGTGCAGAGGCCAAGCAGTTAAGGGAGCGTTGTGAAGAGGTTGGGCATAAAGACAGGCAGGACAAGAGTTTAAGTCTGGCTTATGAGTGAGGTTGTTGTATGGATATGCAAGTCCTTTAACTTTTTAAGATTGTCTTCTTTTTTAAAGTGTTTTTTTAAGTCCAGCCTCATAGTTAAGTAATAGATTACTCTTAATTTGCATACATGTATATTTTATGCAAATGTATCTTCTGCATTGTCCCATATTTTGAGTGTCATTGTCCCTCATTTCAGAGTCCAGGGGTTAAGAGGTATGGATGGGAAGTCTGGAAAGGAAGCTAAAAGGAATGCAGAGAAGGTAAAGAATATGAGTGAACAGGCACTTGTACGTACAGCGCTGCATATGACTAGTGGCACTATAAAAATGATAAGTAGTAGTAGTAGGCAGGGGAAAGTTGAGAGCACAAGGGAGAGGAGACTGAAGATCAGGAGTGGAAGCTTGTCTGGGGAAGAAGGAATGACTGAAGAAGGAATGACTAAAGAAGTAGGGATTGCTGTGGGAGTGGAGAAGATGAGGATAGAAGAAGAGGATTGGAATGCTGTATTTTCCCACTAATTTTAATGTTGTCCGACAGTTGTTTGGACCAAATTTACTCTGCTGCCCACCACACCTGGGACACTAACTCTTGCTGGATCCTGGAGAGGGAACAAAAAAGGATGGGAAAAAACTGGTTGACTCTAGACAAGCCTGGCTCTGTACAGGCATTTTTCTGATCTCTTAGTGCAGCAGGACTAGCTCAAAGTTGCCTCAGGAGAACTTGAGGGTGTAATATGTGGAGGATCAGACCATTGGTCCATTCACTTCAATAAACTGCCTCTAACAGCAGCGGATACCTTGTTTTTCAAAGACATTCGAAACACCCCATTTTCCTCCCCAGTAATGAACCTTGCTAATTGTATGCTGTTGTAGGAGGAAGAATAGTTTCTCATTTCCCCTGAAGAGAATAGCTTACTTATTGAAGCATGAGATTTGATCACTCTTAGCTTAGCTTTCATAGCTTGTTGTTATTAGTCACAAAATTAATAGGGATGGGCAAGCACGGTTCGGAAGTTCGGAGTTCGGCCTGAACTCGGCCTGTTTGGACGACCGAACCGAACTTCCGAACACGAACTGGCCGAACCGAACTCAATTCTGAACGTCGAAATGACCAAACAGTTTGGTCAGTTCGGATCGCGTTCGGGTGAGTTTGGGTGGCAAAAAAAGGTTCACTGTAAGGTCAAATGTGACAGGGAGGGGTAGTACTAGTCACTGAGGAGCAGACTTCCAGGCACCAGGGGTGGAGAGGCTTGCCTCCCCCCTTCCCAACACCTTCTGAGCTAGTCACTGTTCCTGAACAGCAGGCGTTGAGTAGGATTATTAGATTGCTTTAAGTTTCATTTCAGTTTTGTACTGAAATGAAAATTAAACCTTAAACTGAAACTTTGTGTTTGTGATTCCCCCCCCATCCCATATATATAGAGAAAGAGAGATATAGATATAGAGAGATAGATAGATAGGTTAGGGATAGTAGTTGTAGGAGCTAGCTTAGTGATAGAGATAGAATTAGTGATTTAGTTTTAGTGTTTGTAGGAATAGGCCTGTGTACTTATTAGATAATCCAATTAGTTCATAGCATTTAGAATAGTTAATAGCAGTTAGATTTAGTGTAGATAGATATATATAATATTAAATTAAAAAAATAAATTAAAAAAACCCATATAAAAACAAAAAAAACAAATAAAAAACAAAAGAAAAACATATAAAAACCAATAAAAAACAAAAAAACTATATAAAAAAACCAAAACACACCCATAACAACATTTCCTGAATGGCCGAACGGCTGAAAGGAACGGCCAAACCAAACGGCTGAACCGAACGGCCGAACCCGAACCCGGCAAACTAACCAAACTGCTGAACCGAATGGACGAACCGAACGTAGCCGAACCAAACGGATGAACCAAACGCAGCTGAACCGAATGGCCAAACCCGAACCGCGATCTGTTCGCCCATCCCTAAAAATTAACTATCTCTTTCAAAAATCAAGCTAGAGTGTTTCTCTCCATCACCCACCATAGCATTGAACTTCAAAGGCTGACCATATGCTGTGCAAGAACTGTCCTTTTATTTGTTCTAAATTTAACTGCTGTTAACCCTGAATGGCATATGAAGGAGATGAGTGCAAAGAAGGGAGGAGAAGGTGTTGCATCAAAACACAAATCTGGAATGTGAATCATGTGCTTCATACTTTTATGGAAACTGCTTGGTTCCATATTTCAGAGGTAATATTTTTAATGCTACCTGGAGCAATAAAAGAAGTAAAAGTGATGATAAGGAGACACAGTTCTTGCCATAAATCCAGAAATGAGTCTGCCATATAATGCCTCTTGCATCTCCTCACTTTCTGGAATTCAACTCATCTTGGGAGGCTTCTTTAAGTATTGTATTGGTTTTAAAACAACCGATTTATTTCTTAGTCATTTAAAGTATACAAAACAATTCATTTCTCCAGTAGCATTGGCTCCTGGGTGGGCCCTTCCTTCCAACATTTGGATCAAAGTTACTGCACAGTCCAGCAGAACTGCACTGGTTTGGTTCCACTATAGGAATTTGATAAGCAGGATTTCAAATTCAGGACTTCCATGCTTGAGATCAAGCATAGAGAGGCCTGAGGGAATGAAGAATAAAAGCAAAGTGGCTGCAACAGTGTGGATTAATTGACCATTCTGCTCCATGAAGAAATAGCACTCTATTTACAATTGCAGTCCTCAGGAATACAGCCTTTGGGGGCCTGAAGAATTCCTAATAAACAACAGTCCAGCTAATGAGATTGTTAACAGAGATTAGATAGACTGAAAAGGGCACTCAAGGAGGATAAGGAGTCAGACATTGCAAAGAAGCTGAATGAATTCTTTGCTTCGGTCTTCACTGCAGTGGATATTGTGGAGATACCCACGCTGGAACTAATTTTTGTAGGTGATGAATCAGAAGAACTGTCACAAATTAGCATGACTATGGAAGAGGTTCTAGAGCAAATTAACAAATGAAATAGTAACAAATCACCAGAATCAGATGGTATTCACTCTAGAGTTCTGCAGGAACTCAAGTATGAAATTGCAGATCTACTATTGGTAGTTTGTAACCTATCATTAAAATCTTCCACTGTACCTGAGGATCGGAGGATAGTGATTGTAACACTGATATTTAAAAAGGGTTCCAGAGGCAATCCTGGAAACTACAGACTAGTAAGCCTGACGTCAGTGCTGGGAAAACTGGTGGAAACAGTTATTAAGAACAGAATTACGGGGCATATTTATAAATACAGCATAATGGGGAAAAGTTCAAATGGATTTAGCAAAGTAAATCATGACTCACTAATCTCTTGGAATTTTTTGAGGTTGAATATGTATCTGAGGCCACTGGGCGAGGTCATTTGGAGGTTTGAGGCAAGCTGTCATCAATATGCTGATGTTACTCAGTGCTCTCTCTCTTTTTCATCTGCCCCTGGTCCTGCAGTCTCAGTAGTTACCTGATGCCTGGCTGCTATCGGGGACTGAATGAAGCTGAATCCTAATAAGACTGAAGTGATGATGGTTGGCCAGTCCTATGACTTGGAGGGGGTTGGGACACCTGCCATTGATAGAGTCTGGTCCCCTCTGGTTGATCAGGTTCGCAGCCTTGGTGTGCTTCTGGACCACGCGCTGCGCCTGGATTGTCACATTGCAGCGGTGGCCAGGAGCGCTTTTCACTGCCTCCCATCTGGTGAGAAGGCTGTGACCTTTTCTTTCAGACTCAGATCTGGCCACTGTCATCCATGCTTTCATCACCTCGAGGCTAGATTAGTGTGCTCTACATGGGGCTGCCCTTGATGACTGTTCGGAGACTGCAGCTGGTGCAGAATTCAGTGGCTTGGCTCCTTTTGGGTACAAGTCACTGGGAGCACATTATGCCTGTGCTCTGAAGTCAGCACTGGCTGCCTATAGCATTCCAGGCACAATTCAAGGTGCTGGTTTTGACCTTTTAAGTCCTACACCATCTGGGTCCCATATATCTAAGAGGCCACCTGTCCTACTGTGTTCCATCATGGCCTCTACAGTCAGTCGGGGTATGCATGAGGGCATTCTCGGTTGCTGCCCTGGTTTTATGGAATTCTCTTCCCCAGGAGGTTTGCTTGAGCCCAAGCCTAAGCATCTTCCAGAGATGGTGCAAACCTTTTTTATTTGGAAGAACATTTGGTGGTCAGGGATGAGGGTTGGTTGGGTTATTGGGTAGGGTTGTGGGGAGGGAGTGAATTTTGAGGGGAGGGAGGGAGGGAATGTTTTATTGTATGAATTTTTTGTTCTTGTTTTATTATTGTAAGCAACCCTGAGCCCCTGTGGGAAGGGTGGTGTGTAAATTAATGTAATAGCAGGGTCCACACCCTGCCATCTCCGGGACCTATTTTGGGGTGACCTGGCTCCCAAATAACCAGGTGGGGATGACATTTGTTTATTTGTTCCTCCCCTTAAATATAAAGCCTGCACTCTATGCATGGGCCTCACAGGGCACCTTCTTCAGTTCAACCCACTGAGCCCACTTCCAGCCTCATCAGGCTATATTTCTGAGCCGCACAGGGCTCCCCTTTAACTCGAGCCTCACGGGCTCCTCTTTTATTCAAACCCCACCGAGTCTCACAGGGCTCTGAGTCCTTATATCCTGTCCCAATCAGGGCTCTCAACACAGCCCCTCATGTAAGGACCTTGAACCCTCCACCGGCTCTACGGTTCAGGGTTCTTCTAGCCCCCTTTCAGACTCCCTCCTCCGAGGGGTCTAGCGGGCATCCCCGCGCTCACTATACAGCCCTTCCGGGCAACCAAAGTCCAAGTCCTTACCCCTAAGTGGGCCACAGGTGTGAACTCCCCTGCACCCTGATCTGCTCTGGGGGCAATAACTTCCCTTTGAGGCAGCCATGCTGCTACTCACAGTCCCGATTCTTACTGCTCCTCTTCTGAGCCCAATGCCCCAGCGGTTTCTAGCTTCTCCAGCTGCACCCCCACTCCCCGGCTCTGCTGGTAATGCCTCCGCTGGCCACGCTCACCCACTTCCAGGTTCGGGCTGACCCTTCTCAGCAGCCGTAACTGCTGCTAGTCAGTTTCAGATGGCGGCTTTAAAGCCGTGCCACTGAGAGAGCTGCCGCCTGACACTCTCATTTAAAGGGCACCCAACACCTCCCTGTTACAATAAAAAGGAAGTATGAGGATAAGGGTGAGCTGGTTGATATAGTATGTCTGGATTTTCAGAAGGTATTTGATAAGACTCTTGAGAAAATTAAATAATCATAGGAGAGGAGGCAATGTCCTATCATGGATCAGGAGCTGCTTAAACTATAGGAAGCAACGAGCAGGATAAAATGGTCAGTTCTCACAATGGAGAGAAGTAAATAGCGGAGTGCCCCAGGGATCCATACTGGGACCAGTGTTGTTTACTTTATTTATTTATTAATGATCTGAAAAAGGAAGTAAAAAGTGAGGTGATCAAATCTGTAGACAACACAAAATTATTTAAAATAGATAAAACCCAAGCAGACTGTGAATAATTGTATGAGAATCTTACAAGACTGGGTAACTGAGCAACTAAATGGCAGATGGAATTTAGTGTTGACAAGTGCAAAGTGATGCACATAACAAAAAATAATCCAAACTATATGTACACAATGTTGGGTTCCAAATTAAGGGTTACCACTCAGGAAAAGGACGTTGGAGTCCATGTGGACACTACATTGAAATTCTCAGCTTAATGTGCAGCAGCAGCCAAAAAAAGCAAACAGGATGTTGGAATTATTCAGGAAGGGATAGAGAATAAAACTAAAAATATTATAATGCCTTTGTATAAATCTGTCTTGCAAATTCACCTTGAAGATTGTGCAGTTCTGGTTGCTCCATCTCAAAAAATAAGAACTAGAAAAGGTACAGAGAAGGACAATAAAAATGCTAAAGGGTATGGAATGGCTCCTGCACAAAGAGAGATCTGATAGGTTAGGGCTCTTCAACTTGGAGAAGAGACGACCGAGAGGAGATATGATAGAAGTTTATAAAATCATGAGTTGTATGGAATGAGTAAATAGGGAACGGTTATTTACCCTCTCAAATAGTACTAGAACAAGGGGATACTCCATGAAACTAACTGTAGCAGATTTTAAACAAATTTTAAGAAGTATTTTCTCACTGAATGCAAAATTAACATGTGGAATTTATTGCCAGAGGATGTGGTCTATTCCAGTAGTATAGCTGAGTTTTAAAAAGGATTGGGTAACTTTTTGGCAAGTAGGCCCATTAACAGCTATTAGCCAGGTTGGTTTAGGGGACGTAACAATGCTGGGAGAGCAGGTAATGGATTCACCATTGGAACCTGTTGGGTACTTCTCCAAAACAACCAAGATTGGCCACTGTCAGAGACAGGATGATTGGTCTGACCCAGTATAGCACTACTTATGTTCTTATTGTATGTTGTGAATAGGGTTGCCATCCTTCCAAATCTTTTGATCTTGCCCACATTGAAAGGGGGCAGGGTTAAGAGGCTCTGGTACTCCTTTTCTGACATGTCCACTAGAGGTGTGCACCAGGGGCCCATATTGTTTTTCATTGTTGTTTTTGTTCTTTAAATCTGTCATTTTCGCATTCATAAATATTCAGTTTTCGTTTTTGTTTTTGCTTTCGTTTTCATTCTCCATTGGTTTCAATGGAAAACACATTTTTGGCTGCACCTTTTTTGTTTTTTTATTATATTTGATGGAAGCTTGAAGGAGTTGTACCTCCAATGGAAGGAATTAATTGTACCAAATTCCAGAAAGATTGGATAAAATAATCCAATTTTATAAGCAGTTGAATTATATTATTTTGCAAAAATCTGCATATACATTCTTAGCTGTAACTTCTTTGTATCAAATTTAATGTAGATGAAACTTGGCAATATTATACCCCTTCCCATATTCACTATTCTCACCAACTTTAAGAAGGATTGGATTAAGAATCCTGGTGGTATAAGCAATTAACTTATAAATATATGTCTGTACTGTAACATCTTTGTAGTTCAACCAGTGTACATCAAATGTGATAGAGCTGTATCTCATACTGTCATGATTTTCTCTGATAAATATCAGAAAAATGTGATAAAGGGTTCCAAGTGTATATGCCTGCACAGCATATGCAGAGAAGGAGCCTATGCCAGGAATTCTCTTACTTGCCACTGTGGTATAAGATCGGTTTGTGATGCTAATTGGCCAGCAGAAATGTCAACCAAATATCCTCATTCTGTGCTGTGACCATCCCAAAATCTCTTCCCCCACTTGTTACTGGGAAGTCAGAAGCATTTGTTTAGGAAAGACCCAATAGAGATTCTCTTATGTCCTCTGTCACAGTGCTGCAGGATGGAATTGTGATGATAATTGGCCAGCCTGTATATGTAAACTATGTGTCCTGATTGCTGGAATGCTATCCCCAAAGTCCCAGTTATGTCCCTTCTATGCCCGCCTGAGCGCCGCCCCCTATGCCCGCCTTGAAGCCACTACCGATTGCTTCTGTAAAGCTGGAACCGTGCAGTTATTGGCCAGTGAATGTGTCTGTCAGTCATTTGGGTTGCTCCACATCTCTCTCTCCCTGCCATGCTTGGTGCCAGCCTTTGACTGACACTGCATGTACTGCAAATTATCTGAATAATGGTCTTCAAGGGGACAACTTCAATTGCTTATAAAATTGGGTCCCTTTCTCAAATTGTCCTGTAATTTGGCAGAGATGACAGAGAAGGTATGTGATACATTCCTGCCAAATGTCTTGTAAACAGGATGGAATGTAAAACGTTTCAGCTGTAAATGTATTTTCAAGTTAATGTCTTATACCATCAGGATCCTTTATCCAATCTTTCTGAAAATTGGCAGGACTATTAAGCTTTTGGAGGGACATAATATTTACAGGATTCATGCAAATTGAATGGAAGATAAAGAAGTTGTATCCATGAATGTGTATGGAGCTTTTCTTAAAATCACAATGTTCAGTTGCTTCTAAAACTGTTTCTTTTATCTAATCTTTTTGGAAATTGCTAAATGTAGTGCCCTCCATTGGGGGTACAAATCTCTCAAGTTTCATCAGAATTGAATAATAATAAAAAACGTTATAGCCAGAAATATGGTTTTTAGTTTTTCCCCTTTTTTTCAAAAACAAATAGTCATTTTCATTTCTGTTTTATTTATTATTATCTGTCATTTTCATTATTGTAGTAATGATAATGAAAATGTCAAGTTTCATTATCATTATTGTAATAACAAAAATGACATTCACACCCATAATTGTCTACACCCCAGTGTAGTATCATAATGCTAGAGAAATAAAAATTCCTGGAGGTTTGGCAGTGGCAACCCTAGTTCTGATTCATGGGTTGGCATAGTGGGTACCACGGTGCCCTTCCTTTATCTCATTTAAAGATCAATGCCCTCCACACCCTGATTTTTCTCTCTCTTTTTTTAACCCTGTGCCTCCCTCCCTTGCCATTGCAAAACATAAACTGTTTATGGCTGGAGAAAATGTTGGGGTGGGCTTTTCAGTTTTAGGCTGTATTGATTTCCCTTGATTTGAAAAATAATAAACTTTTGTGGATTTCAGTGGGAGGGGAGTTACTTAGCACATTGCTGAGCACTCAGGACAATCATATACTGAAAAGAAATGATCAGATCTGTTACTTTGAACATCAGTCAGCTGATAGCATGAGAAACTAAAAAACCCACCATCTTTAGAATGTACCACTCTGGGTTTGACAATGAAATTAATTACGATGGTCAGGGAATGGAACCTTTCCCCTCCTGCAGGCCATTTTGAAAATTACCAGCTCTGTGGGCAGTTTAGGAGTTGCTGAAGGATGTGATTAGGATGAGGGAGAGTCCAGATCATGGATCCATCCCCTATCTTTGAGTGTAGGTCCTGATCTGTCTTTTCCTGAGCTCAGTCTATCACTGCTTGAGGGTCAGGACTGGATGTATGGGTTAGAAACAGGAACTAAAAGGGCCCCAATAAAAAACAGCTATCCAGGCCTGGTTTTGGCCCACAGGCTGGAGGTTCTCCAGTCATGGAGTATGACCATCTGTATATATATTTTAATTGGTGCAGGGCACAATAAAAAAACAACAACAACAGGCTTTCTACAAAAAACAAACAAGAGAGGATTAAAAGAATATAAATACATGGTGGAGTGTTAAGAAAATCTGGCAAGCTGATAATGTGCATAACTTTTGACAAGGTTATTATTTAAAGATAACAATCAAACTCAGTGCAAATTCAATGGACGAAGCAAGGATTCTTTTAGGTAAGTGTTATATTATGTTTATTTTCTCACAAGCAAGAACACACATGAATTTCACACACTCTGTTTTTATGTTGATTATATTTTCCCTTTTTCAATTCTTAGTGTTTATGTGCTTGGGCGAAACTTCCATCGCAACGTCATTTCAAATTCTGTTCCTCGTAGTCAGAACTATTCCTTTTGAGGTGAGAAGCACAAAAGTAAAGCAGTCACCCTGCTCAGATGGAGTGGGAAGTTGGGGCACAGGGGTGGGGGATAATCACGAAAGGTTGTACTTGTAGGGTAGTGGGAAATGCTGTATGGTTTGTTTGTTTTTAAAATTACTTGAAAAATTAAAGACAGGCTTTTTTTTTTTTTTTTAAAGGGGGAATATTTCCATCACACAGTTGTTGTTGCATAGGATATCAAGTTCAAGCTTTAAAATGACAAAATCATGGATTTTAACTTATGAGTAAAAAAAACCTCGCTCCATTTCTTAATGTACCCCATCACATCTGACTGCTGCATTTCAAACCTAGTGCAAAGCATAAGCAAGACTCTTGTAATACTCAACCAGAAAAGCAAGCAGATCAGGACAGATTTTCAGCCTGAATTGCTTGGCTTATATAGGTTAAACCAGACCCTTAAGTTTTATTTAAACATAGTTTTTTGTGGGTTAGTCTAATTTAGATTGCATTTAAGACAGTTATTGAAGGATGCTGCACTGCATTTTTATAAGGCTGGGTTTCAGAACTCTTGGCTTCTGTTCCTGCTTCTGTCATTGGGTATTTTCAGACGTGACGGGGTGGCATTCACCCCATCACGGAAACAACCCTTGGATTCCCCACCGGGATCACTCCGGCATGGCCAACAGATGTGCCGGAGGATCCCGGCGGGGAATCGGGGAGGGGGCAGGGCCGTGGGGCGCAACGTGCAACTGCACAGCCCCGCTCCCCCCCCCGCCCTCTGGGGAGATGGGCGGGCACCGCGGCCAATGCGGCCGCAGCGCCCGCCCGAAATGACCACGGCTTGGAATCTCGGTGGGGATTCTGGGCCATGATCGCTGTCCAGATGTGATGGGCCCCTTCATCCCACCGGGAATCCCATTCACCACACAATTGGCGCCGGCCCCGCGGGTTCAGTCGATCGCGTGGTGAATGTGATTCCCGACGGGGATTGAGCATGGGTAACATCTGGGGGGGAACTTCCGGTTCCCCAACAGATGTTACGGGACCATTCCCCACCACAGGGAATTGACTGTGGTTGACCGTGATCTCGTAACATCTGAAAATACCCATTGATTCTATCAATGACTTTGGGTAAATGAGGTAGGTAAGATTTTTCCAATGGAACTCGCTAAAGAAGAGACAATATGGTTTCTCTTATTCTCTCCTCAGAATTAAATCACGACTCTGTAAAGGATTGTCCATAAAGTGTGTTTTATGTCAAAGCAGAGAGTGGGCTAAGCAAAGGTGTGACAATAAAGGGGGGGCTATTGTTCACATGTGATGATGCAACTGTATTTGCTTCTTCAGCAGAAGCACTAGTACAGGGCTGTTTTCTGGCTTTGGTACATTCCCGGCCCTCTCTTGCTTCCCTCATCTCCCAGTTGCTTTTATCTGTGGCCCTTTTTACACGAGACGCACCCACGCATGAACACCCAGAAATCTGGGTGTTCATGTGTGGATGGGTTCCGTGTAAAAGACACAGTGGGGGTGCGTGCGTGCTCCCACCAAACACACATCCCCACCCACCCATCAAAACACACAGAGCAACTGGCAAAAATGGCAGTTGCTCCATGTGTGTTGGTGGGTGGGGATGTGTGTGCACCCGTCTAAACCCTCCACCCATCCACCATGCACGTGCTTGCGCAAACACCAACCCCCCACCCCACACAGCCCATGTAAAAAGAGCCTTTGTGCATTCTTCTCCATCTCCCTTCTCTGCTGCCTCCATGGCCTGGTTATTTCCCTGCATTTCTGCTTCATTTACCCCCTTCCTCTCTGCCTGAATCCTGTACAGATCTCTCCTTTGCTCCCCTTTACAGGGACATAGCTATAATAGGTTCCGCAGGTGTAGTTGCACCAGGGCCCGCAAGCCTGGGGGCCCCAGAACACATGTGGAATGCATGTGCATCTGATGGAGGGACGAGGAGGGTCCATTCCATCTTCTGCACCAGGGACCATTCCAATCTAGCTATGCTCCTGCCCCTCCCCCAGAGGTTGGGACTTCCATGGGCCACTTTTCAAATGAGTACAGGCTCCACGAGCCAGGTAGGAGTTCGGTGCAGAGGTACTTAAGAGGTGAGCTGAGGATAGGGGAAGTCAGGGAAAAGTCCAGATCATGGATCTGTGCAATGGATTCATCCTGCATGCATGCTCTCATCTCTCTTCCTTTTCCCTAAACTTAGTCTTTTGGTGTCTGAGAGTAAGGACTAGATCTATAGACCAAGTTCAGGTATTGGAAAGGGACCAAATAAAAGTCAGCCATTGGTTGGAGAGGCTCCCCCACATCTTCCCTACACACTCACATAGTTGTCCTCCAGAACCACAGGCAGTTTTGAAAACTAGAGAGAGAAAAAAAAATTGCTTGTTTTCCAATTAACATTCTCTTTTTTTCAATTGAAATGTTCTATTTGATTATACATCCTTCTACACAATAGGGTTATACATCACAGGTATTAAAAAGTGTGCTAGGGAATACAGACTTCATTTGACATACTTTTTAGGGAGGTTGGTGTTAGTATGGCAAACTGACATGGGAGAATGCCATGTATGAGACAAATCACAAGAGCTTGTATACTCAGAAAATACAATTCACCAAGGGAACTCACTCCACAAGTCTGCTCTCTTCACTGACACCCTACAGGATACTGACTTAGAAGTTCTTGTCATGTTCAAAATGCCACATGGGGACTAGCTCACGTTCTTTAGAGGACAGTTGTGGGAGTGAAATTTTTGAGTTACCCCATTTGTTGCTTTCCTTTCTATTATTATTATTATTATTATTA
>QEPC01011755.1:1582109-1617403 GCA_003113815.1 Sphenodon punctatus
GGGAGATAAGGAGTTCAGTTTTAGCCATGTTGAGTTTGAGTTGATGTTGAGACATCCAGGTAGAGATGTCAGAGAGACAGCTGGTGAGGTGAGCATGAATAGATGGAGAGCAAGAGTGAGTACAGGGATAGAGTTGAGTGTCATCTGCGTAGATGTGATATTGGAAGCCATGGGAGGCAATGAGTTTGCCTAGAGACAGGGTATAGATAGAGAAGAGGAGCGGGCCAAGAACAGAGTCTTGGGGAACACCAACCAAGAGTGGAAGGCAGGAGGAGGTGGAGTTGACAAGAGACACATTGAAGGAGCAGTCAAAGAGGTAGGAGGAGAACCAGTCAAGGATGGAGCCACGGAAACCAAGGGAGTGAAATGAGTCCAGCAAGAGTGAGTGGTCAACAGTATCAAAAGCAGCAGAGAGATCAAGGAGAACAAGAATGGAGTAGAGGTGATTAGATTTAGCACCAAGAAGATCGTTGGTGATCTTAGCCAGAGCAGTTTCAGTAGAGTGAAGGGGGCAAAAGTCAGATTGGAGGGGGTCAAGGGAGGATTTGGCGGAGAGGAAGTCGAGGCAGCGGGAGTAGGAAGCATGCTCAAGAAGCTTGGAAGCAAAAAGGAGGCAGTGTGCCAGAACGGTAGCTAAATATAAAATATAGCTAAATATAAAATAAATGTTTATTTTATTTTTATTCTGCCAAATAAATAAATTCCAGCTTTCACCCCCTTCTTTCCTTCTCAAGCACCATCAGGCAGAACTCCCTGGTGACTGTGTGTGAGGAGCTGGTTAAAGGCAGAAACTCCCTCCCATTTTGAATGGTTGGGCTCTAATGACAGGATACTAATAGAAAATCTCCTCAGGAGTCTTTCTGCCTCATGACTCACCTCTGAACCTAAAATCCCTCCTATTCCATCCCAAAATAAAATGATCAAATATTGCTATAAATTCACCACAGATGCTAGATTTGATTTTTTCTGGTGGTTTCAAATATTCATCTAAAACCCACACCAGTTTTGCTCTTTTTCTAATTCTCAATTCTGGCTAAAATACCCCCTTCCCCATATATTTTAAGTTGCAGCCGCTGGGAGGGGAGTGGTTTGAATTGTTACATCATAACATAATTACATAGTGGGAATGAAACCCCCAGTGATCGACTATCTTCTCAGATTTAATCCTTTTCTCTTTATTTACCTATTATTGATCGAAAGTTCCTTCGGTTTTGGTATTTTTTGCCTCTAACTTCAGACACTTAACTCAATTGGCATTTTCTCCTCAAGTAATGAAAATTACCACAGATTATTCTCCTTGACTCTCCAATATGGGCATGGACTCTTATTTCAGAAGTTGAGTACAATTGCCTCCTCCTATTCCTTTATTTTATTTATATACAAATTCCCTCAGGCTCAGGGGCCGCGTTTCCCTCTTTCTTTAAATCACAGCCACTCTGGGTTTTGGTGGGAAGCATTTTGATTCCTCACTGTCTGTGTGTGGGACCGTGTTTCAACTGCCCATCAATGCTAGAGAGACCCCACCCCTGTAAGACATGAGGGTTAACTTACTGGGATATAGACAGATAATCCAAGCCACACTCCTCCTCGCCCCCCCCGAACCATCAGTTAGACTTGAGCAAATTCTCTGTTCTAGCACCGCACCCCACCCTGTATCCCATCTCTGCCTACAGCCATCACTGCTGCTTCCACAAAACCCAGAATCCTTTGGGAGGAAGAATGTTTCCTGCCAGGTTTCCCTAGACAATGAATGGAAGGATCAGGTTGCTCATTTGTAGTTTCCCTGCAACAGCCATAAATGCCTACCAGTTGGGGCTTAAACCCCTGGCGACAGAGGTTGTTGGGAGTGATGAGCAGGAGATGAGTCATACCTCCATGACCTGCACATGTACTTATCTTGAGCTACCAGAGCTGGCCACTGTCAGAGACAGGATGCTGGGATAGACGGACCACTGGTCCAACCCAGTACGACACTGGCTATGTTCTGTGTTTGTTTTCATGAGCAAAGGTAATCACTCTGGAGTAGCTACCCTCCCTCTGCTCTTTTTCCCACTAACAGGGGTTAAATAGTTCTTTCATCCTTCTCTATCCCTGCTTGGGGACCTGCAGAGAGTTGGAATAATTCGTCAGTGAGGGTGTGGCAATTGAAGGGGGATGGGCGTTGATCACAAAAGGCGGGAGAACTGATGGATTCTGAGAAAGGAAGATTTGTTTTCTACCTTGTGAATTTTCCTTCTACTACTACATTAACAGTCACCTGGATCTGGGGTTCTACTGCTTAGATTCACTTACTGTTACTGCACAGTCAAACACAAGAAATTCCTATGTCTATTTCTTAAGCACATTTTAAAATGAAGAAGTCAAAATGTTTAAAACTAAAAACAAAAACACCTACACGAATAAACGTCTCCGATGGTGCTAAAGGGAAAGACAAGGAGCCAATATTAGGTAGCCCTAGTCTCTCATGGTGTGTTGTTAAATCAGCAAAGTGAGGGGTGGGTGGGTGGAGTCTGCTGCGTGGCTCTGCCATGGAGCACCCATGCAGGTGGAGTTCGTGGGGAACAATTTAAGTGGGTGGTTCCCAGTGTGGGTACCATAGCCATGGAAGCAGCCACTGTACATTTGGCTGGCCCTACACAGAGGACTTCTGATTTCTCAGCATGGCTCCGTGCATGGCCATGAGTCGGTGCGCTGTGGCTCACGGGAGCACACATCAGGCTGCTCCACCTTCAGATAGGCAGTCAGATCCATGGCTTCTGGTTGGCCATGCGGGGTAACATCTTGTCTGAAACAACCATGCTGTGTTTCTTTCCCAAACAAGACAAACATACACAAAAGAGGAAAGGGGGAGGGATAAGGGATGAGAAATAAGAATAGAGGAAGACGATAAAATGCAGGGTTTGAGAGCTTGGAATTTAATTGCTGGAAGACTGGTGACACAGCATGAATGAATGACTCCTGGACCTTTGGCCACCTGTAAAACATTTCACTTTTGTATGCAATGTGCATGATGCAAATCTTTATTCTGAGGTAAAGTTTTGTGGTGTTGGTATCAGTTTGTCCTAGGGTATAAACATACATGATGGTAGAGGGCCACCATCACAAACTGATCTGGACCAGGAAGCCACTTGCTTCCCAGTCAAGATTGGGTTTGGCCATGGAATAAATGATTAGACCTTCTTTTAAATTCCTTAAAGGCAAGTAGTAACTATTGATGCCAGCTTGAAAGGTTTTGGAGCTTTCTAATGCTTCAATCCTCAAATCAATTACTCTTGAGTAGTGCTGAAACTCGGTCCTCAGTATTCCTCAGGAAACACAAAGGACCTGTGCATTTGGCCTCAATTTCCTGAGTGCTGAATTTCCAAGGAAGGGCCCTGCAACTTTGGAACTTGGCCAAACCTCAGCCGAGTGCAGGAAAGGGAGCCAGAGGACAGGGAAGTGGGGACTGGAAGCCAGCGCTAGGCCCCTGCTCCTTGTTCCCTGTCCCCCTCTGGCCAAGTAGGGAATAGGTCAGTGGGGACAAGGAAAGGGGGTGGGGGACCTAGTGGGTGGCCTAGTGGGGGGTCATGGTTGGAGTGCTTAGAGGGGCATGGGGGCCCAGCAGGGCTGGGTTACTTACGTTCTAGGGGGCTCCTGCGCAATGCGTGGCCTCTTCCCGGCTTGTAAATTTGAAAGTGAAAAAACAACAACTGAGCATCCTCAGAAAGAGCCTTGAAGAGTATCGTGTGGGACTCCTCCAGAAAGTAAGTAACCCACCGTGAACTCCCTGCTAAGTCCCCGCTCCTCTTTAAGCACTCCACCCCTGACCCTCCTTAGTCATCTCCCTGGTCTTGGAAACTTGCGAGCATTCTCTGAGTGTCCAGAGGTAGCCTGAACACTCAGGACCGCTCCTCAGACCCTCAGAGAATACTCACATTTCCCCCCCTACTTGGAACAACCCTACTCTTGAGTGGTTCCAATGAAAATGTGGGACTACTTTGATGTAGCATGTTGAAAACAGAACCCTAGGTCTGTAGTTATTGGCCGGTCTCTAACCTTCCCTTTTTAGGGAAGGTTATTGATCGGGTGGTGGCCCAGCAGTTGAAGGAGCATCTGGATTGTGTCAGTTTTCTTGATCCCTCGCAGTCAGGATTCCGCCTGAGTTATGGCACTGAGACTGCGCTTGTGGCATTGGTCAACAACCTAAAGACAAAAGGTGCTAACCACAAAACTGCGAACAAACAAGTGCAAAGACACACGGCCAGCAAACTGGCACACTAAATAAACAGGACTATGATCCCAAGAGGAACATGTACATATATATAAATAGGAGGACAATCACATAAAAATAAAACAAAAATGTTTATTATACATGAATGATCAAGAACAACCAAACAATGTAATACAGACTAATGTTCTACAATGGTGCCATACAATCAAAAAGGGATGATGTCCATGTACATATCCAATCGACGAGATCCCAGGTTATATTCTAATTTTAAATGATCTTTTTCAGGAATTTTAGTGGATACCATCAATGCACTCTCTTGATCTTCTACACACTAGTAATATACAATGTGTACAGAAATGAACAGACTAGATCTCCCCTACACAAAAATAACAACAATACAAGAACATGATCATGCATATAATCAATAAATTCACAGTCCCCATTTATACATGTCTGACCTAATACAACTGCAGCACATATAACAACTGAGATGAAGATCACTATATACCAAAGCAAGAACAATGTAGTATCAATATGCTGTTATCCAATATGAAAACACCATGTGTCATAGTCCCCACTAGTAACAAAGCTGTATTTTGGAGTCTTACCCGCAACCACATCTGTAGTCCAGGAAATGAGAGAATATATATATATATAATCTCTCTCTCTCTCTCTCTTTCTCTCTCTCTCTAATTTCTCTAGAGGATATGTACCTGTGTAAAAAATACAAGAGACTTTAATATCTCCATGAACATATCACCATCCAGTATAATCTGGATCTTATATAATTCATACACTCTCATGGTATTATGACCCATGTAGAGAATACAATAAACTTTAATGGAGTAATAATCATAACATATCTATCCCAGTTGCTGTATGAGTGATAACTCTTCACAATATATATATATATATATTCTCTCTTGAGGATATGTACCTTTTACATAGATATGTTTATTTAGCCTTCCAGCTTGCTGGCCGTGTGCCTTTGCACTTGTTTTTTCGTATTGGTCAATGACCTGCAATGGGAATTAGATCAGGGTAGTTTGGCCCTTCTGATTCTATTAGATCTGTCGGCTGCTTTTGATATCGTTCACCATGAGATGTTGATGACGCGCCTGCAGGGGTGGGCGGTACAGTTCTTTAATTTTTTAATTTTTTTATTTACAAAACATTTATATCCCGCACCCTCCTGCAACTCGGCAGTTCGGGGTGGCGAACAGTATAAAATCATCACCATAAAATCATCAAATTACAATATAAAATATATAAAATCAACACATAAAATAGCGGCTAACAAATAAAATAAAATCCCCTCTCCACCCTCCCCACCCCCTCCCTGAAGGCCCGGCGGAACAACCAGGTCTTACAACATCTGTGGTAAGAGGGGATTGGTTCCACTCCTTGGCGGAAGAACTCAGTGAGTGGTTCTCAGGGATTATTTTTCATCATACCGAAACCTCTCATGTGGAGTCCCGCAGGGTTCTGTTCTGTCCCCTTTCCTGTTCAATGCGTATATGCAGCCGCTTGGTGAGGTGGTCAGGAGGTTTGGCGTGCGGTGTCATCAATATGCTGATGACATCCAGCTTTACTCTCCTTTTCATTGGACCCAGGCCCAGCAGTCTTGGTGCTTACCGGGTGTCTGGCAGCTGTGGGGGATTGGATGAGGGCAAATCAACTAAAGCTGAATCCTGATAAGATGGAGGTGATGATGGTGGGTAAGGTGCCAGGGGTGATGGCCCCCATCATTGATGGGCTCTGCCCTCCACTGGTTCCCTAAGTATGGAGTCTGGGGGTGCTCCTTGACTCACAGCTCCGCTTGGATGTGAAGGTGGAGTCTGTGGCGAGGAGTGCCTTTCACCAATTACATCTGGTGCGTCGGCTTTGGCCATATGTTTCAGACTCTGACCTGACCCCTGTCTTTTATGTTTTCATAAACTCTAGGTTAGACTACTGTAATGTGCTCTATGTGGAGCTACCCATGGTGACAGTTCAGAGAGACTGCAGCTGGTGCAGAATGCAGCGGCCCATCTCCTGATGGGATTGGGCTGCCGGAAACATATTACACCGGTTCTTCCATCTCTCCACTGGCTGCCTATAGTCTTCTGGTCCCAATTCAAGGTGTTGGTGCTTGTCTATAACACCGTAAACGGCCTTCGTCCAACCTATTTTCAGGACCTCCTCACCTCCTGGATCTTGGATCGGCCCCTGTAGTCCTTGGGGGGTGCTCTTCTCGAGGTCCCCTGAGTCTGCTGTGGGGCCACGATGGGGAGGGCCTTCTCAGTGGCTGCTCCACAACTGTGTAACTCCATGCTGGTGGAGGCCTGTTTGGCCCCGGATCTCCCCTCTTTTTGATGGTGTTGTAAAACGTGTCTGTTTTACTAACCCACTCCCTCCCCACCAAAGGCTAGGCAGAACAGTCAAGTATTACAACTACATTGAAAAGAGGTGAGATCTGGGGTCAAACGAGCCTCCAATGGCAGGGAGTTCCACAGCCAAGGAGCAGCCACCGAGAAGGCCCTCCCCAATGTGGCCCCCCAAGGGACCTTGAGGAGAGAACCCCCAATGACTGCAGGGGCCAATCCAAGACCCGAGGGGTGAGGCAATCCTGCAAATAGGATGGGCCAAGGCCATTTAGGGCTTTATAGGCAAGCATCAACACCATGAATCAGGCCCGGAAGACTATTGGCAGCCAGTGCAGAGACCGAAGAACCAGTCCCCAATAGGGACCATACCTCCCACACCCCATCGTGACCCCAATGGCCCTGTCACCCCTCCTCCATCAGCCCCGGACTCCCTCTGGCTACCCTGCCCCAGCCTGTGGGAGGATTCCCACCCCCCTCATTCCCACCTCTCACCTCACCCCACTCCCTAACTCACTCCCCTTCCATATCCTGCATTCTCCCCCAACCATAATAACCCTCCACAAACCTCCAAAAAAACACCCGCTGGTACACAAGAAACACACTAAAATCCCACACAATAAAATTCCCAACCCCCACCTGCCCGGTCCCACCTAAGGGTCATGCCCAAGGGCCCTTGTGTGTGACTCATTGGTGCGCGCCTGTGGCACACGCCTACGATGTTGCTGGCAGATGCACCACCTTAAAGTCCCTGTCGGGCCAGTGCCCCGCTGCAAGCCACAGGCTGTGTCCTTGCTCCTCCCTCTGCCACCGGGAGGGGGAACACGGGCCTGATGAAACCCCGAACTGGCTCCTCCTGCCCCCCTGGACCAGGTATGTGCAGTGGTGGTGTGGGCGGGTGGTGTGGGGTGATCCCTACCTGACTTCCAGCCCCCGCAGTGTGATGAGGTGACCGCTGGCAGGTGTGCCACTTTAAAGTCCCTGTCGAGATAAATAAATAAATCAATAAATTTCACTGTTTAGATATCCGATAGCCAAAAAGCTCGATCACAGCACAAAATTGTCTTAGCAATCACTCTGGAACCACATCCATCATCTAGCTTTCTAAAGCTAGACAACATAAGTATAAATTACCCAGGGGAACAAAGTCTACATTTTTTCCTAGAAGCAATATTTAAATACCTTGTGATAGGCATAAACATGTGGCTGATAGATAAATAGATGGCACAAGTAAGCTGTCCATCTATTTCAGACTGCGTGAATGGCATCTATTTGAACAATGCATTTCCAGGGTTCTTTCAACTGTACAGCATACTGGCTCAATCACTGAGCACTAACTGCAGTACTGAGCAGTGAGCACTATTGCACTATTGCAGAAATGGCATACCGTTCCGGGGAGGGGTAGCTTCTGAGAAAAGGGGAAAAGGAGAAGGGACACACAATGCCCACGTGCCCAATCCACGCATGCACACGCCTTGGATCGGAATGCTGGGAATGTCTATCGGGGAATAACAGTAATCAGGATAATAAGTGGACCAAGTGGCTCTACAGAGCCCAGGTCCTTATCATCATAGGGCACCAGCATTGATGGAGCCTTGGCTACGTCCACACTCACAACTTGCGCAGCCCACACCGAGGAGGGGGAACAGGAACGGAAGTGTGGGGGTTGTTGTGGAGGGTTCAGGGAAGGGAGCCCAAGGGCAGAGAGTTCAGGGAGGACTTGCACACCAGGAAAGGGAAGGAAGTAAACCCAGGAGGGGGGCCTGCCTTTCTATACTCACTGTCACACTGCAAGCACTCTCACAGCCACACTACAAACACGCTTTGGGGAAAACAGCAAGGGTTCACAACAATTAGCCACTATGGGGGTCCCACGCACACCAAGACACAAGAGCACAATTATGGAAATATCAAGTCACTTAGCTTCTCTCGCTTTGGGCCAGTTTCTCCTTCCCAATCACCAGCGCCAAGTGCTTCCAGGCACTGGTATTTATTGCCAAGGCCCCACCCCCTGTGCATGCCCACAGGTGGGCTGAATGCCGCACCGGGGGCGTGGCCATGTGCATCACTCCGGAGAGCCCCGCGTCTGCATCCGCCCCTTGCTGTGAGTCCGGTGGGCCTGAGTGCGGTGAAGGGGTCGTGTCCTGTGCCTCGCTCATGGGCAGAGTCGGCAGCCCGGCCCCAGAGGGCACTGAACCAGGGTCCGCCACCACCCCCAGACGTCGTGACCCCTGCCGGGGGCGTGTGACACATACATATACACACACATGTATATCATTGTTAGGTAACAGCACAGAACAGGCCATTACAGATTAATCCAAATCTAAACAGCGCAACAAGAAGCCTGTTTTGGTTCAGTTCTGTAATTAAAAGGCTGCCAGACTATTTTGTGCATGCATGTCCTTTTTCAAAATGGTGGTAGCAGCATCACTGCCATTTTGGAAAAGGGCAGCCAGTCTGTACATGTACAGTGGCCATTTTGTGAATGTGCAGACTGGCTTCCCTTTATCAAAATGTCGGTGATGCTGCTGTTACCATTTTGGAAAAGGATGCACATGTGCAGAATGGTCTGGGGGCCATTTTGTGCATGTGCAGTATTTTTAATTATTTTTTACTTTTTAATTGATTTAAATACAGATCCATAATGCAAATCCTCATTTAAATCTGATAACTTTGGAAACTAAATGAAAATAAAACCAATACGAATTTGAATGTGAAAGACCACCCCTAATAATTGTAGAGGCCCATAGATACCATAGCAGTGGGTGTTTGCACATGTACATTTTTTTGGGGGGGTGGGGAGACTGTTGGTGGGAGAGGTACCTGCACAATTGCATAAAAATGAAAATATTCCAATAAATTGTGGTGGTCTAACTCATACCTATATATATTGTGGTAAGGGAAAGTCAACTAGCATTTACATTTAATTACAGAAAAAGAAGGATTTGGTTTTTTTTAATCAGATCATTTGTTTTTTTAATGGAGAATTTCCAATTTTTTTGTCACGGAAAACTAGGAACCCTGATGATCAAACATGATCACATCATGTCACTTTATTGCTACTAGTAAAAATGAAGCTAAATGCCTGCATAAGTCTGCTAAAGTCCTGCATAAGCCTGTCAGTTATCAATTAAGCTATAGCATCCATATTTTTGAGAGCCAAGGTGGTTTAAAGGATGAATTACTGCTGTCCTGTATCTACGAGGATGATATTGATGGTCCTTATCCATAATACTAGGTGGCGTGGCTCCATAGGCAAACTTGTGAAAGACCAAGTTTGCCACATTTGTTATAGTCAGCTGCCCAATCGCGTTAATAGCAGGACACTCGGAAACTTGAGATTGGTTCCAGATACCTTCTAATAGGAGGACATTGTTTCTAATTCTGATGTTGTGATGATCAACACTACTTTTCTCAGACTAAAATGATAACGTTAGGCTAAGAATTGGGAGTCTTGAGTCAAACCCCAGTCTCACTGGATGACATTGGGCAAATTGCTTCTCTCTCAACTTCAGCCTAGCAAAACTGTGGTTCCAATGTCCGGTCTGGCAGCTGGGACCAATGTAAGTGGAACCCAAGAAGAGGAGGGTCCAAATCATGGGTCTGGATCAGTTCCCTATCCTTGAGTACATTCCCTCATCTCTACTCACTTGCCCTGAGCTCAGTCTTTCATTGCTGGGGGTAGGAACTGGATCCGGGGGCTTGAAATCCCACCACCAACACTCTCACAGTTGTTTCAAGACTATGGAGATGAATGGATCCATTTGTATCTCCAATTCTCCTTTCTCACCCATTTATGAAACAGCTACCCGCCCAATCAGCTCGATAGCCAAATAGACTATTTTGAAATTCTGACTACGTCTTCATTTTTTTGAACTAGGGTAAATTTTCTCAGTTATTGCTTTCATCATCACTGACTGCTTGCTAATTGCATTAAGCTTTTCCAAAGACTACCTTCTCGGTATGAATTTTACTAAAGCTCAGAGTTTGGTTAAATGTCAGGTAAAAGACCAGAAACAACAGATGTTAAGGGAAGCAATAACATTGCAAAAAGGGGCTGGGGCATATTCCTCTCTCCCTATCTCTCCGAGGTGCACCCTACCTATCTTCACTGTCTATCTGAGGCTACAGAACTGCATTCACCTTGACTAGATTCAATTTGATGCCATCTGCAATTCTTGGAAGCCGACAAACAAAGGATGCTATATGAGTCTAGACCATATAAATTCTGTAAGCAAAATGTAGTTGAGACCTTAACGCATATTATTTTTGATTGTCACTTGTACGCTAGACCTTGTGCTTCATTTTTGGAGCCAACTGTTAATTCCTCTAGGACATACAGCCAATATGAGATGCTGGTGGTGCTCTTGTGTGACTCAGGTAGTTCCATTACTATTAATGCTGCAAAATTCTGCTCTGTAGCAACCAAATTATTATTATTATTATTATTATTATTATTAAACATTTATAAAGCGCCAGCCACATGACCTGGTGCTGTGCAGAACATAGAATCAGACGCGGTCCCTGCCTGTGGCTCACAATCTAAAAGACAAGGAGGGGAAGACAAGGAGAGGGGACAGTGGGAGAGACATGGGAGAAGACAAACAAACATTCAGGCGGATGCGAAGTCTCAGGTGCGTGTACTTGGCTTGGTTACAAGGAGGTTGGTAGCAGCAGTCAGCAGAGGAGGGCTGACAGTAAGAGCAAGGGGAAAGACTAGAGGGCATTGGGAAAGGCAGCATGGAAAAGGTGGGTCTTGAGGAGGGATTTGAAGGAGCGGAGGGAGGAGGCAAGGCGGATGTTGGCAGGGAGGGAGTTCCAGGCATGTGGGGCAGCGAGGGAGAAGGGACGAAGGCGGTTGGGCGAGCAGGAGAAACGAGGGAGAGTGAGGGAGGGGACAGAGGAAGAGCGGAGAGCGCGTGCAGGAGTGCGTAGGGCGATTAGGTCCGAGAGGTAAGGGGGAGCTTGGTCGTGGAGCGATTTGAACGTGAAAACCAGGAGTTTGAACAGGATACGTTCAGGAAGGGGGAGCCAGTGAAGGGAGAGGAGTAGAGGCTGCACATGGTCGAAGCGACGGGCAGAATGAATTAAGGAAGGCATCTAATTTAATTGGTTAAGTGGCAGTCGGTTTTTTCCAGTTCCACCAAGCTTACCTCTGGAATTCAAATGATTTTTATTATTTTATTTGTATATATATTTATTATGTATGCTCTGTTTGTGTTTTGTGATGGCCATGAGCCCTATCTATCTATCTATCTATCTATCTATCTATCTTTGGAAAGTTCTTGAACAAGACATTTTTACATTTTAGTGATTACAAAGGTCTTATTCACATGATAATATTCCCTCGATTTACAAAAGATCAAGGGTCAGGTTTTGCATTGTGGTTGCATTAGTTTAACTCAGAGTAGCATTTGGGCCTAGTACTTCATATATAAAGATGGATGAAGCATTCCCCTTTTGAAGATGTCCCTTTCATCTCTCCTGGCTTTAGTAGCATTCTGCTCACAATGCTTCATTTCAGGTTTAGATCAGTCATTTCATGAGACTGTTACTGAGAGAAATGGTGTTTTCTAATACTGATAGATCTTCTATTCATTTTCCTGCTTTTGTCATTTTGAATGCAAAATGTAAATGAAGAATTTTAATGAATAACCTCTATCAGTTCTTCCTTAGAACCATTATGGCTGGTTAGCTAGGCAGCTACCCTCCAACCCATCTTCTCTGTACCTTCGAAGTCAGTTAACAGTCAAGCGCACAATGTAACAAGGATTAATTTTTGCTTTTATGTTCATTAAGGGCATTCACCCTTTGCTCTCAGAACAACTAGGAGGCATATGAATTGAACTAAAGAGCATCAGCTGTAAATAAAATACCATTACCACTGCACGGTATAGTCTGCAAGAGCCTATCTACTTCTGTAAAAAGCCACTATGAATGTAGATAATTTTTTCAAACAACATAATATCATTTCTATCTTTTTCATTTCGTTCTCTTCAGTAACTACTGTATTTCATCATTTAGTTCAGAAATTGGATGCCTCGGGGCTTGGCTTTATCATGCACTAATAAAACGAAGAGAAACAGACCTTTAAAAAATAATTGCCAAAATAGATTCTGTCAGCAAGCATTAGACTCAGATGTGGCATTGGCTTGAAAAGGTTATGTTGCTTTAGAATACATTAAGCATTTATTAGCTTCACCTCAGGTAAAGGTGCAGCTGTTTACATATCTGCAAATTTGTATAGACATGCTTCTAAATGAATTTTTTAAAAAAACACAAAAAAACAAAACCTAAATGTTTATAGGTTTAGATCCTCCTTACTTATGGTCTCCAAAAATGTAAATGACTAAATCACACCCATTACATGGTTGCACAAGGAAGCAGAGAGAAGTAAATACTTCCTCATCACCCCTAGCTATTCTCAGATTGGGACTGAGGCAGCAGTATGGGACAGAAGCAGATGCTATTTACATGCTTGTAGTTTACGGTTGCCATATGTGCACATTTTTAGAGGGCACTTAGGAGAAATACAGATTGCAGGGCTGCACTGCAATCAGTGCAGCCCTGCAACCTGTATTTCTAAGTGCCCTCTAAAAATTTGCATATATGGCAACCCTACTGTAGTTGGAAGAAGTGAGGAGTCTCATCCACCTCTGCCAGAATTTGACCCTCCTTCTTTTCCCTGCCTCAGCTGAGAAACAATTCAGGGGTTGTCAAAAGCAAAGAGGTTTGACATGGGTAGGTGGGTCAGTGATGGAAGGTTAATGGTGCAGCAGCTGTCAGGCCATATTGAGCCAAACCCATGCTAAGGAGCAAAGAATTAAAATAAGGTAAAACCCACAACAAGGCTAAACACATTCTAAAACTAGATGTGCCTCAGAGGGGAAGCAAAAAACTGGGGAACCATCCAATAGCCTAAATTAATTTTTTAAAATTTTTTTTAAAAAGTGCAGTAAAATCAGCCTAGTCACCTAAAAGCGGGACAAGGCAAATAGGGTCAGTGGGGGTTGTTAGCAGGGTAAAAACACACTGAGTGTGAGGTTTGACACAAAAATTCTACAAGGATGTGAATGAGGCTGCCTATATATACTCAGTGCACAGGATGCTCTTTAATGCATAATAACTACTGCAGCTTTACTAGGTGCTTGTATGTGCGCCCTGCCCCACTGCTGTCTCTAATTTCCATGTGTACATGCTACCTGCTCCACTGCTGTCTCTAATCTCCGTGTTCATGCCAGTATTGTCCCCAGCCCTAGCCCCATTTTGCAAGACAACTGCCCATTGTTGGGCTGAAGAGGACTGCTTTTATGTAATACAAATACAATTCTTGCCTCCCTGCCAGCCCTTTTGGTCCTGATTTCTATCACAGTTGACTATGGACCTGATTTTTCTCCCGATAAAATAAAGAAGGGGAGAGGATAGACAGGAGTGGGAGGAGCCCAGGATCTGCCTCAGGCCAGCAAATAAGGACATGCCCCAATAGGGAATAAGATGTTCCATGAAAAGGGGTGAAATAAGCTACTCTCATGCAGAACAAGTAGATCTGCCGTGTATCCCAATAGTTCTTCAAGGTGTCATTCACATAAACACCAGCAAGAAGAGATTCTATAAGTTTCAGTACTTTAACATAGGATGACACCATGCTTTAAATAGCACTTTATGTAGTTTCTATACTACTTTCACAATTGGGAAAATAGAGTTCCAAAAGAGGACTATTGTCCAAATAATTTGGACAAAATATACATCTTAGCCTAATACACCACATAACCAGATTCTCCTGTACGAATGCAGGCTTCAGTGGGGTCCATTTTAAGTGTAAAAGATACTGTATTCAAAATGACAAAAGCAGGAAATGAAGAGAATTGCTGTCGGTATTAGGAAACACCATTTCTCTCAATAACCCTTTTTACATGGGCAGTGGTGAGTGAAGATCTCCACCCATAGAGCTTCCTCTGTTTTCCTGGATGGTTCTGTGGGTGGGTGGTGGTGGAGGTGGGTATGCGTTAGGAGTGCCCACCCCCCACTGCCCGGGCTGTTTGCACGGACAAACACCCATTCCCCCACATTGAACACCCTCCCACACACCCAGCCAGGGGGAGGGGGAGCATCCATGTAAAAACGGCCAATAACACAGTACTGTGGGTAACAGGTAACTGTCGATAGTGAGGAGGCACTTGAGTGGGGTCTGGGCAGCGGGTTCTACAGGGCTCTATAGGACTTCCAAAAATCAGGGGGGGGGGCACATGCCCTCCATAGCCCCCACAAGTCACCTATGAAATGACTGAAGCTCCAAAATGAAGCTTTGTGAGCAGGATGCTACTAAAGTCAGGAGAGAGGCAGGGAACACGTAAAGGAGAATTCTTGACGAAATCTTGGTTCTGAAAAGGGCCCCCCCCTTTTCAGAACCAAGATTTCATCAAGATTCCCCCCAATCATCATTGATTTTGAAAGAGCCAGGATTTCACCCATTCTGTGCATCATGGGAAACCTCTAACAGTGCTCAGATGTGGAACCAGTTGGCATGAAGACAGAAAGAGGAATGCAACCACACTTATCTGTTACAGTCGTTAGCTGTATACCCCATGGCTTAGCTTTTAGTAGGGTTCAATATTAAATGACTCAGGATCCAGATAAATAACTCAGTCATTATATTAATCAAAGACAAGATGAGAAGATAAACAGACTTACCAAGGACTTCCTTTTGGTGGAAGGAGATGCACAGCACATTTCTTGCAAAGTTTTTTTTCTTCTCCTGAAATACACTGTTGGAACCTTATTGAGCATGGGTTCTGTAGCTGAAGTGAGTGTAAACTTTAGGTTTTTTTTTTTTTTTTAAGGAAACATGTAACTAAAAGTAGGACTGAAATGAATTGTGCTATGTGCTTTTCCAATTTCTCCTAGCTCAAACCATACTCTCATCTTTTGAGGCAACAGCAGGACCTAAGTGGCTTTATCCCCTCTTCTCCTGATGCAGATATGGTTAATGACAGATAAATAGATTTTGTCCACCCCACACTCCCCAAGCCTCTACTTTTTAGATGTGTGGCATACCTCCCAACAATACCTATTTAAGAGGGACAGTCCCTCTTTGGGTCCTGAATCCCACTGTCCCTCTTTCAGGGGTCAAAGTCCCTCTTTCAGGAGAGAGAGAAACACAAAAATACTGGTATTGAGGCCCCAGGCACTTCTTTCCTGGTTGTGTCCCAGGAAAAGCACTTGAGAGGACAATGGAGACATGATGGAACAACAAGCAGGAGTAACAACAAGCTAAGTGTAACAACAAGCAGGAGAGTTACCGTCCCTATTTATGCACTTGAAATGTTGACAGGTGTAGTATGGTACCCTAATCTGCATGCCATATTTACAGTATTGACATACATACATAGGGTGAAAACAGACACAACACAAGCCCACAATGGCCCTCCTGCACTGGGGACTCACCATCACATGAATTTCTGGGCTGTCAGATGTGGGCCCACTGCTGCCCCAGCATGGGTAGGTGGCTGTCCCAGATGTAGTCCCTCAGAAGATCCCGGGTCCACAGTCCAGGCCAAGGGGTGCCCTGATGGGCCAATGTGGGCATTGTGCATCTGTTCCCACTGCCATCTCCTGCCAGAGATTGGGAGCCATCCTGGCCAGCAGCCATGTCTTCCCATGATTGGCTGCCATGGTTGCCCATTATGGCAGGGAGTCGGGCTGCCTGCATGTTTGTTCTCTTCCCCCACTGGGGGTGGGGCAGGGGAAGACTCACCAGCCCGGTCGGGCACACATCCGTTCAGTGCCCCAACTTGACTCATCCAGGGGAGGCCCCCCCTCTCTGGGCTGTGTAGCTGGCCCACCAGCTGTGCATCTGTTTTCACCCACTGTTAAGAGCACAAAGGTAGGACTCTGCCTTCTTATCAGTTTCTGCTCTTTGGGTCTCTCATGTGCATTGGCACATACTCTTTCAAGAGCCAGTGCAATTTTACAGCATTTACTGTGGCTGGATCTTAATTGGATTTTCACCAAGGCATTCTGGGAAACTGGTTCAACTTTAGCTCACCACTGCCAACAGTCTTATTTGCCACCACTATACAGATATGCAAATCTTAGTATAAGCAACATTAAGGACACTGGAAAAGGCCCTCCACCTGGTGTAAAGAGGGGAAGCTCTGTCCACTTCTTTGGAACCAAGTACGTTTTTGAGCAGCTGAGGATCTGGTCCATTAACTGACTTTTAAGAACCATAAGGATTTCATTGGCATTAAAAAATGTGTTGCAGCATAAGCAAATGTATGCTTAAAACAGTATCCAGCTATTCATATGGACACTTACACTGTGCTCATCACCATGGCATCTGTGCACACTACAGATAGGACCAAAAACAAACTAACAGACCATTGACTTCAGAAGTAGAATCCAGTTTCTTCCCACACCCACTGCTGGCCTTGCGTTAACAGTCAGCTACTGTTTCTCTTGGTTCCTGCATGCTAAGCAAAATTTACTTGCATGTGACTTTGACTTGAAAGGGAAAAAAAGAATGAAATATAATGTACATCAGTTTTACACCACACAGTATAATTCTGTTTCCACCAGCTTCACACAGACTAAATGGAAATGGCAATGGTATACCTTGCAGCAGATGCTATTTCAAAAGATAAAAAGCACCTCTCAGCAGAACTGAATTCAGAAATAAACCTGATATTTTTCTCAGACTCCTAGGGTTTTTGCAATACCAATAGTTGTCTTGTCTTAGAACCAGAAAGTGACCTGTGAGTTGATACACATTGTAACGCAATCTACGCGGGGCTACCCATGGTGACAGTCCGGAAGCTGCAGCTGGTGCAGAATGCGGCAACCCACCTCCTTATGAGACGGGTCGCCATGAGCACATTACACCAGTGCTCCACTCTCTACACTGGCTGTCTATAGTTTTCCAGGCCTGATTCAAGGTGTTAGTTTTGACCTATAAAGCCCTACACGATCTGGGCCCCGCCTACCTGCAGGACCGCCTCACTCCCCAGGCTCTGGAGCGGCCCTTGTGGTTGGCCGGGGGTGTCTTCCTGGAGGTGTCTGGGGTGTGTGTGTGACTCTGGAGAGGGTGTTCTTGGTGGCCACACCTAGGTTGTGGAAGTCCCTTCCGGCAGAGGTTCAGTTCACTCCGGACCTCCCTTTTGATGAAGATGCAAGAACTGGCTGTTCCGCCAGGCATTTGGTGAGGGCGTTGGGTGGCATGGGTTAGAGTGGTAGGGGTTGATTATTCCCCCCAGTTTTAGTTGAATTTTAATCTATGGTGTATTGTTTTAATCTATTTATTTATTGGTGTATTTTTGTATTTGTGTTTGATTGTTAGCCGCCTCAAGCTGCTGGGAGCAGAAGAGGCGAGATATAAATATTTGAATAAATAAATAAATAAAATTAAAGAAATACTCAGGCTAAGAAAAGTGCCATGGGTCTACAATCCCCTTGTATTCCTGTGTAAAGGCCTTATGCAGAAGTAATCCCCTGTATTCTGTTCCCTGCATCCAAGTGCATGGACTGTTGGGTTATGCCAATAGAAAACACATAACGCAGTGGGAGAAGCCATCTGCTCCATCCTAATAATGAAAATTGTACCTCCTTCCATACATTTTATGAAACCTATGCAACTTAAGAAATCATAGGAAAAATGAAGCCTGTCTGATGCACCATCTCCCAAGTAATCACTTCTTGGGTGGTGTTCCTCAAACTAAACTATGCAAAGTGCATTTTATTTGTATGCTTTATTTATTTATTTTGATTCAGTCTCCACCCTTCCCTGAAGGCTCAGGGCAGTTTACAACATAATATGCAACACATATAAAAACTGAAAATATAAAACTATACGGCATCCCACTTAAAACTAATTTGTCTCCCTCCTTGCCACTCCCATGCACTATCCCCACCCGCTAAAAGCCTGGCCGTGGCCATACATAGGTCTTACATTGCCTTTGGAAAATACTTAGGCTTAAAAGCTATAAACTGACTTTAATATTTATGCAAATCATGTGCCTCAAAGTTCATGAGCTTGGTAGAGAGGATGCCCATTGATTTTGTAGGGAACAAACATCATCTTCCTTCTTCCTTTAAGAGTGTGTGTGGCAGGGAGCAGCCTGAAGGGGCTGCTGCCTCTCTAAGAGGTGGCTGAGAGCACACCAGCATGAGAACTTCACAGGCTGGGTTGTACTGGAGAAAGCTGGGCAAGAACTGGATAAAGCCAGCCCAACTGAAGGAGGGAAAAGAGCTGGTAATGCCCAGAGTGCCTGGCTACCGGCCCTTTAAATAATGGATTACTGAAGGGCTAGCCATGCCCACTTCTGGGTATATAAGAGGGGGCCAGCAGAAGCGGCTTCAGTCTGTGCCTGGCTGTGTCCAGTGAAGCAACTCTGTTGGAGAGCTAAGCTACAGTAGGATCACTGACTTAGGTCTGGAATCCACAGGCACTGACTGCTGGAGTGAGAAACTGCAGGAGAAGCTGTAACTCATGAGGAATGTTCTCTGACATACTGAAACCAGGCTGTCTATATGAGAATTCTGATGTCAGGGCGTGGCTGAGGGACTGGGACAGTGTTGAAGTCTGGTTGCAGGCTGTCAGAGCTGTGGCGAAGCCTGAAGCTCAGAGCGGGGACTAGATAGGGCCTGGGTTTCCAGAGGGCTGATTACTGGCATTAGGTATGATACTGCTGTGTATACTGTATGGACTGTGGATAAGAGACTGCTATCGTGGAGAACTATGATTGTATATGAGATGGGACTGTATCCTAAATGGACACTGAGCTGATATTCCCTACCTGAATGAGTGCTTCATGCTAATTCCCAATAGAGACTATGGTTGGGATTGAAGTGCCCAAAGAGACACTGAGCCCAGGGGTCAGATCCTGCAGGGACTTACCCCAGTCTTGTTGCTACAGTGTGAATTGCTGTGGCAACATGGTTATGACTAAAATCCATGGAATCATTTGTTCCTGAGACCTATGCTAGTGAATCCGTGTAACTATAGATCTGTTGATCAAGTTCCTGTCTTACACATTCCATGGAGAAACCTCTTGCACATTCCATGGAGATAGCTGCCATACATCAGTGCTGCTCTACGATATGGGGGACATGTAGACTCCGTCTACATGACTATTCATTGGGCAGCAGAGTTTCTGTGCATTGGGCAGTAGAGCATGGTGTCTGTGCTCGTGCAGGTGGGGCAAGATTTTGCTCCCTATATGGGCTTCTAAATGGCAGATGAAATTGAATGTGGACAAGTACATAGCGATGCATATAGGGAAGGATTTATTTATTTTTATTAAATATTTAATTAAATATTTAATCTTATTTTGGAATGTTCTTTCTTGCCACATTTTTAGTGTACCATTGTATGCTTTAGCAAATGCTTTTCCAGTAAGACTAAAGGTAAGTGAGTGACACGCTTCAGAAATAATTGTGAACACAGCCTATTTCAGGCACTCCTACACCACTTCTCCTTTGCTCCCCGAAGCCTCTTGGCCTGATACTTGGGTAAGGATACATCTCTCTCTTTTTTTTCTTCTTCTCACCCCCCCAAAAATAGACTGTTTGTACTGTCTACTACAGTGTAGCAAACCTTATAAATTTACATTTTAGACATTTGCACCTGCCCCCTTGCTCCAAGACTCTTAACATGTTAATATCAGTGCTGTTTGACAAACCCGACAAATCTTTGTTAAGGAGTACTGCTCAAATATTACCCAATCATAGCACAGCCTCAATCTTATAAACTAGGGACATCACCAAGGCAGGAAACAACAAGGTTATCCCTGCCTCCCTAATGTTTCTAATCCCCATATGTAAACAACTCTAACCCCAATAGTTATTAATCTGGATGTAAACTACAACTAACCTGTGTTGTCCACACTGGGTGTTACTAGACAAAAAATTAGCCTGCTGGAGTTCAAGGTTGCTTCGTGGAGTCTGTGCGCAGCTGCCATGCACAGGTTCCACACAATGAACACCATAGACAGGTAGGGTCTGAGCGCCACCCCACCTCCTCCCTTTCCTGCTGCACAGCTGAGATGACCCCTGGGTACAGGAAGCTGCCCTGCTGTGGCCTGTCCTTGTTTGTTTTTGTTTTTTGGAGCACCTTTTTGGAGTGCTCCAAAAAGTGAAAGTAAATAGACAAAGCACCTGTGCGAGTTAGAGCGCATTCCCACATACATTAAAATGCTGCTTTTCCTAAATGCAGTCAATTTCAAAATGCACTTAAATAAACCCATGCACTATTCACATTTGGTTTATTTAAGTGTATTTTGAAATTGACTGCATTTAGGAAGCAGCATTTTCACTACACAGTGCCCCGGCGAGGGGAGCGGAGCCACAGTCCAGGAAGTGAGACGCTGTGTAACTGATGCAACTGACTAGACTAGTCAGTTACACAACACCTCGCTTCCCCCGGCTCTAGGTTCCCGGAGAGGAGAGAGGAGCTGAGCCGAGAGCCGGGGGAAGCGAGCTGCTGTGTACCACCATTCCGAGAAGAGGGTTTATGCAGGTCAGTTCAAATGCACGCTTGTAAAGGTAGCTTTTGGATGCTCCTCAATGCGCTTGAAAAACAAACGTAAGAACTGCAAAATAAGCGCATGGAGTCTTTCCCACATCGTTCTAATATGCGGGGGAAAGAAAAGAGCACTGATTTAATGTATGTGGGAATGTGCTCTGAGAGCGGAGGGGTCTCTCATACCATGGACTGCTCTAGGTACTCCGTCCGGGACTCTGTGGTCCTGGTGGACCTGGATGTGCATGGAGGTTGTCCACCCTGACAGGAAGCGACTGCATTCAGCCACCTTAGCCAACATTCTCCCATACAATAGGCTCCACGTTTGCTGGGATTACACCATTAACGTGGGCTGTGGGGCAGGAGGGTGGCAGGTGTGGGTGTACATCTGGCAGTCACCTAATATACAGGCAGGTGACCACCCGTGTGATTATGTGAGCTATTGTGGGCTACTGTCTCATCTGTTTAACATGCATTCTTCCTGTTCTCCCCAACCCAAATGAAAGTAGGGGACAGCAAGCTGCTCCTTGCCCTTCTGTTCTCCCCAGCTTCAGTCTTGCCCCCAACCTGCAGAGGAAGAGAACTGAGGCTGAAAGACCAAAGCAAAGTGTCGGTGCATGGAGCCTAAGTTGTAAGCAAGCACAACTTAGACTGTACAACATCCTTCCTGCTTATGCGGGTATGTGAGACACACACACATATTGTACAGTATGTGAGACTGTACAACATCTTTACTGCTTACATGACACACAAGCTAAGGCAGGATGGAGCCTTACAATTTCCATGATTTTTGGAGCATGAATGAATTTGTAAGAGCCTTAGCTCCTCTCTTAAACCAAACACCATTCAGGCCACACTTGAATTTTTGAGAACTGCAAGATTTCTTAATACTGCTTCCAGAACTAAGGCTGCATTCAGATGTGCACTTAATTCGCACAGCAGCGGCATCGTGCAATTTAAAGCAACGCGCACTTCCGGGTTGGTGTGAATTCACCAATACAGCGTAATGCGAGCTGTCGGAGTGCGGTTTTAAAAGCTGCTCAGAGCAGCTTTTAAAACCGCACTCAGACAGTTTGCATTATGCTGAAATGTGCGCACTAGGTGTATTCACACCAACCCGGAAGTGCGTGTTGCTTTAAATCGCACGATGTCGCCGCTGCTGCTGTGCGAATTAAGCGCACATCTGAATGCAGCCTAAGTCGCCATCTGCAAATAAAAATCGCATAGAGGAGAAAATGTCATTCAGCCTCCAAAATGGAAATATCTGTAACTTTCTTGTTTTTCATCTGATTAACCTGAAATTTGGAAATGTGATTTTACCTCTCACCCAAGTGTTCCTTCCTTCCCAAATTTCACAGCGATAGGAGAAATCTTCCCAGTTTTATAATGAATAGAATGATCATGCTTTTAACACAGTGATGCAGCCACCTTAACTACAGAGCCGCTCTCACAGCTCTATAATAAGTAATAGGATGATGGAGGCTGAAAACAAAAGGACAAAATTTGACAAGTTAGAGGGACCCAGGAGAGCTGGGAATGACCAGAGGCTGTTTGCTGAAGAAAGGGAGTTCTCCCCAACAATTAGGCGCAAACCCCCTCTGGAGACAGATGCATATGTGAAGTATGACCCTGCAGCTCTGGCATGCTACAGGGATACTGCATGTAAATAAAGAGCATGCAAGGGGAAGGTGAGTCCAGTGTCTGGAAGAATTTGCACAGCAGTGGACAAAGAAATGGACTGAGCCCTGAACAGTCACCCATTAATGCCGTAGTTTTAGTTATCCTGTAAATTTACATGCATATATTTTATAGGTATATAATTTAAGTGCATGCACAGAGCTCAGATTGTCAAGTACCTTCATAGAAGAGTGGGGGCATGGCGGGATGGGGGCCCGGCAGGGAGATGGTACAGGGGGTGCTCCTTGCTGCGTGGCGTGCGTGCCATAGGAGAGAGGACTTCTGGGGTTGTCCCTGCTAATTGTAAGGCAGGAACAGACAGTGTAGCTGACAGCGTGGGGTGCAGGGCCACAGCAGAGCAGGCCCCGCCCCTGCGCACAGGGAGCATTTGTCGGGGGCAGGTCCCGACAGAGGAAGCCGCACTGGGCGTGGCCTCGGCTAAGTGCTCCAGGCACCGGGGCTTGGAGTTGCGGAGAGACACTGCTCCAGGCCCAGACAACACCAGGTGCCCAGAGTGCCTGTGTCAGCGTCTAGGCAACACTTAAAGGGCTGCTCGCTCCTCAGCTCGTTGCTGATGATTGGAATGAATGCCTGAGAGACTGGCCCCTAATTGTGACCTGCTTTCCTTGTTGTGAGCTTTGGTGTGTGGGTGTGTGCATGGCAGAGTGATTGTGCAAGTGTTATTGCGTTAGTGGAGATGGTGAGCTAGTGTGATTGTGGTTAGTGTGGTTGAATACTGGTGTCTGAGTTTTCCATTCCTGTTTGGGTGTCCTCCTGATCCTCATCCCCTAGCCTAGTTTCCCCTGGGACACTTTTTCTCCCCTCCTTCTGCATATTTGTACACAGTAGGGATGGGCGAACAGAACAGAGTTTGGAAACTCGGTTCGGTTTGGTTTGAAATTCGAGTTCAGAAATTCGGTTCAGTTCGATTTAAATTTCGAGTTCGGTTCGGAAGTTCAGTTCGGTCGACTGAACAGACCAAGTTCAGTTGAACGCCGAACTTCCGAACCAAGTTCGACCATTCAAACCCAGTTTTTTTTGGTGTGTGTTGTCACTAGGGATGGGCGAACAGAACGGAGTTCGGAAATTCGGTTCGGTTCGCTTTGAAATTCAAGTTCAGTTCGGAAATTCAGTTTGGTCGACCGAACAGACCGCGTTTGGTCCGAACTCCGAACTGCGTTTGCCCATCCTTAGTACACAGTTCCCCTTCCTTATTCCCTATTGTGCATAGTGCAAGAGTGCTAGAGGTGCTGCATGTGTTGCTGCATCCCTGTGATGATCTTTGGCTAGGGGTTTTACTCCACCGCCTATATAAGATCTTGAGGGAGATTCTTCCTGGGGCAACTCACCTAGCGCTGAAGGAGTGGGTGATCACCTTTTCCTCCTCTACACCTTACCAAAACCTAACACAGATGCATATTCATGGCAAGTAACTGAGCATCTTCAGTTCTGGATCCACCTTCCCTTCAAGGGGTTTACTGCTCTACTGGTTGATTTCCACTGAATAACACTGAGCTCATTTTTACAAAGTTGTTTGTTTGATGCAGCACACGTGGAATTTTCTGGCTCCAGTTTAACTACGCAGTTTGCTTCTACTTCCACTTCTTTGTTCACTAAAAGCTGCAAATGTTTCTTTAAAATGTAGGCAAAATCAAATTTTAAATGCACTATTTTTTTCCCTTTATGTGTTGAAAATCTGTATAATCAGTGCAGCTTATAACACACAACCATATCAGTCCCATCTGGGGAAAAGTTAATATATCCCATAATGAATTCTTCTATTAGGAAAATCTATAGACATCTTTTGCCAATGTCAGTGCATCTCACTGTGTACTGTTAACAAAGTGTGGTGTTGGTTCAAGATTCTTTGTTCTTTCTGCCAAAAAAAGAATAAGCTGCTTGCATATTCCGTAACCTGGATTTAGATAGAATATCCTCTTAGCTGGGAAGAACACTTTCTGAAACACATTTACATTTGTGCTGGAAGATTAAGGACACAACTGATAAGCCAAAAAGATTTTTCTGTGATCCTGGACAAAAGTAACTCACAAAGATCATGATATAACTTATGCTAGGCTGTTTGTTAAATCTGTTTGTTTTTTTGGCTTTCTTTACTGTCACAAAAAGGATAGTTTTCAAATGAAGGTAGTAAGATACAGGGATTTTTGGAGCTGTCACAAACCTGCTTCTTAGCTGCAAAATAGGATGCAGCATCTTAAAAGCAGATGTGTGAAATGTCTTTCAGCTAGAAAGCTTGCAGATGCTTACCCCAATAGAAGTTGATCCAAGAAAAGGTATTATTTAGAGAAACTGTGTTTTCTGTATTGGCCCTGAATGTAAGAGATGGAGACAAACTAATTGAGGATATCTTTTGTTGGACCAACTTCTGTTGGTTGGAGGATACAAGCTGTGGGGCCATACAGGACCCTTCCTCAGGCATGTAAAAAGTCAGAACTAGAAAGTAAACAAATAGAGGTATATATAGTAGATGAAAGCAAATTTAGAAGGGTGGTTGTGGCAGGGGTGAGCCACAAGATGCTGCCTGGACTATAGATGATTATTGATTACAGAATGGCCACCACAGGAAATGCAAGTGTTTGGGGAGTGGCTACAGGTACTAAATAGAGCCAGCCCAGGAAGTAAAGTCAGTCTGCTCTGGGACAGTGAAAAGAGCACATCTTGGCTGGAGGCTGCCCAGAAGGAGACTTGGTGCTGATAGAGAAGCCTGACACAGCTGGTTGTGAGCTGGAGATAGCCAGTCAGCCAAGCCAACTTAGTCTGGTTAGGCTAAATCTTATGTGATAGACAGAAGTGATTGTTCTGAGACTGGAGTCACCAGAGGTCTGGTACCTGTCCTGAAAATTGTGATTGTAAATAAACTAATGTGATTCTAATCCTTCTGTGACAGTGTACTCTGGGCCTGATCTTGCATGCGCTTTCAGCTGGTGAGGCTAAACTCTGCGACCGAGTGTAATTCCCAAAGGCAAAATCCTATTCTTTCTCCAGAAGGAATTTCAATTCCAAGATCATGCCCATGCTGGCTTAAAAATAATTTGCTCTCTATACCAGACAGCAGACCCAAACCCTAATCACAGACTGTCCAAGAGTCTTTCCACACACTGGGATTTAATAAATGAGACTTTGCCCTCAATTGGCCTTTCTTTTGCCCCAGAAGTACTTGCCTGGCTGAACGGTGGCTACCAGATGTTTTCCCTGAGGCTGCCCCAGTGCAGTACCACATAGTGTCATCCTTGGGAAGGGGAAACACACTGTGTGGGATAACCTGGCTGAAACTGGGTAACAGGTAACCACAGGGCTGCCTCCCATGTGGAAGCAAAAATCTGCCACCACCCCAGAGAGCGGTGGGACAGAAGTCCAGAGCAGTCCCACGAGTGACCCTCCGCCCACACAGGAGCCCTTAAAAACAATGCATGTGAAACGCAAACACATAGCAGAGCTAGTCAGGACTGCCAGGAGTGGGTTTCTGACTCTTTCCCCCCTTCCCTCTCAAAATGAAACGCTGGTGTGAGTCAGTAAAAAAACAGGCTGGGGTGGGGGTGGAATATTGGCTTGTTTTTGAAAAAGCAGAAAGGCAGTTGTGAGAGAGGGGGGTGGCAGAGGCACGGCTGCTGAGGAGACGACAGGACTGAGAAGAGGCCGGTTCCTCCGTGTAATCGCATGAGGGACCCATACAAGGACAGTGGAAAGGAGCAATCGGGTAGCCTCTGCATGAGCCAGGTGGAAGAGATCAGCTGGCAGTGGTCAGCAATGTGCTTTGCAGATAAGGACTGAGACTCTGGACAAAGTGGGACCCCTTCATCGCCATCGACAACAGTTAAGGGAGGACAGGAAATTCCAAGCTGAAACCAGAGTTTTCAGGTCTGCATCCACTTCCCTCCTGCAGGTCAGGATCTGTGAATGTGGGCAGCTGTTGTGGTGGGGGAGCTGGGGTGCCGGCCTGCTGGTGTGGGATGACCTATGGGGGTGGGGCCACAGCAAGAAGGGACCCTGATGTGGTTGGGCAGCTGGGGTGGCTGCTGGCAACACCACAGCTGAGGAGCAGGATCTGGGAGGGGCAGCTGGACCTGGCAGGGGGAAGGCAGGCGGGTCCCACGCCGTGGCTAGAACTGCAGCGCACACAGCAGACACAGCAGCACTGGAATTCCCCTGCACCACTGTCTGGCCTGTCTAGATTTGAAGTTTCTCTTTGTATTCTTTGCTCCCCCATCTCTCCTGTCTGTCTTTGGCCACACCCACCAGCTTCCTGATTTGTTCTAACCTGCTTATAAGGAGGGGTGGGAACCATAAGAAGCTGGCAAAGCATCTGTTGTTATTACTTGCTGCTGCCAGGCCCACACCTTGGAACTGTCGTCCCTGCTTCTTGCTCAGGTGGTGGCTTCCCCTTGTAACCTGTTAGTATCTTTCCGCTCCTTTAGTGTTTCTGGCAGTTCCTTCCCACTTCCTTTGCTGCTCACCTCTTCCTTGTTAGTGCTGATCCTTGTGCCCTCTTATACTGCGTTCACACCTTGCAGCAGCGGCACTCCTGTGAGGAGAAGACACGGCAGGGGAAGGAGACGGAGGCCATCACAACTTCTGGTGCGAATGGGGTTCTGCCGCGACAATACTCGTGAATGACAGGGTTCAAAATTCAGCACTGTCATTCGTGATTATTGTCATGGCAGAACCACATTTGCACCGGACATTGTGACGGTCTCCGTCTCCTTCCCCCGCTGCATCTTCTCACAGAAGTGCTGCCAATGTGTCACCATAAGGTGTGCATGTGATATGAATCTGTATGTACATTGTGCTGTTATCCCTGCACTCTATTGGGTTTACTTTATAGTGTCCTGTAGTACTTGGTTACTGCCTTGTTTCCCTGTTATCTGTTTGGTATCTGGCGTAGTGTCATGTCTCACCCCCTTCCTCTCTCGTGCTAGTGTTAGGTTCTGTCCTCAGGTCCTGGTCTATTCCCCTTCATGAATGTGCCTTGCTTGGTTCCCTATTTAATGATTTGATCCCTTTCCCATGCAAATGTTCTCCTGTGCTTAGTGTCTACAGTATAGCTCCCATTTAATTGGATTGTTTCTCTCACTCAGTGTCTAGCCCCACTTTTTAGCTTTTTGATACCCTTCTTTCTAGGGTTGCAAGATATGCACATTTTTACTGGCCACTTATGAAAAATACACATTGCAGGGCTACAATTGTGCCAGTGTAGTCCTGCAACATGCATTTTTCATAAGTGGCCAGTAAAATTTGCATATTTGGCAACCCTACCTCTTTCACCATTGTCCCTTCCTTCCCTCCAGTGGTTCATAGTGTCTTGCCCTCTTCCCTCATTCTGGCTCCATTGTGTTATTCCTAGGTTCCTGTGCCCCTGGCTATGTTAGTATTGTGTTCCCTCTTGTAGCATCCTTCCCCTGATCTTGTCAGGTTGTCTCTCCTGTATCTTGAAATCTGTCTGCTACGTGGTGTTCTTCTTGGGTCTGGAATGGATCCTTACCTTAACCGTGTCATCTTGAGGGTGTTACACTCGTTCAAGGTTTCACTTCTCTGGTCACTGTTTCTACTTACCTGGCTCCTCTCATTTCAGACAATCATCGAATCATAGAGTTGGAAGTAACCTCAGAGGTCAACTAGTCCAACCCCCTGCTCAGGGCGCTTTTATACGATCCCACTCACAAGCGGGATCGTTAAGTGCCGGCATATCCCCCCCACCTTCCTCTGTACGCCATGCCTGATGATCAGAAGAGCATCAGACATGGCGTTCAGTCTTTGTGCGCATGCGCACTGGGCCAAAGAACCTGGAAGTGCGGCGTAAAGCTGGCACTTCAGGGATCCACGTCGGAGGGGGCAGGATCGCCTGCCCGGTCTGATGGGGCGGAAGATCCGGCTGCAATGTTTAAACGAGCGCCAAGAAATGCGGCTGATCAAAGGATCAGCTGCGTTTCTTGTCTCATTTAAAAGCGCCCTTAGTGCAGGAAATCCACAGCTACAGCATCCCTGACAGATGGCCGTCCAGCCGCTGTTTGAAAACTTCCAGTGAAGGAGAACACACCACTGCCCTAGACAGTCTGTTCCACTGTCAAACAGCTCTTACTGTTAGGACGTTCTTCCTAATGTTTAGCCGATATCTGCTTTCTTGTAATTTGAGCCCATTGGTTCGAGTCCTGTCCTCAGGAGCAACAGAGAACAAGTCGGCTCCATCTTCTATGCAACAGCCCTTCAGATATTTGAAGATGGCGATCATGTCTCCTCTTAGTCTTCTCTTCTCCAGGCTAAACATACCCAGCTCCTCCAACCCTTTCGTCATAGGACTTGGTTTCCAGACCCCTGACCATCTTTGTTGCTCTCCTTTGAACCCATTCCAAATTGTTAATGTGCTTCTTAAAATGCGGTGCCCAGAACTGGACACAGTACTCCAGGTGAGGTCTGACCAGTGCAGAATAGAGTGAAACTATTACTTCTCATGACCTGTCCTTGACACGATGCTTCTGTTAATGCAGCCTAAAATTGCATTAGCCTTTTTAGCAGCTGCATCACACTGCTGACTCATGTTCAGCTTGTGATCAACTACAACCCCAAGATCCTTCCCACATCTACTGTTGTCATGCCACGTATCCCTCATCCTATACTTGTGCATTTGATTTTTCTTTCCTAAATGCAGAACTTTACATTTACGTCTGTGGAATTTCATTTTGTTAGTTTTGGCCCAGCTTTCCATCCTGTCAAGACCATTTTGAATCTTGTTTCTGCGTTGTAAGATGTTTGCTATCCATCCCAGTTTTGTGTCGTCTACAGATTGAAGAGCATTCCCTCTACTCCGTCATCCAAGTCATTAATAAAGATGTTGAACAGGACAGGGCCCAGTACCAAGCCCTAAGTCACTCCACTCGATACCTCCCTCCAGTTTGATGGAGAGCCATTTATGAGCACTCTTTCTGGGTATGGTTCTTCAACCAGCTGTAAATCCACCTAATTGTAGTATAAATTAACCAGCTGGTGAAGAACGAGATCATGGGGGACTTTGTCAAATCTTTGTTGATATTAAGATATACTATGTCCATAGCATTCTCATAATCTACTAAACTAGTAACTTGAACAAAAAAAGGAAATAATATTAGTCTGGCATGACTTGTTCTTGACAAACCCATGCAGAATAGTCTCCCTCTGTTCTGAAAGGGTTCTACCTCTGAAGAATAGCTAACTGGCTAAGCAGCAAGGGGGGCGGGGCGGAGGGAGATTTCCCCCCCCCCCCATATATGTGGAATTTTTAACTGTTTTAATTGTTGTTTTTATATTTGTTGTTCACTGCCCTGTGGGCAGGAGGGGTGGGATACAATTTTTATATAAATAAATATTTATATAAATGAATAGTTCCCAGTGATACTCTTGGGCTCTAGCCTCACCCTGAGGGAACAGTGACCCCACAGACATTATCATAGCCCCTGTCTCTTGTGGGAATTGTGGGGGCTTCAGGAGCGTGAGATTTTTACATACTGTGTATGTATTATGTACACATACTCCTCAACAGGTGGTGCTAGTGTTCCCCCTGAAGGTGATGAAAATGAGCCAGGTCGAGAGGAGGTATGCAGAGTCCTCAAGGATGACAGACCGCATGGCAACCCCCTCAGTGCTGGTCATGGTGTTGAAACCAAAGTCCCTGGTATACATCCTGGTTAAGAAGGGGAACTGGTGCAGGATGCGGGCATCATGGTTGCACCCAGACCAACTGGCGAGTACATTGATGAAATGTCCGTGACAGTCTGGAGCAACACCGAATTGAAGCCCTTTGGTTCCTTTAGGCTTCCCTGCTGTGTGGCAGGCAGATAATGGGGATGTGTGTTCCATTTATCACCCCAATGCAAGTGAGGAACCTGCATTTGATTGGCCCCCACTGCATAGCTATGCAGGAGAGGGGCTACAGAAAGAAGACACCTGATTGCCTGATATACTGAGAGGGAGAGGTTTGTGGCCCTGCCAGCAGATCAGACAGTGCTGCCTGATGCCCAGGGCCTGTGACCCATGGCGTGAGCAGGGGGTGTGGGACTGTGGTCCCACCTTGTCAAGACAAGTAGCTGGGCCCAGTGTCTTCCACTGTGCTGCTTTGCATTTGCCTTGACCTGCACTGTGCTGCTTCACATTCACCTGTCACCCTAGGCTCTCACTAGAAACTTTATTTATTTATTTATTAAAAATGTATGCCCTGCTGTGGCAGAGCAGAGGTTCAAATGGGTAATGGCCCTCTAAGAGGCCAAGCAATGGGCCTCAGGCACACCCAGTGCAGGGTGGCCAAGCCAGCCCAGGGATATGAAAAGCCTCTGTCTGGCTCAGTCTAGAGGCAGCAGACTTGTGAAGCAGATGGAGAACTGGCTAGAGAGCCAGGAGTCAAGAGGCTTGGTGTGAATGAGAAGGGTATGGTGAGAGACCAAACTGTAACACTGTGAATGATGTGGTACTGTGAATAAACAAACAATTTAATGTGGTCCTGCCTACTAGGGGTTTGCATCCTGAAGGGAACTACTGAGGGCCAAGGGGGACCTTGCCACAGTGGTGGAGAAATCAGGCAGTGGTCACCCTTCTTTAAGTGGGGGTTTCTGTCACTAACTAGTGAGTCCAACTATTGCTGTGGAGGAGTGTGTCCCAGCTGGAGAGTGCAGTGGAGCAGCCAGCATAGAGGCAGGCTCCAGTCCAGTGGAGAGTTTCAGCAGTTCCAGAGATATCTGAAGGAGTTCGTGAAACAAAAATTGTACTGGTTCTGTGCCCAGATTTAGCAGTGGGAGGTGAGGCAGCAAAGCCACCTCAGAAACAGCAGCAACCAGAAGCTAGAGAAACAGTGTTGCAATTAGCAAGCCAGAGGTGCTGGAGGAACCAGGGGAGGATTGATGCTCACGGAGCTTGTTTTGTTTGTGGACTTTAGAGACATCTTGCAAGAGACTGTAAATGTCAAAGGAAGAAGGGTGCCTGGACTCTTGGGTAGAAAAGTTGGGGAAAAACAGGGTGCCCAGGAAGATCTTTGTTTAATTTTGAAAGCCAGATGAAATTGGGGTTGTGGAAAATATGGCCACAGATAGAGAAAATGTGTTAAAATTAAGAGGTATACTGGAAGGAAAAGGTGTCGGTGAGGAGCTGCAAAGGAAAACTCCTCCACTCAATAAGCAGGCTGTAGGAGAGATCTGCTGCCCCAGAAACAGTGCCCCTTAACTCAATAGAGAGAATGTGGAACCCAAAAGGGGAAGCCCCTGGGAAAATCTTAGTCAGCAACTGATACAGATATCAGTTAGGTTAGGGATATTTTAATCCTCCCTGTTTTGAGTGTTTTTAAGTTGTGTTTTATTGCTGTTTGTAAGCCGCCCAGAGCTGCATGTGGCAAAAAGAAATTTTAAAATAATAAATAAATAAATAAATAAAATATCCGGATCTAAGTGGAGTGCAGGGCTATGGCTTTGCTGACACTGTAATAAACCAGGACACCTTTGTTGTGATTGTCCTGTTTGGTTAACCAGTAAAAAAGTTAAACTGGCAAAAGCTTCAGGATCTACAAAGGGGATTGAGAGGAAAGAATCCTCTAGCAGCAGGGAAACACAAACAAACAAAATGGCTACACCTGCCTTAACTGGCCACAGCATACAGACAGAGGGCCAGGGAGCTGAACAGGAGGCTCAAACAGAGCAATCTGTTGCACCTGTTATGACTGAACAAGGATCCCAAGGAGAAAAGCAGTCACCAGGGTAAGAAACCCAAACTGTGCTGGCACGATTGCAGCTCAACTCTGTCTTACAGAGGTCTGAGGACACTGAGCGGGCAGATTTTAGTTGCCACATGGCTGGAGGATCTGAACTGCAACCCAGAAAGCTGGAACTCAGAACTCATGGAGTACAGGTGTTTCTTAAACCTAAGGTAGTGTTTAGAGTAGCACAAGTACAGGCTGCAAGGGAGATGAGTGAGCCTGTGTCTCAATGGGAACCTAGTTGGGAGCTGAATGTAGCTACACAAACAATTGTGATTTCTAGTACTCATGTGGTGACCCAAACCACTGATAGTGAAAAAGGGGTTAAATATATGGATTATGGGTACAAACAGCCTTTGCTCCACTGGAACTGGAGCGACAACAACAATTGAAAGAAAGGGCAGAGAGAGCTGAGCAAGAGTTTGATTTATTAAGGGTCCAACAGGAAGATGCTCTGAAAGAGATTAGAACCCTTAGGGAGGCACTTAATAGAATGAGATAGTGGAAAGCCCTCATGGAGAAGGTTTTGGAAGGTTTGTGCAAGGATGTAGCTCCTGGGAATATTATTGGACCCCAGGTTATCCGATGCAGGGATCCCAAAAGCAATTTAAATCCTAGGTAATAGGAGAAAGGGGAAGCAATATTTGAAACCCTTTGGAGAGGAAAACGAAGTGCTTGTAGAAAACTGAATTAATAGCCTAAGGGTGCCAGGGCAGGGGGAGTGTCTGGAATGGATGGATGGGCCAGCCTCCCAACCCTAGATAAGGGTACATTGAGTGGTTGGAAATGGTACTGAGCGAAGCTTGTATGTCTTTGTGGGTAAAATGGCACATTTGATTAAAATGATTATAAGAAAAATAGAGTGGAGAATTCATTAATTTGGTATTGGACATCAAGCCCTTGACCAAGAATGAATGAACTGGCTAGATTAGTTGGTCAATGAGGTATTTAGTAGGGTTAGCTGTTGAGCTGAAGCCTTGACAAAAAAGTATGGGTTGAAGGAAACCTAAATATGTACAAATGCAAATGTGGCTAAATGAGCTGAAGGGAAGCCTAGACCTAAAGATGCAATTGGTAATGGTTGTAGGAAGCCAAATATGGGTATGAATATATGTGTCCAGGTGGGTCTGCCACTAAGCAGTCCCAGCTAAGTTAAAAATGCTGAGATGTGGCGGCTGGGCAAGGGAGGCATCACAGAAAGACTAAAAGAATACAGGATTTTGGAGTCTGCCATTAAGCAGTCCCAATGTTAGAAAACAGGAATCTGGTAACATGCAAAATTTGTTCAATGGATTAAAAGGTCAGCCAGTAGACATCATGCCATTGGATCTAGAACTGACATTTGTTGTATGTGAAGATTTTGGTAACCCAGTCAGGGGAGATGCACTGGGATGAGAATGCTTAAATAAATATCTGGGACTCCGTTATCAAACTGTGCCCAGGGTGATACAAACGTATGTGATAGCACAATCTTATGTCCTAATAGGATTCTGGATGCTGTGGATTTGTTGTGAAATGGCAAAAGCCTAACAAGAGATGCTGATTTCCTTGCTACAATGTAACCAAAGCAGAAGTGCTTTCTTTTGACACAAATATGCCAGAGCAGACATTGAATGGTATTGTAACTCATTCTTTGTTGAAATGTAACCAAAAGTATATACTGGATTTATAATTATGTGATATTGTAACAAAATGAAACTTCTGTATGGGCCATTGTGGCCCTCATTTAAGATTATGTAGAGTGTTATAAGTTAGGTAAGACATTAGTATATGCATTGATTTAGATAGTTAAGGAATAGAATGTGTTAGGAGTAAAGTGGTCAGAGGAAGTAAATCACAGGATGGTATGCAAACTGGTGTGAAGGAGGCAATATCCCTGTCAAATGACACCTGAGAGAAAGCAGACACTTCTCGTTCCCAAAGCAAAACTGAATAGTTTATAATTCACAGGGACATTAGGAAAAGAGGAAGGTCAAAAGTTGATAACAGAACTAACGTTACAAGAGAGAAAAAGAGATGGCCTGATCAGACAGAGAGACGCCTCAGAGAAGGGGTGTGGGGAGATCTATGGCCTAAGATCTTGCCTTTCTTCTGGAGGGAGGGGAGGCAGGACATAATCTGGTCATGCCAAACCCCAAACAACAGTGATGAACAGGGACGGACCCCCACAAACCTGAATAGCGAAGGGGAGGAACTTTCTTGATGTGGAACTGTTAGCCCCGTGCTCTGGATAACTCATAAGGGAAACAGCATAAAAGGCCAGTCCCGAGACAGAGAAGTTGCCTTTCACGGTCTTTGTCCACTAGGCCTTATCAGGGCGCCAGCTAGCTCTGTGATTGGCCCTTTTCCATCGCTCTCAAAGGCCCTGCAAAGCCTAGATCCAGCAGGAAGGCCTCTAGGCAGACAGCTATGGGCAGGGCCCTGAGGGAAACGCGGGTCTGCGATTCGCAGATTTCCCGCGGAATTCCCCTCCCCCCCGCGGAATCTCCTGGCCCGCTTACCCCAGCGCAGAATTTCCAGCCTGCACTGCGGGGACGCAGGGCAGGAGATTCCATGAGGGTAGGGGAATGAAAAAACCCTCGGGGCTTCCCCTCCCCAACCTCCCCAGTTGCCAGGGCTTGCCTCCCCCGCTTTAGATAATTAATTGCCTTACCAGAGACGGCAGTAGCAGCTGCTCCGTCCAGCGCGCTCGTACTTCCTGGCCCCTCCCGACGGGGCCTCTCAGGGCGACGTAGGTGGATGACGTCATCCGGCTGCATCGCCCTTAGAGACCCCGTCGGGAGGGGCCAGGAAGTACGAGCG